>VZTG01002713.1:567968-630720 GCA_013397845.1 Melanocharis versteri | reverse complement strand
TTTTTTCTCCTCAGGAACCATAAAATGATACAATTCCGCCAGACAGAAACGCGTCATAAATTATCCACCCCGATCCGCGTCCCCTCCACTGAAACAACCCCAAAACCCCCCAAATCCCCTCCAGCCCTTGCCAACACCCATCTTAACAAGTTCCTCTTTGGTATCGCGTCCCTGGGACCCCAACAGCTCCAGACACTCCCCGGGGGTCCCCCATGGCCCACCCACACCCCAGGAGCACTCAGTCCCGAAGGAGCTGGAGAGGAGGAGGGTGAGAGAGGAAGCAGAGGCCGAGGGTTGCGCAAGACCACACGTGGGAGTGAATCACGGCAGCCGCCAACACCCAGTCTCCCTGTGGCACAGAACGCTTCCCCTTTCCCACCCAGCACCCACCGTCCTGGTGAACCAAGGAGGGTGACCTTCCTCCCCCCTTCTCCCTGTAGCCAGCCAAAAAATGAGTTGCTCTGTAAACTCAGAAGGTTTTTCCTTACTTTTCTGTTTTTTGGTTGCTTTTTTGGGGGGTCTTTTTTTTCCTTTTTTTGTTTATATAAAAAAAAGACATGTGGGTGAAGGGCAGGGAGAAGCCACAGTCCCCCCAGGGCCTTGCACCTCTGGCATGATACATTCACATGTGATGGGGCATTTGCACTCAGTGGAATTGAATACTGACGGTGGAGCGAATGGGGGGGGGCCTGACAGTGATGATATCCATCCATCCATCCATCCCTCCATCCATCCATCCAATCACCCACCCCAGGGAGGGAAAGAGTGTATTTTTTGGCTAGAAGGTGACAGTCCGGTCTCCTCCAAACCTCAGCACTGGCCCACACATGACCTCTGCTCCTACCATGGGACCCCGCTGACAAGGGGCTCTGCCCTCCCCAGGGCCGGGGCAGAGGAGCGGAGNGCGCCATGCGCCCGGTCCCGGGTAGAAAAACATCAGCGACACCCACGGTTGTGAAACCGGGCGAAGGGCGGGGCGGCACGTGCGCCCAGGGGCGCGGCGAACCGACACCGCCCCCTCCCACCCCCCTGCTCCCCGAGACCTCTTTCGTACCCTCCCCCCATCTCCCCCAGATACAGGACGCATTATTTTCTNGAACGCTTCCCCTTTCCCACCCAGCACCCACCGTCCTGGTGAACCAAGGAGGGTGACCTTCCTCCCCCCTTCTCCCTGTAGCCAGCCAAAAAATGAGTTGCTCTGTAAACTCAGAAGGTTTTTCCTTACTTTTCTGTTTTTTGGTTGCTTTTTTGGGGGGTCTTTTTTTTCCTTTTTTTGTTTATATAAAAAAAAGACATGTGGGTGAAGGGCAGGGAGAAGCCACAGTCCCCCCAGGGCCTTGCACCTCTGGCATGATACATTCACATGTGATGGGGCATTTGCACTCAGTGGAATTGAATACTGACGGTGGAGCGAATGGGGGGGGGCCTGACAGTGATGATATCCATCCATCCATCCATCCCTCCATCCATCCATCCAATCACCCACCCCAGGGAGGGAAAGAGTGTATTTTTTGGCTAGAAGGTGACAGTCCAGACTCCTCCAAACCTCAGCACTGGCCCACACATGACCTCTGCTCCTACCATGGGACCCCGCTGACAAGGGGCTCTGCCCTCCCCAGGGCCGGGGCAGAGGAGCGGAGTCCCCAGCTGCACTGGAGGGGATGTGACCCCCTCCAGCCTCAGACCTTGAGAGTCTTGTCGGCTGTGCCACTAGGGCTGCCAGCACGGCTGCCCTCGCAGCCCTTCTTCTTCCGCAGGGTCTCAATCCAGCTGGTGCTGGGGCGTGGGGCAAAGCTGGAGAGTGCCAAGGAGCTGAGCCGCATGTTCTTGCCAGACATGATGAGCTCCCCGAAACCCTCCTGATGGGAGAAGGCATAGCCAGAGCGGCGTGAGCCCACACGCCCTGCGTGCTGCATGCACCGGTGCTGTGTCTTTTGTTTCTTCCGTACTAGCTGAGTGTAGCGCACCTGGGGACACAAGGCCAGGGTCAAGGACCTGTGGAACTACCTCTCCTCACGGCTAGGACCCCATGAGCCGCTCCCACAACCATGCACTCTCACCGTATCTGAGAGCTCTGGTTTCAGGTCCAGCTTAAGGAAGCGAAAGGCCACAACGGGCATGATACAGACTACAACGGTGAGGGCGATGGTCAGCCAGACCGTGGGCTGGGCTAGCGTGTTCTGTGCGTTACCTGGGGGGAAGAATTAATCCAGTGAGGGCTAGGCCAAGGCAGCGCCCTGCTGGGGTGGGAGGCATAGCGCACCACAGGGACTCACCCACGAAACGGAACTGGTTGGGGAACATCCGGAAGAGGCCGTCACTGTGCATGGTGAAGAGGATGGCGAAGTAGGCAGCCAGGCTGCCCCAGATGAAGAAGTGGTTGATGGCTGTCCAGAATCCTGTGTCTAACCCGATCTAGTGGGGGGGATGCAGGAGGAGACAGGGCTCAGGGGATGCCTGAGGTACCCCGAGGGACTGGGGCCGAGTAGCCATGTCCCTACCTGCACGCTGACGACAATCACGAGGGAGGTGGCGACAGTGACGGCGAAGGACTGGTAGTCGGCCAGCTGGGCACCGTCATCACGGGTGGCATCAGCAAAGACGCCATAGGGGATGAAGAACACGAGGATGGAGGTGTAGATGCCCTGGGCAATGCAGATGAAGAACTCCCGCTTGTTGAAGAGCAGGTTCAGCTGCCCAGGCTCATAGAGTTTGGGGTACTCCATGCTCCGCTGCTCTGGCACATCCTGGGGGCAAGGGCACCTCCCTTGAGCCCTGGGCAGGAGCAGCCTCCACCACAGCCCAGAGTGACAAGGACAGCCTGACTCAGGCACCCAGGCAGCCCTTCTTCCCACAGGGTGGGCATGAAGGGAAGCAGGACAGACTCCTCACACACCCAGGGACCCCCCTCACTATCCCCCGCCATACCTGATCAAAGACACCCATAGCGAGCACAGGCAGCGACGTGTAGACAATGTTGTACAGAGTGATGAAGTACTGGTCATACACTGTCTGTATGGAATGGAGCACTCAGCAGGGCACGAGACCTGCCTGCCCTGTGCCCCAGCCAGCCCCCACGTCCCTGCGCCCACAGCTGCAGGGACAGGAGAGCTGTCTCCAGCTCCCCAGGACTGTCCACCCTGACCACAGGCTCCTCACAACCACTGCACGCTGGATGCCAGGCTGTGCCTCTTGGCTCAGGATGAGTCCCCACAGGGAGTCCAAGGACCAGAACACGCTTCAGAGCCAAGGAGTCCTGTAGGAAAACCTCCCTCAGCTCTCAGTGAGAAAAGCCACCAACTCACCTGTGCTGAGAAGCCGCAGAAGAAGCCAAACCAGAAGTGGACCATGGTGAAGGCGAAGTTCTTGTAGAAGAAGTAGCAAAGAAACTTGCACATGCGCAGGTAGGACCAGCGTCCATGCACCAGGAGCAGGCGCTGTAGGAACTTGAACTGGGAGAAGGAGTAGTCGGAGGCCAGCACGGCCTGGATGCCTTCCTGCCCACTGATGCCCACCCCAATGTGGGCAGCTGTGGAGGGAAGAAGAGCTGGGTGAAGAAAGGGCTGCCAGGAGCACAGGGGATGAGAGCAGCACCCCCAGCACAGGCACTTTGTTCCTGTGGGGCACAGAGGGTTGAGGACAGAGGCTCCCATGGGCCCTAGGATGGTGCAGGGGTGGGGCCTGTATCTCCTGTGGACCCCCAGATCCCAGGCCTTACTCTTGATCATGCTGACATCGTTGGCCCCATCTCCAATGGCCAAAGTCACAGCTTTCTTGTACTTCTTCACCAGCTCCACCACCTGGGCTTTCTGCAGGGGTGTGACACGGCAGCAGATAACGGCCTTGCAGGCACACGCTGTCTCCAGGAATTCCACCTCCATGTCTGCCTCCAGTGCATGGGCCTGCAAGGAGAGTGAGGGACAGCTGGGGTCATATGGTACACAGCCAGACACAGGGCCTTGTCCTGCCTGGCACTCCCAGGGCCCTACCAGGCTGTGCCCATTGATGACCAGGGCGTATTCGCCCGCAATGGCTTCCAGCACAGAGGTAAGCTTGGAGGAGAGTTTCTCCTGGTAGGAGAAGCCATTGCACACAGAGCGCGATGCATCCATCATCTTCTCTCGGGCTTTCCTGAGGAAAGAGGGGGCACGGAGTTGTATCTCAGGGCCTTTCCATATCTCTAGCTCCCCCAGTTGCAGCTGTGCCCCACACTGGCACTGTTCTCTGTCCTCTGCCCCACAACCCTCACCTGAGCTCCTCTCGCACCTCCAGCACAGTGCGGCCTGTGACCACAAACACCTCTGCCATGTCATCTGTCAGCATCTTGCAGGAGTAGCCGATGTTCACAGCTGTTTCTGAGGACAGGAAACCAGGGCTGAGCCAGAGTCCATTCAGGAGAAAGCAGTAGGGATCCCAGGCAGGTGGAACCCACAAACATCCTCATCTCCAGCCAGCACCTCAGCCACGCCTCACCCTGCTTGTCCCCTGTCAGCACCCAGATCTTGATGTTGGCCAGCGTCAGGATGGCAATAGTTTCAGGAACCCCCTGCTGCAGTTTGTCCTCAATGGCTGTGGCTCCAAGCAGCTTGGGGACCCAAACAGGCCGGAGGTCAGCAGGGGCTGCCCCAGCCACCACCAGCCTCAGCCTCCAGCCCACCTACCATCATATCATGCTCCACCTCGTCGTAGAGCCGAGCCAGGTGATCCTCATGGGCCTCAGGGGCACTGCCAGCTCGGTGCAGCCGCTCAGACCAGTCCTTGTAGTAGCTCTCCTCCAGGTCTTTGTAGGCCAGCACCAGTGTCCGCAGCCCCTCACCAGCGTACTCCTGCAAGTGGTCAGAGCTGGGTGTGCTGGCAGACCCTGATGATGTCCCCAGACCCCAGTGGTGCTCCTAGGACAGGGCACAAGCCCAGCTCAGGCTCCTGGGCAGCCATTCTTTCCTCCCCACCCTGCCTGCAGGACCCTGTCCCACGCACATTGAGGTGGTCGGTGGTGATGCTGGTTAGGTCCTGGTTGATGGGATGCAGCCGCTCCAGCAGGATGGTGTCAGCGCCTTTGCAGTACAGCCGTATCTTGCCCTCAGGGCTGCGGACTGCGAGGAGGGGGGAACAAGATGCCTGGCTCAGGGGTGCAGGAGCACGTCCCACTCTGACCCCCAGCCATCAACCTCCCGATGCCTCCACAATCACATCCCCATCAGCATTGGACTGGTTCCTCAAAACACCACAATGAGCCCTGTGCTGCAGCCCCACATGGCCTTCCCAGCCCCACATCCCCTGTGCCATGCCCAGGACCCTACCAATGACCGACATGCGCTTGCGGATGTTGTTGAAGTCCAGGATGGCCAGCAGCTGGTAGGTGATGGCTTGACCCAGCTCATGCACTGTGATGGTCTTGGGCGTGCGGGACCGGAACACAAAGCCGAAGTTTCTGGCAGCTGTGACCAGCGCTCCTTCATCCGGGGACTGTGCTTTGTACAACAACTCCCCTGCGGACAGCATGGGGATCAGTGACAGAGTCTTGTGACCCACAGGGACAGATCCTGCCCCATGCCCACCTTCACTCTTCTCCTCAGACATGACAGTGTGACAGAGCGAGAGCAGGCGGAAGAACTCGTGCACGTGGAGGTCTCCCAGCTTGACGGCTTCCAGTAGGCTGGGATCCCAGAACTGGAACTGTGGGTCCGCCAGTGGGTTGAAGGAGAAGTCTACTGGCTCTGGCCTCTGGCAGGGGCAAAGTTGGGATTACCCCCCTGTGGCACTTGGTGTGGGCAGGTGCTGAACTGACAGCACCCTTACCTCTCCCAGCTCTGCCTTGTGACCCAGCACATCCTGCACATCACCTGCAAAACAGGTTATGGAGTTAAACACGACAGAGACCCAACACCATGGCAGCTGCTGCTGCCCCACAACACTCCAGCTAAACTCCCTTGTCCCCTGACTGCCCCTAATGGAGGCGGGGAGCCAGTGCATCCCCACTCTGTGGGCAGCCCCAGCCTGGCTGTGGCAGCTGGTGCTCACCATAGCTGTGTCCGTTCACAGAGCACTTGCTGAAGACCATGATATTCTGGGTGAGGGTGCCAGTCTTGTCAGAGAAGATGTACTCCACCTGCCCCAGCTCCTCGTTGAGGGTGGTGGTGCGGGCTTCAGCTGGCGTCCGGCGCTTGGCACAGTACATCTTCTTGTCCCAGTTGATGAAGTAGCTGTGCCCAAGTCGGATCACCTCAACGCTGCAGGGAGGATGGCTGGGTGTCACTGGGGCAGGGCAGCACACTCTGCTGAGCCAGCGACAGGCATACACATGCCCACCCCAGACCCTCAGTGCCCTGGGCACTCCAGCATGCTGGATGCCCCCCACTGCTTGACTGCTTGCTAGCTCCCACACCCTTCCCAGGCACTGGCCTGCAACCCATTCCTGCTGACAGCCACTGCTAAGCCAGGGCGGGGACCGAGGCAAGTCACCCAGGGGGCAGCCCATGGGGCTCCCCAGGCATCTCACATACCTATGCACCCTGAACCCCTCCCCAGCCCCCAGGGCAGACAGCAATGAGCTAGTGGGAGGGGTGGGGGTGACACATTCTTACCTCGGGGCTAAGGGTGACAGAACCCATGCTGGGGAACGAAAAGAGAGAGAAATTAAAAGAGAGAGAGAAGGGGATGGTGCAGGAGCCTGGGAGCTGTAGGAGGGCAGAGCAAAATAGCCAGCGTGCAGCGAGGGCAAGGAGAGATGAGCAGCCAGACAGACACAGCTGGGGGGGGCCCTGAAGGACCCGTAGGGTCCTCAGGTCTTGGGGCATTCCTGAAGGCAGACATGGCCCGTCACCAAGAGAGCAGCCCACACCCACCCACAGAACACACCGTTCTGCCTCTAGATCTCCATCCCTGTCTCCCCCTCCCCAGAGGGCACCCTTAATTTCTCATACACGCCCTGCCCAGCCCCTCTACCCCCTGCCCTACCTCACATAGAGCGAGATGGGCACCACAGTGTTGAGGATGATGATGTAGGACCAGAAGGAGAGGAAGCCAGAGAAGAAGGCACTGTGTACCCCCTCATCCCAGGGCAAGTAGATCTGGAAGCAGACGCCCACCTCGTGCTCCCAGATGGCATTGCCAATGGCCAGGATCACTCCCATGCACACCAGGAACCCAAAGATCTGGGGGCAGGACAGTACATCAGAGCCCTGACTGGGTCAGAGACAGGGCTCCCAGAATCTCTCTCATGCATACCCAGAGCACCAGCGTGTTCATCAGCCGGTCAATGCTTGTCCGCTTAAATTTGGTCCGGCCACTGTTCTGCATCAGTTTTGTGTCAGGTCCTGGGGAGTGGGAAGGCATCAGAGGGTATCTTTCCCTCCCCTCTGTGCAGCGCAGTAGCAGCTGCTGCCTCAGCTCACCTGCAAAGATGACGAGGCCAAAGCACCACTCAGTATTGCGCAGGATGCAACCCCGCAGCAGCATGTTCTGGTTGCTCAGGGGGCACTTGCTCTCCTTCCAGTACAGTGTCCCACCGAACTTGTCCAGCTTGTTGTTGGGGGGTTCACAGATCACCTCACCTGGGTGCAAAGTATGGCTCAGCTGGGACTTGCCTTCTCTATACAGCCAGCTCCATCCCACTGCTCCCAGCACCATCCTTGGCTCACCACAGATTCGCTTTGAGCCACAGAATGACAATGCCACGTGGCTGGTCCTGGTCTACCCAGGGTGACGGAGGAATGAATGTGGGGACTGACCCGTGGCAGTCGGCTGGTCACTGGCACTCACCGTCAAAGTGAGCCAGCTTGCTGGTGTCCCCCAGCTTTGCGGTGACAGGGATGGCCTGACGCACCTTCATGTTGGTCTCTCTGCAGGCAAGGCAGCACCACGTGTGGGTTAGAGACAGCCTGGCAGGGAGGGCCTTTGCACGTGCTGCCCAGCAGCTCCTGCCCTGCCCACAGCCCACTTTCACTCCCACCTCCTGCCTTTCCTGGCCCCCCAAGGCAAGCAGGGGCACCTACCCATCCAGCTCTGCAGTCTCTATGTAGCATAACCCATGCGGTTCGCTGCTGGAGAGGAGGAGGAGGTCAGCCTGCTGGGAGAGACTTGTGAAGGGTTGTGCCAACACTTGGGCTCCCCAATGCCTTCCCCAGGGAAGCTCCTGGCCCTTGGATGTCCTTGGAGTTCCCTGGAGCATCTGCAAAGGCCGTCTCTAACCCCATGTGTCCTTCGCACCCAAGCCTAGCCACCATCACTCCAAGTGCCCAGATCCTCAGAGCTCAAAACATGGCTCCACCATGGCTCCAACTCTCCAACCTAAATGTGACTTCTAGGTTGGGAAGTCCCTAATATCCCCACCCTGGAAAATGAGAGAGGAGCACAAAAGCAAAGCAGGAGTGGCACCACACCATTCCATGGTCCCTGTGTGCCACCCACCCACCTGGAACCACACTTGTCTCAGGGCTGCACTTACCGCCACAAACTGGTTGTTCTCCAACTTGATGATGTCTCCAACACGGACATTCATCCACTGCTCCTGCTGAAGGCTGTAGAGGGACAGCGGACTGTAGTCAGGCAGGAGCCTTGCCCTGCCCACTGCCCTGTGCCACATCCCGCAGGGTCCCTGGCTCCCTCTCCACTGCTCTGTACCCGTGACACTCACACTCCACTGATCAGGACCTGAGACTGCCGGCTGTTCACCTGGTTGTCGCTTTTATGGCGGAACTGGGAGCAGGGGGAAGAGACAGCAGTGTCAGCCTCTTGGGGATGGGGTCCTGCGTCCCCCTCGCCATCTCAAATGCCATGGCCCTGGACACCGCATCCCACAGCATTCCAACCCCCTTGCCCAGTGGGCAGAGAGGCGCAGGGGGAACCACTCACATAGTCATCGGTGGCATCTTTGACAGCTGTGATGGTTAAGACAAGAACCAAAGGCACGATGGTGGTAAACCAGGAGAGCGAAGAGATCTGAGGAATCAGCTGGGGACAGGGAACAGGAATCACAGGGGAACCAGCCAGCACCAGGCCCATGCTGCCCCTCCTCAAGGGTGCCAAACCTCCCCACTCCCAAAGTATGGGACTACTTGGAGCCCTCCTGGATGCCCAGGCAGGGAAGGATTGTGCTCACCTGCAGGATGAGGAGAAAAAGGAAATAGGTGTTGGCCACTTCCTGGAACTGCTCGAAGAGGTTGACAGGCAGGAAGGTGACAACATTGTACTTGGAGGTCTTGATGCAGTTGCTCTGGGGACAGATGGGGCAAGAAGGGGGTTTACAGGCTGCCAGGGCCCCATAACCCCCCAAGATCACTTTGGAGGGCAGGGGCTGTGGCTCACCGTGCTCTTTTGGGGGGTCAGGCTCCTGCTCCTGTGCTACCTCTGGCAGCTTCCTTGGGAAGCCAATTTCTCAGTCTCAGTCACCAGCCGGTACCCTGGGACCAGCAGCAGCACCTGGCCCCCACAGGGGTGACCCCAACCCGGACCTCCTGCTCCCCTCTCTGCAGCCAGCTCTGGAGCAGCCAGGGATAACCTCCCCGTGGAGGAGGAGGTCAAGGTGAGCACTGCCCTCCCCTGGCACCTTCAGAAGCTGACCCATGAACCACATTGGGATGTGGGACCAGGCTGGGATCTGGGCAGAGCCAGAGGGTTCTGGGCCTTGGCCAAGGATGGGGGGACTGAATCTCCCACATAGAGTGCATTGTGCCCGTCTGACCCCACAGCTATATTGGCATTAATGTCATCAGCACCATTTTTTCAGGGACAAACATCTATTTTGTAGTCATAATGCTTCCCCCCCCGCCACTGACGCGTGGGTGATTCAGAACCCAGCCCCCCAAACCTGCCCGAGGACCCACAGGAGGGGGTTCAGCTCCTCCTCACTCACTGCGTACTGGAACTTCTCGTTGTAGTCCCTTGCGTTGGCTCGCACTCGACGTTCTTCCTCTGCAACGCAGCACCCTGTCACCCCCATGCACCCTGTCACCCCCTAAATCCGCAGCCAGACAGCCCTAGGACCCTGAACCCTGATGCCCCAATCTCCTCTGCATCCTGAGAGCCAAGCTAGTCCCAGAATCCCAGAATGCAAGGAACAGGGAGTCTCCCCAGCTGTGTCATGTGGCCCTGTGCTCCCTCATGCCAAGACCTGTCCCCCTGCACACCTAGAACCCCAGCCTTGCTTAACTGTACCTCCAGCCCTCAAATTGTGCATTCCCAGATCCCCCCGAGCCTGCACTGTTAGGCCCCCAGCTCTGCTTAACTGTACTCCCAGAGCCCCAGATTCTGCATCCCCTGTCTGGCTACCTGCTCCCCCAGCTCGGCACCCCGAGGTCACCAGACCCTTCCAGCCCAGCACCCCAGATACTGCATCCNGAGTGAGTGAGCGGGCGGCCGGGCCGGGGCCGCTGCCTCTGCCGCTGCCTCAGCTCCCCATGGCCGCGGCGGCGCCGGTCGGCGGCGGAAGTGATGTGGGGGCGCCGGGAACCGACGGAGCGCGGCCGCGGGGGGCGGCCCAGACTGCAACCCCGGGGCCGTCCTAGCCAGCGGGGCGGCTCCAGCGGGTCCCGGAGGGCCGCGTGTGTTTTGAGAGGTCAGAGGAAGCCCCACGGGTTGCCAGAGGGCAGTCCCGGAGGTCCCGCGGACAGCCGCAGATCCCAGTGGGGCAACTCCCACACTTAGCAGAACGTGTCCCCCAGGCTGGGGTCCCCCTGCAGCGAGGCCTGGCTGGCCTTCCCCCTGGCGGGCTGGGGGCCACGGCCTCCACCATATCCCTGCACCCCCATGTCCACAGACAAGACACCCCGTGCCCTCAGAACTCTTTTAATGATGTGACAGGGACTGTGGGGGAGACTGTGCTGCTGGTGCATGGTAGTGGGGGATACTCAGCAGGCACTGTCCCCCCAGCGTCCTTCTCCTTGGGTGACATCCCGGTGTCTTGGCCGATGGAGGTGTTGACTAGAACGATGGAGCCCTGCTCTGTCAGGACTTCGTCGTCCTCGTCCGGGTAGTGGAAAGCCACAAAGAGGTGGTACAGGCATGTGCCCACGGCGGCCCCCAGCAGTGGTGCTACCAGTGGCACCCACCACCACCCATTGCCCCTGCTGAGGACAGGACAGGGTGGGCTGGGGATTATCTCTGCCATCCCCACCTCGCCCCCTTCCCTTTACCTACCTGAAGACCTCCGGGCCCCAACCTGCCACATAAGTGAAGAGCCGTGGCCCAATGTCCCGCGCAGGGTTCAAGGGGCAGCCACAGTTGGCCCCCATGGAGCTCTCAATGCCAAGCACCAGCATAGCCACAGCCACTGGTTCCAGGCCCTCGGGGACACCCTTGTTGCGCCTGTCCATGATGCCGATGGCAACCACTATCAGCACCCCTGTGCCAATCACCTGTGAGGACAATGCAGCAGCTCAGCACCATGGGGACTGGCACCATTGGAGAGGGCTAGGGGAGCTGACAGTGGCACCCACCTGGTCCACGAAGCCATTGGTGATGGAGACGTAGTCAGCGGGGTAGGTGGCGAAGATGGAGGCAGTTTCTCGGGGGCCATAGACAGTAAGGGTCCCATTGCCGTAGTACCAGATGGCATCTGGGGGCAGAGGCACAGCATGTCCATAAACCTGGCCACCCCAGCATCACCATGGGGTTCCCTTGCCCAATGCTGCTCCCCCATACCATAGTAGAGGATGTAAACAGCTCCAGCAGATATGAAAGATGCCAAGATCTGCACAACCACAAAGATGGGAAACTTCCACCAGGGAAGCCGCTCCATCAGGCACATGGCAAGGGAGAATGCTGGGTTCATGTGGGCTCCTGCAATGGAGTAGGGAGAAGGGCTGGGAGTGGAAGGTCCTGAGGGACTCAGAGCCAGGGGACAGCAAGAGCTGGGACCACTTCCTCTGTCTCACCAGAGACTCCCCCTGCCGTGTAGATGCCTGCCATGACAGCCAGGGCACCTGCCAGGTAGGTGGTGACGAGGTTCCCCTTCATCTCAGAGCTGGTGGTCTTCTCTGCAATGCCGGCCAGGGTGATTATCTGGAGAAGAGGGATGAAGCCCCGCCTCAGCCCCGGTGGCCCTGAGACCCTCCCACTGCTGATACTGCAGTGCAGCAAGGCGAGGGCTATGCTGGTACTGCCCCCACGGTTTTGCTCCCCAATACTTGGACACCAGACAGGAACTGGTAGGGAGGTGGTTACTTAGCCCTTGCTTGTGGTTTTGATGGTAAAGCAACCAAATTATAAGCAATTAAGTAAAGTAAACTGCTTTCTGTGGGGAGGTGTTGGGGAAGAGGTGCCCCAACATAGCCTCAGGGACACCATTTGCCATTGTGGGATGCAGCCCAAATGCTAAGAACAGCACCAGAGCCCCAACCTTTGCCTGCTCTGAGGCAGAAGGTATCAAGGCACACGCTGCCCCAGCACCACACCCTGATTGCACCAGAGCCATGGCACAGGGCGGACCATGCTGTGGGAACAGGGTCCAAGTGGGAAGACAGGCAGTGCTGAGTTGCACATTTGAGTGTGGCCCCTCCAACCCCAAGGGGCAAACAGCAGAGCCCTGGGACCCCTGGTGCCTGCCACCACCCCACCGCCAGCCCTGTCCCACCCACATGACCCCGCCACCAGGCCCAGCCCACCCGCGTGCCCTGCTTACTATGAGCATGAAGGTGGATATCAGCTCAGCCAGGCATTCCCGCACCAGCTGATTCCGGATGCGAAGCCGACGCCGGGCCCTTGTCAAGAAAGAAGTGGTGCCCATAGTGCCGACCGGAAAGGGGCAGCAGTGACAGTAGTGTCAGCACTGAGAGTGGTGTAGATGTCTCATTCGCAGCAGATTTTATAAGCCCCAGAGCCAGGCAGGTGATAATGTGCAGACTTTAAACCAATCAGGGCTGCACCAAGGGAGACGCCTGGCAGGGACCAGAGTCCTATGTGGGGCCAGGGACACCTTGTGATGATGCTGCATCCCAGTAGGGCCAGGCTTGGTGGGAACACCCTGATCCCCAAGTGGCCTTGGGGAGCCAAGACCTCACTCAGGTGATCAGGCACAGGCCAGGACCCCCCTTTATCCCTGCCCAAGCCACAGCTGCAGTCAACACTAATAAAGAAGCCCTGGAAAGGCCTCCAGGCTGGGCCAGGTCCTCGAGTAGCCTAGGAGAGGCATTAGCACAGCATTGGGCAGAGAAATGGGAGACAGAGATAAGGAGGGAGCAGTGCATGCACAGGAGCCCAGCAACCACCTGCACCCCTGAGGCAGTCCCCCAGAGTCATCCTGGTGGCCAGGGGAAATCTGCCACCAAACCCATGAGATCCCAGTCTGAAGGAACGTGACAAGTCACCGTTTAGCATAAATAGATTTTATTGCTCTGTACACACATACACTTGGCCCTCACAGGGGTCCCTGTGGCTCTGCAGCGCTGCAGAAGGTGGGCAGCCTCCAGCCCAGGCACCACTTCCCAGCAGGATCTGACCCATCTACAACAAAAACAGGTGGTGAGAAGAGGCTGCTGCCCACTGACTTCTCTGACAGGCCCACCAAGCCCAGGCCCCCCCAGCCTGCACCTGTCACACATATGGGCTGCTCAGTCAGGGCTGGGCACAGCTACCAGCTCGAGAACCAGTGTCGGAAGAAGCTGCCCAGCGCAGACGAGGGGTCACTCAGGTTGGGAGCACGAAGCTCGTCTTGCTGCGGCCACATGCCAGCGAACTGTGCCAGCTCCCCTAGGAGGACAGGGAGAACTCCCTCAGTGGGGCCCCTGTCCACTCCTTGCGTCCTCCCCAGAGCCCCACTCACGGTCATCCATGTTGACCACCTCCTCCTGGTAGTCCTTCTTCTGCCCATCCTCCTTGGTGGTGGTGATGAAGGCCTGGTCCCCCTTCCAGCGTGTCACTGTTGTCTCCCGGCGGCCCTGGCTGTCCTGCACAGTGCAGCGCTCCTCTACTGCCTGTGCAGAGTGCCGAGCCCTAAGAGACTCCTCAGCCACGAGGATGGTGTTCCCAGGTCTCCCACAGCCCTGCTGCACCTGCAGGGACACTCACCCCATCAGGGAGAGTCACTTTGGTGACAGAGACACTCTGGAAGTAAGACTGGGACTTGGGCTCATTGGGTCTCAGGACGGTCCCCAGCCCCACGGAGGAGACCTGGGAGTCTAGGTCTGGGAGGAGATGTAAGATGGTGGCTGCAGCATGGGGACATGCCCCAGAGGCTGTGGCAGCACAGGCAGGTGGAGCAGGGAGGGCAGTGGCCCCTCCAGCCCCTGCTCCCAGCACCCACCTTGGTCTTCCTTGAGGCGAGGAGGAGCCTGGTGAGCATCTTCCAGCTGCAAGACAAAGCCACGTACCACTGACACCAGTGACAGGAGGCAAAGCGCGACACTGGAGCAACGCTGCAACAGCACAGAGCTAGCTACTGCTGTTAAGCCTGCAGGAGGCAGACCCCAGACCCTTCACCCACCTCTAAGAAGGGTCTCCATGGCCGGGCCAGATCGCCGGCATCGCCGAAACTCCCCGGGGCCGCGCTGGCAGAGGGGCTCTCCGGGTGCTTCAGCATCGAGTCCCGCAGCGGTCGCCTTGCGCTGCCTTCATCGGGGCCGGGCAGGGCGGGCTCTGGGCAGCAGAAGGGCGTCGGTCAGGCCGAGGGGCTCTGAGCGGCCCCAAGAGTCCGGCTCAGCCCTTCCCGTACCCACCGAAAGGCTGCTGGGGCTCGGCCCAGAACCTCCCGAAGACGCCTAGGAGCTCGCCCATGTCCCGGAATAGCTCCTCGAAGGCGCCACGGGACGAGCCAGGGCTGAATCTGAAGTCCTGGGGGGACTGCGACGTGGATGAGCCGCTATCCTCCTCCTCCTCATTCCACATCTCGCCGCCAAACAGCGGGTCCCGGGGTCTGCGGGACCGCGGCAGTGAGACACCCGAACAGCCCAGGGCAACCGGAGGAGGGCCGGGGCCGGTAGGGCAAATGGAGGCCGAGGGGTTGAAAGAGGGACAGGGTCTGTGCGGGCGGGGCCGGGGGGACCCAGGGGACGGGCGGAGTCCCGTTTACCTGCACCGGCCCGGGAACCCGCAGAAGCCGCGAAACACGTCGTAGAAGCTCATCCCACTCCTCATCCCTCCGGGTCCCGCTCCCCTGTCCCGCCGCCGCGCCGGGGTCGCGCTGCCGCGAAGCGCCGCGGTCGCAAAGCGCCGCCGGGTGTCGCGAGGCGTCGCGGCAGCGGGACCCGTCCCGTGTCCTCCCCGGGCCCCGTCGGGGCCCCTCGAGACCCGCACGGGCCAGAGCCTTCCCCGTCTGACCGCCCCAGGCCTGGGGCTGCTTGCCCGGTCGGACGAGCTACCCCGGGGAGTGGGGTCCGGGGCCCCCCATGGGGGCGGGTGCTGCCGGAACCGGCAGGGGGAGGGCTGGCGGAGTACCGAGCTCCATCCAGCAGCACCTGTGGGCTCCTACAGCCCTGTGCCCCCGGCTGAGCTCCATGAGTCCATCTCCATGAGTCCATGAGCCCTGCCGCTCCCCCACCAGGCCCACACAGTACAACAGGACTCCAATTTTGCCCCCACCGCGGCAGAGACCCTCCCAAACCCCCAGCCCCTTACCTTGCAGCAAGGAGGCTGAGGGGGAGCACAGGGTCAAAGGCAGGTCAGCAGCCACTGCAGGGACAGGCACTGCTTTCTGCCGCACCAGTGGTCCCACTGCCCTGTCCCAGCACCTGTGACCACACTCCTGTGACTGTCCCGATGAGCTCGTGGGGAGGAAGTGGCTGGGGAGAGCACCCCTCAACCTCCAAAAGGAGGACCAGCAGCACCAGAGCAGTGGGGACATAAGGCAGAGCACAGCAGGAGGCAGAAATGAAGGGTGAGGGTCTCAGAGAAGGGAGGGGTACGACAGTGACATTATCCCTGTGCTGGCATCCTGCTGCTCAGTGCTGCAGCTGGGAAAGGAAAAATCCACAACAGAAGGAGACAAAAACACCAACAAGAAGCTGGGGAGGGGTGGGGGAAGTGCTGTCCCCACTGCCCACCCTCTGCACCAAAAATAGGGAAAGAGGCTGAGAAGGTGGAAAAAATACACACATCACTTTGTGATCTTTATTCTCTTCAGTAAATCCCCGCTCGGGGCTGCAGCTGAAGGGATCAGGTGGAACTGAAAAATACAACTGGACTGCATAGAAAAAAAACCCCCAAAAAAACCCCCCAAAAAAACCCAAACCAAACCAACCAACCAACCCCTCATAAAACAAAACCAAACCAAACAAAAAAAAAAACACCCAAAAAAAAAAAACCACCAAAAAAAAAGGAAAAAAAAAGGAAAAAAAAAGGAAAAAAAAAGGAAAAAAAAAGGAAAAAAAAAGGAAAAAAAAAGGAAAAAAAAAGGAAAAAAAAAGGAAAAAAAAAGGAAAAAAAAAGGAAAAAAAAAGGAAAAAAAAAGGAAAAAAAAAGGAAAAAAAAAGGAAAAAAGAAAAGAAAAAAAATGCCCAACCCAAAAGCAGAAGATACGTACAGTGTGCAAGCAGGGCAGGACCTGCACTCTGGGTCTGTCAGGATGGAGGGACGTAGATAGAGAACATAAAATACCGGGGGGACCCCTCAGTGGGGCAGGGGAGAAATGAGAGAACTAGAGGACAGCATGGGGTTTTTGTTTTTATATACAAGACACATTTATCCATTAAATTTAGAACACAGTACAAAAAAACACTTCAACTAATTAATCTTACAATGCTGCTCATATCAATTACTGGTCTTAATCCTAATAATAAGGGGGTTTGCTGTAGGCGACTCGCAGCTTCCACTCCTTTGGATCTGAGAGATTCTGGGGCAGCTGGATGGGAGAGGGGATAGAAAGGAGTAAAAACCAAAAAAGGCCCCTACGGCAAACGGTTCAGCTCTGAATGCGGAGAGAGAAAAAAAAAGGAAAAAAAAAAGAAAAAAAATACAAATTCTATATTACATACAACAGGAAAGTGGCTGAAGACAAGACAACGCAGAGGTGCCTGCGGTCTGCCCTGCGAGGCCCTGCCAGGGCTGGGGGCCTGGGCGCTCCCTGCCGCAGGGCTCTCTCCTCCCTGGGATCCTTTGTCATCATCGGGGTCACTGGGATTCTCTTCTGGAAGCAAGTGGTGGTGAGGGGCCCAGCCTCAGTTGGCGCCCCAGCTGTAGCTGTTGTAGGCAGACTTGTTGGCCTGGGATTTCTGGGGGATGGAGCTGCCTTGGCTGCGCTGCCCGGAGCCGCTCTGCGGGAAAGGGCAGAAGGAGAAGCGGGTGGTGAGTGCAGGGGAACCACCCCCAGCCAACTCCACAGGGCAACGCTGGCATTGGCCCTGGCCAGGCGCTCCGGGCGACAGCTCCTCAGCAGCTGCTGATCCACCTCAGCCCAGCTGAACTCCCTGGCACCGGGGCAGGAGCTGCCTCCAGCACCGCGCAGCTGCACCATCCGTGCCCCAGCACCCTCCCTCGGCTCCGCACCTTCCTCCAGGCCAGCAGTGCACAGGGCCACGGGAAGCTTGTGCTGGCTGCTGAGCAGCAGGGAGGGGGGAGACGGGGAAGGGTCGGTGCGGGTTGTGTCAGCGCGCAGGTGTGTGTGTGTGCACATACTGACTGAGGGCCTCTCTCCTTGCCTCACAGGGCCATGGGGGAGAAGGAAAGGGCTATGTGATCCTGGGGAGCCTTAGGGGCAGGGGCAGACCCCAGGGCAAGTGCAATGCATTTTCAGAGAGTTCATTACCTGATCTTCCTGCTGGCGTTGGCAGCACAGTATCATCTGCAAATATGGAAGCTGTTGCAGTATCAGGATATGTAAAATAAAGGGACAAACTATGACAATAGAAATCCATGGTTAGACCTGAAAGCTCCTGCAAGGTCGTGGCTATGGCGAGTAACCCCTTTGGTGCTGGCCTTCGGAGCTGCCCCTCTGAGGATGGGGGAGGTTGGAGTGCCTCAGATGTGTCTGTGTGAGGGGGCACTACCTAGCCATATCTGGTGCAGCCTGGCAGCAGGGGGGTTGTGCTGAGTACCCACCCTGGCAGAGTGCACCGCAGGCCTTCCTTCTCACCTCGTCCTCTTATGGCGCCTGTGTGTACGTGCAGGTGTGAGCATGTGCATGTCACTCTGTGTGTCTGTCCACTGCAGAGAATGAGGGAGGGAAGGCAGGGAGGGAGAGGGGGGCCAGGGGAGTAAAGAGGAAGCAAGAGCTCTAGGAGATACCCCAGCAAGGGGCTGAGGTGCCATTGCTTACCTGCCCATCCTGCTGCAGGTGGTGGTGGAGGATCTGCGAGTGAGGCTGCTGATGCGGGGTCAGGATGTGCATGAAGGGGGTGGGGGGGTATGCTGCTGCTGTTGCAGGGTTGATGGGGCCGCCGCTGCCCAGTGCCGAAGGCAGGTTGAAGGAGGCTGCTGGGGTTCCAGTGTGAAATCCCTGCTTCTCGAAGGATTGCTGAGAAGGGGATGCCAACAGCAGAATAAAGGCTGGGAGCCAGGCTGGCAGTGTGCCCCTCCCCATCTCTACACATCACAGGCCCAGAGTCAGCATGTGGTACAGAGAACAGACAGAGCCATAGGAAGAGACTCTTTCTGGGCCTGGAATTGCTATAAGCTGGGAAAGGTCAAGCATTTCCCTTCCCTCTGGCTGACTGATCCAAGGGGAAGAAACCTCATTGCCCAGGGAGGCTGTCTCAGAGCCTGGCTTCTCCTCCCCAGCAATGCAGGAAGCACTCACAGACACTAACCTGAGTTTTGGAGTAGACAGAGCCCGAGATGTCTGGCACACCTGTATTACTGGATGTCACGGATACACCTGGGGAGAAGTGGGTGTTAGGCAGCAGCCACTGGGTCAGCAGGAGCTGCTTGCTGTTAATGCCAGCAGCACCTGGTAGAGAGCTCTAGGAGTCGGAGAAGATCTGCAGACAGACTGGCCTGGGCAGCCAGGCCCTGGCATGACCACATGCAAAGCACCCATGTAAGTTATTTTGCTCTGGACACACACTGTTTCAAAATGCCTTCAGAAACTAGCTGAAGGGCTGGCTGCCACACAGAGAAACACATGGAAAACAGCAGGTCTGAGGAGAGCTGGGGAACGCAGTGGACAGACAGGGAAACAAACCCACAGCATGTGGCACAGCAGCAAGAACAGCCCAAAAGCTCTTCGGGTGTAAAACAGGCAATTGCATGTAAAGGCAACTCAGCTGTGGGGTGGGATGGCTGGTGCAGTGACTGACAACACAAGCCCCATGGGGTGTTGGCTGTCCATAAAACAGGGTGGCCCAGAGGACACCTCAGCCATCATTAAATGCCTAGAAGAAGTGCTGAAATGAAAACAGTTTGAAGGACTCAGCACCAGGTGACGTGGTACAAAGCTGTAATGCCTTCGCAAAGAGAGAATAGTATCCTAAAGGGCTCTAACATAGTGAAAAAAGTGTCAAAAGGAATTTAAAGGCTGGAAAAGGAGCCTAATGCAGCCCTGCATAAGTCAACCAGACACCAACCAAGTACCAAGACAGGCAGCAGGTTCATAACCTTCCTGCATCTTTGACTCAAGGACATTTCCTTAGAAAGTGTCTGCCAAACAGGCAGGTGGGAAACAAGTTCAAATCCAGAACAAGTACTATTCTGTTAACCACATATAGGCAATTAAAAAACCAACAAACCAAACAAAAGCAAACAATTCAGCAGCTTAAGCTTCTGATAGGGGTCCAAGGGCCCAGACAGCTGACTGCAGGGCACAGAGGAGGGCATGAAGTGATCTATAACCCTCAAACCTGCTCCAGATCTGGATGCAGAACAATCCTGGGCTTTTCTAAGGATAATCAAACTACTTGGGAGTGGCACTCCTGGCATTTTTCTCTATTACTGCTGTAAGACAGCAGGCCTTACCACAGCCAGTAAGACTGGGAGCAAGTCCTGCTGCTGTGGAAGGTGCTCTTGTGGGTCTCTTACCAGTGCTGTACCCATGAGAGCCATAGCCACTGGGCTGCTGGAAAGGGGTTGCTGATGCATTGACACTGACATTCACACCATGCTGCTTGGAAGAGGTAGGAGCAACCTACAGAACAGAGGAACAGAGTGAGAAGAGGCTTTGGTGTGCCACCCTTCTGCCCAAATCCCACACCTTGCTTCTGGGAGACTCACAGGGAACACGGCGGGCCCATACTGGAAGGTGCTGGGGAGCCCTGGTACCCCTGTGTAGTATGGCAGACTGGTGTAACTGTAGCCGGGAGGCAGCGCTGGGTTCAGGAACGTCTGCTGCGTGGTGTGGTGAGTCTGGGTCTGGCTCTGCTGAGGCTGTGCCAGAGTCGTGGCAGGAGCGGGGGAAGAGGCGTCACCTCGGCCAAATTTTGTTAAGTCGCCTGAAATAGAGGAGGTGAGAGTGAAGAACAGATGCTAGATCCTGGCCCACTCCAACTCAGCCCAAAGGTGACCCAGTCTTTTGATTAACAGTGACTTGAATCATCCCCCCCACACACACACCTCCTGCCACTTCCAAGGACTGTGGCCCTCAGACCTTTGCACACTGATAAGGCAAAGCTGTTAATTGCTCCTCGGCCCTAATAGGACTATAGAGGCAAAGGGAAGCTACAGTAGCTAAACTCACAATCTGGCACTGGATAAACCTGCCAGCAGAGACTGATGCTAAGGCTGTCCCTCATCCCTCTCCGTGCACCACCAGCAGGACTGAACACAACTCAGATCCTTGCCTGGGCTGTACAGGGCTTGGCTGCAGGGCTGGGGGAAGCTCCCTGTGCTGATCTTGATGAGCACCTGGCATGGCTCTTCCATGCAAACACTCTCCTATTCAGAGCTCACATAGCGCGCCATGCTCTGAGCTTGGCATTTCAGCCTCAGCTGGGCAAAAGCACTTCCACACAAACCAACTCCTGCCAAAGCTGAGGAGAAGTGGTGCTGGAAAAAGAGCAAATCTCAAAGTTCAACAATTCCTAAAGCACAGTCACTGCCCACTGGAGATTGGCAGTGCATTAACGCACTTACCAGGGTCAGTGAGAGGTCATACACCCACTGGGTGCTTGGGTTGAGTTTGACAGGTCCCAAATTTCTCACCTGCTTTCTCCATGAGACTGTCCCACAGAAAAAAAAAAGTAATTTCTCCATATTTTGTGTTTCTTTCTATTTTTACTCTCAGTGCTTGAGAAGCACTGCTTACCAGCTGCTTCACAACCACCTGGAAAGAAGTCCCCCAGTTGCAGGCCTTGCAGAACCTTTCAGCCCTTCCTCACTCCCTTTCCAACTGCCCCATTAACTCTTATTTTGCCCACCTCTTCACAGTATCAGACTTTGACACAACCAGATACCCAAAGGGAAGGCAAGAATTTAGCTGTGAGAAGCATGCTCCAAACCAAAAGCAGTGCAGGAGGCACAGCGCAGGTACAGATGTAGCTCCAGTGGATAAAGACACAGGACACTACTAGAAGCAGCAAAAACCCTGATGGGATGGGAATCAGAGCAGTCTTTTTCCCTACCAGAGTATGGATTGCTGCTCAGGCTGCCATCTCTTCCAGTCAGTGGTGTGGTGGGTGTAGGGAATGGGATGCTGTAGTAATCCTGATGAATAAAAACAAAAGGAGAAGACATTTTATCAGCTCTGTCTGAAATGCAAAGCAGTATCTTTTGGGAGAGAGGAATTTCTGTACTGCAGCTGCAAGATATGTCTGAGTATTGAAGTTCAACCAGCCACATCTAGGCTGATCATGACCCTACAGCAGCCCCAGGTTTTTGTAGCATGTACCATACCCCTCATCTGGCTATTAGAAAAACTAGATAAGGTTTACTGGTATGTGGTTCTTAAACGGCCTGGACTTTCCCCCCTGTTTCACAAGAAAATGGACATGCCCTATCGCTAAATAAAGCCCATTCTCATTAGGTATTTAGTCTGTCATGGATCAGAGGTGAATCTCTGTAACAGCCCTGCTGTTGTAACTCACTCTCCCTGGCTCCACAAGGAATACTGCTGTATGAGTAACTCACGCTCCCAACTCTCCACGTGCCAAGGAGCAACTGATTAACTCCCCACTGCTGCTATGGAGAGGTGCATCCACTCAGCACCCCATTTTGTTAGCTCTTCAGAACTGCCCACAGCTGACCTGTCTCTACCCAAGCAGCACTAGTGGAAATGACATGTCCTTGTCCCTCTGCAGTACTCACCAACGGGAATCTCGTCTGGAGCATTTGCAAGTCATCATATCCGTACACCTGTGGCTAGAAAAAGAGCCAGAGATGACATTAGGGATGTGGACTAGATAAGGACACCTAATTTTAGATTAAACACTTAGATAAATGTGAGAGAAGGCCAGAAATAGCCAGTCAGCAGCCACACAAGCCACCAGGTGCAGGTAGCCAGAGTCTCTACACAGGTTGATGCTGCTGGAAGTTTGTGTGAGTTGCTCAAAGGAAAGCGCTCCAGACCACAAAGCCACTCAACAGTTTTTCTCTGGAAATCATCCCAAAACTGAAATCTGTCCTCACCTTCAGGAGAGGGTGTGACACACACCCCTAGACTTTGTGGTTGTTGCTACCCTTGCCCTGACTGTTTGCCCTTTGTCACATCACATTTCTAAAACAGCTTTGTGCTTCCACACACTGTGCTCTGCCCAAGGGCTCTTCAAAGGCTGGAGAGGCTGCAGAGAACAGGCACGCAGACTCTGCCCTGGGGTGATCATGACGCACGTTTACCCCCACGGGCACATGGATATCATGGAAAAAACAGCAGGTCCAAACTCCACCTGTCCAAGGTAGCCCTGCTGTCACAGTTTTCGGTTTCCCCACTATGCTAGATCCCTCCCTGCTGCAGAGGGAGCTGGGAGGGACCTGGTGGCATGACACCACTGCTAAGTTCCACTCACCGGATAGGCATGTAGCAACCCTGGAGCCATGATGTATGGATTAGGCAACAACGGTGGGACTCCAGGAGGGAGATTGGGAGGGGCTTTTCCTGAAAAAGGAAGAGAAAGGAAAAGTTCCACAGTGAAGCAAACAGCAGAAGCTCACTCTCTTAGCCTTTACACCCTTCTCAGGTACAGCAGTACCCAGGAAACTACCTGATGTGGTTGCAACAGAGCTGCGAGTTGAGGCTGTCACTGTGGAGTTGCTGCTGAGGCTGAGGCCCAGGCTGCTGACACTGCTGAGGCTGGATGAAACGCTGACAACTGGTGGGGCAGCTGACACCGTACTGGAGGAGGTGGAGAAAGTACTAGCAGAAGAATGGAGGCTTGCTTCACTCTCCACACTTGTGTGCTAGGGAAGGAAGGGAGGAGAGTCAGGGAACCAGGGAGATGGAACCAAGTGCACAGGTACCATGGGACACTCTCTACGCAGAACACAGTGCAGCTCTGTCTGCATCTGGATGTTTCTGCAGTGAACCTAGCTTAAGTCCAAAGTCCTGACAGCAGCCAACCCCTAATGCTTACAAACCTCTCTCGTGGTTACATCCCAACACACCTGTATGATGAGCAGAACAGGGCTTGACACCACACTTGCAGCAGGGAGATTTATTCTGCTGCAGAAGCCGATACCCAGGAACTGCACTGCAAGAGCTCCAGCAGTAGAGATGTTTGGTTACACTGCATCAGCTACCAGTTTGCTCTGACATGTGGCTGTGACTCTGCAGTGCCTTCAAGGGCTACTACAGGCTCAAAAGAAGGCACTGCTCAGTCAGAAACAGGCAGGGTGACAACAGCCCTGACCCACAGGTGCACAGACAGTGTTCTAACATAACCCCCTGTCCTCTCTCTCCACACAGCATCCAAACTCCAGCAAGACAGCCAGCAGCCTGGCAGCTCCTGTCACAACCGCAGCCCCAAGGTCAGGCACCCCAGCAGACCTCGTCAAGCCGAGCAGAAACAGGGTACACAGTGCAAGAGCATATCCAGACTCACCAGAAGAGTTGAAGTTGATGTTCGCCCAGAGGATGTGGATGAGGACAGACTGTTCTGCTGGGTGGGTAATGCACTGAGGTAAGAGAAATAAAACGTTATCAGACCAAGGTGAGAGAGTCAACATTGGTAGCACCATCCCATTTCCCATCTGCTCAAATGGGATGTGTCATCTTAGTCTTCCTCACTGCATAACACAGACTCTGATGTCTGCTATAGATTCCTGCTTCTAGTTCTGCTTCTTCAGAAATCCACCCCTCCACTCACTCACCTGCTGAGCTGGGCAGTGGTTGTACTGGGGAGCTCCTCGCTGTGGCTCAGGCTGCTCAGAGCTGTTGAGTGCTGGCTGGCTGTTGTCAGCAAGGACGATGCAGACACCCCATCATTGAGAGGTGCAATACTGGGAGCAGAAGGGGAATCAGATTTCACTGCAGGGCCTGTAGCACCTGAGAACAAAAGCTTTGAGTTAAGGGCAGCTACTGGCAACTTCCAGAAGGTAACAAGGGTAAGGATCAGCAAGTGCTCAGCTAGAAGAGCCGGGAGATCTGGGGCTTCCCTCAGTGCTGCCAACCAGTTATACACTTATAATTGTGTTATACGTCTCACTTTACCCCAACACTACCACTGGCTCTGCAAAGAGCTTCAAGACCTACAGATGAGGTATCTTCCACACACAAAGCAGAGTAAATTATTGTCATAGGTGACCCTTCAAGGTTCTTAAGGATCCATCAGCAGAAAGCTGAATGTTTTGAGGCAAGCAAGTAATCTGAGTGGCAGCAATTAGTCCAGCGAGGAAAGGACTTGCTATCAGCACAGATAAAGCTTCTCATTCAAAGCAGAGAAGATAAGCACAACAGGAGACGCAGGACACCCGCTGTACTGGCAAGACTCTTACCTTCAACAGCCTGTGTAGTTTGTAACGGCGTGGGTTGTACAGAACTGAAACCATTCTGAGGAAGAAGAGAAAAAAGGAGTACTGGACATTATAGCTGCGTATTTCCAGAGGCAGAGCTAGTGTCACCTCTCTCCCACACTCCCTTCCACAGTTATGAAAAGGTCCTGCTACCAGCATGTGTCACCAGACTGTGTTGGGGTCAGTCCCAACGTCTAACCCCATCCCAGCATGGTCTCCAGGTGTATATTAGAGAAATCAGTGCAAGAAGTTTCTCTGCTGTTGGTAGTTAGACTGCCTCAACATTCTCAATCCAAGTTCATTAGCCAAACCTGATGTTACTGAACTGGTATGAATCATGTAAGAACCAAATCCTTAACACGAAACAAAAGTCTTTGTCTGCATGCCCTTCTCTAGTAGGGTAACTGTATGTGACACAACATATGCCCTGCAATCAACTTGACTGCTGTTAACCCCAGTGGCCCAGGCCCAGGCACAAAACACAGCTGGGGGAAGCCAGAAGAGAGCTCTCATTAGAGTCCATAAGCTACACAGTGAGGCTGGAGGATCACACAACCATTTGATAAGCCATTCAGCTTCCCCTGGGACACTTCACGCATGAGGTTCACTCAGCACAATGGGCGAGCAAAGCTGTTCTCTTACCTTAGCCTGGGTCAGATCTTTCTGGGGCGAGGAGGAGATAGAATTTGGGTATCGCCTTGTCTGGGTGGATCTCTGTTCGTACAGTGGTCCCTGAGCACTGTTCTGGGAGGTAAATGTTGCTGTCTGTATTGTGCCACTCTGGTAACCAGACTCCTGGCTCTGATTGGACGAAATTGTGGATGAAGATTCACTACAAAAGGAAAAAAAAAAAAGTTCCTCCATTTTCCTCCAAAACAGCCCTGCTGTAAGCTGCTGACCCAGACTGGGCTCTTCACTTCAAATACGCCAGATAAAAAGTCCCAAGCATCAGTATAAAGACACCAGATGAAGCAGCCAAGCCAAGAAACATGCCCAGAGAGCAGGGCTAGCCCAACCATGGACATCCAGCTGCAGTCTTGCTTCACACACTGCTGTGCCTTAGGCAACACTTCATGAGCTGCCACCACTCAGACCCCAGCACTCAAGGGACTGGCCATTTACTGAGGGTCAGCCCAACAGAAGACAGACGCACTATCGCTGTAGGTACACCTACCCCACTGTGTCCCAGTTTGCCAGGCAAAAAGAAGGACAAAGCACTCAGAATCTGCTCACCAGAGACATGGAGCAGTTGTGCTGGGGATTCCCCTCCTGTGTTTCCAACAACACAGTTTAAGGGCAGCAAGAAAATTGCTTTCTGTGCAAGTACCGCAGGTCAAAGAGCCACAAAGCTGCCCAATGAGTCTGCTGGCAACTTGTGCTTTGCTGTTGCATACACTGTCCCCCCTTTGTGACCAAAGCACAGTCAGAAAGGGTCTACGAGTATGCATGACAACTCAAGTCCACAGGATCAACAAACTTCCAAAGATGCCTGCTTGGATGAATAGGTTCCCGGTCCTCACCTGGCCGAGCTGGTGTAGAGGCTGCTCTGAGACTGGCTAATGGCAGCGCTGGTTGTGGGCGTCGATTCATACTCGGCAAGAACAGGCTCTGAACCAAACTGTAACGCCCCAAACTGCAGGTTTAGCCCTGAGATGTCTGACGAGCCAGGCATTTCCACCGCAAGTGCAGGAATCTGCAAGGGAGGAAAAACAGAACGGGTCAATCATTCCCAGTGATTAGCTCAGAGAATGACTTTAGTATCCACATTTCCCAGCACACAATGGCAGTTACAGGCTTGCAGCCTCTAAATTACACTGTTCAGGCACACAGTGGCAGGCACACAGCTCCATCACCCCCACAAACACCCAGTGCTAACGGCAGGAAGGCCATGCCCAGGCCTTCCCTCAGCAGCCCAAATGGCTGTTTCTGCAGCTCTAACACAATCCAATGCCCACTTCCCCACTACTGGTCTGCACCTTTGATGTTAATGATGCTTTTTTCTTTTGCTGCTTGAGCTTCTGCTGTGCTGGCTGGGGACTTGAGGACTGGTTGTCCGAGGACCCTGGGGACATCTGGGGAACTGGATTGGTTTTGCTGGGCAGTGGTGAGGATGGGGGTGCCGGCGTGGCTGTGGAGGCAGTCACCACAGGCTGTTTCTCCTGCATGAACACTTCTATCATGGTTGAAGTTGATGTGAAGCCCTGGCGCTTGGTGAAGGGACTATGCACGGAAGAGTCTGTTGGGTTCTTGAGATCTATGGGACAAGACAGAGGTGAGTTAGCGGGGTTTGTTTCCTTAAAAATAAATCAAATTCTGACATTTATCAAGAAAAATAAATGCTTTTCCTCTATGTTTCATCCCAAAGCCTGTAAGAGAGCAGAGAACTTCAGCATCTCTGCCCCCAGCCTCACGCTCTCACCACCGTCAATGCCAAGCCTTTTTAAGCCCTTCTTCCCTCAGTTGCTTCCACCATCCCTACAGGACAAAGCCAGCTTGCATGGCAGAAGTCCTCCATTCTCCAAGAAAAGCTGGACTCCAGAGTCCCTTGTGTGGAGACACTGCATGTCAGAGTCTTGCAGGCCACTTCCTTCCCCTCTTTGCTAACATTCCTGCATTCCACTGCCTCCTCCTTCCCCTGCAGGGACTAGGTATCTCTCAGCAACATCACTGCTTGGGGCTGCTCTATCCTCAGGTCTTTGCACCACCTTCCTCCTCCAACTAAGCCTTTCCACAGTTTATTCAAAACCAACTCCTCTGTGACTCCACTGAGGCTTCTTGTCTGAGAAGATCAGAAGCTGCCAACACTGACTGTCACTAGGACAGGGCTCAATTTTTCTTCAGCTTAGATTTGAACCGGAGCCATTTCCCTACAACAAGCACACGCTGAAGGAAATTACACTAGCACTCAACCACAGCAAAACTCAGCTTCTCATCTGAAAAGAGCCTCTCAATTCCTGTTTATTCCCTCATGCCAGCCCAGAGACAGAGTTACTTCTGGGTGTTCAAGAGCAAATCCCCTTAAAATTCCCTTAAAAGATAATATGAGTTCAGAAGGGAGAGGAGACTGACAAGAGTTTGGATTTGGGAGCTATTCTCCAGAGGTGCCCTTCCAGACCTCTTTCTGGCACAGCTTTACACTGGGAAGTAGTTCTGCACACTGAGAGGCTCAGGAATGCGAGATCCCTGGCCCTGAAACTGTCTGGAATGACAGATTCAACTATTCCAAGTATAAAAGGAACAGGGAGAGACTCACACACACACTATTGCATTTTAGTCTCACCCACAGCTCTTTTAATTTTTGCAGCTCAGCTAAACTGGTTGTGAACTTGTGAACAGATCCTCTGCTGAATCCCTCCCACTGCTGCTCACAGCATGCCTCTGCAGTTCTGGGGGAACATGTTCCCTCCCCTCTGAGGAGCCGTGCTGCTTTTCCTTACCGTACTGCACCAGAGACGAGGTCTGTGTGGTGGATCCCATGTCCCAGGAAGCAGCAGTGGTGCTCCCAGCAGGCTGGGTGTGCTGAGCTGCCAGCTGAGCCAGTGCCTGGGCTGTCTTGAACTGCTCCAGGAACTGCGACCCTGTAGTACTGCTGCCTTTGGCATCCCCGACATCTCCAAACCCTTTCCCCAACATGCTCACCTGCAATTTCAGCAAGGAGATAAAGTCAATGTCTCCCATGGCTTGGAACTTGGATCAGAGGACAGGTACATCTCTTAACATAAGCCCAAATGCATCATACCCTGCTGCTTCTCACTGGGTGCCTCATCTTAACACTCTTGAGCTCCAAATGCACACACACTGCTGGCAGGAAGGGCTCATGTTTCTTTCCCAGCCTCCATCGTGTATGAACACAAGTATGCTCATCTCTTGCCCAACCCATGCCATGGTACAGTGTCATGGAGGGTTACAAAGGAAATTAACAGAAAGGATCTTAAAAAATGTACTAAATTATTCTCATGCCTTCAGTTGCACTAAAAGAGAAACACCAGGATATCTCGGTTTTATAGATAATGTGGTTTTGAAAATCTTTCCTCAACTATCTCACCATGAAGTAAACAATTTTTATTTCTTTTTGTTAAAGTTACACAAAGCAGCATCTGCCCAGGTCTATGCACATCCCTGACTCTGACTCATTGTCTCCTTCCTTCTCCTGTCAGTGGATGCCAGCATTTCATCCCACACCAGTTCCCAACCAGTTCTGTTTCTCAAATTGTTGGAATTGCAAGCCCTGGACCAAAAGAGCTTTTCCTTTGCTTTAAGCAGGAAAGGATCAAGCGTTGCAAACCTGACAAGGGCAACAGAGGCGGAATTATCCCAATTATTTCCAATTGAGCAATGAACTTCAGGCCACTGCTTTTAAAGCAGACTAGCAAATTATTTGGCTCTACCAGCCCCAAGCAGCAAGCGTCAGGACTGTATTTCCTATATTACCCAAACAGACAGAACAACAGGGGATAAGCAACCTCAGCCAAACACCCACTGGCAGAGACCAGCATTTCCTTACCATGCTGTGGTGAGAGAAGGAGTTTCCAGAGGCAGGCTGGGATAGAGCACTCTGCTTAGAATTGCTGAACACCAGCGGCTGTGCCAGGGAAGGAGTCTGGGATGACTCCAGGTTTGTTGACTCATTCTCCATAGAAGAGGGTGTCTTTCCTAGCAGGACTGCGAGATCAATTCTGGGTAGACAAAGACCCACTGAGCTTACTAGAAGTTTCCACTTTTATTAGAACAGTATTCCCCCTCCAACCTCACAGCTTCTACTTTACAAATTCAAGGAATCTGCAGAACATTAACTCACAACCGCCAGTAAAATGCCCCCAAAACTGAAGAACAAGCAATAGAGCCTAGGATAATTCTAATCCAGGATTAGGACCCAAAAACTCCTAAATCAACTCTTCCACTTAAATCCACCTCATCTCATCTCATTCAGAGCTGCTGCATTTTAGCTAGCTAGTAAGGTTTAGTTGAAGATGGCAAATTGCTCCGAGACTCACGTGCTACTTTTCCCAGGTAAACAGCATCACTATGGGCTCTCACCTTTGTCCAGCTGTGATTGTCACATTCTCAGCAGGCAGAGGCACTGAAGACACATTGGAGGCTGTGAAGATCTTTGTCTCTGACAGCTGAAAGATGAACAAGGAAAAAAGAATCCAAAAGTGAGAACAGCAACTCATAACAGAGCCCATGACACAAAGCACACGAACGTTTGACACAAACAGCCACAGAAAAACTCAAGAAATTCAAGTGCTTAGACTGAAACTTGTCTAGCATTTGGCTCCCATCAGAATCAGCTTCTATTTTCTTTGTTTCTTCACAGGCAAGTGCACAAATCGCCTGCCAGTGAAAAAAAAAAAAAAAAACCTCTCAAATCCTTCTACAAATTTCCCATAGTCCACAAATGCCCCAGGGCTGCTGGGACCTTGGGCTGTTGCTCTGAGTCAATGACATGCAGCACAGACCTGCAAAAGCCCCTGCCCCCTAGGTGCAAGCACCGGTAGTGAAGTCAAAGAGAAACTTCGGACCCATAGCTAAGCTTCCAGTGATCTGGGCTCGCTTGGATGATCTGACCAGCAGATCTACTTCAACTATAGAAGGGAAAACGACATTGCTCAAAAACTGGTGGAGGGCTAGTGATAACCTGTGATTTAGCCTGGAACATATGTGAACATGAACAGCTTCTATTCCAGACTGAGGAGCTGCTACAAACTGAACTGCCAGAGTTTAAAAAGTAAATCCAGAACTCCTGGGAGCATCTCACACACGCTGAAGGTAAGAAAGGCTCTCAGAGGCTCCCTTCCAGCAGAGACTTGACTGAACAAAGAAAAGCTGCTCCTATCTCCAAACACAGCAGTAGTGCTTCCCTCAGGTGGTGACCGGAAAGCAAATGCTTCCCGTGCTTGACCATTCTGTTGGCTGAGCCAAAATGAGCATGCAAAACTAACAATCATACTAAAATGCCCAACCCTGCTCCCATCTGCAAGAACAGAAGTCCCTCCTTGATTTGGAGAGGGATTGAAGCCCATTTCAGAAGAAACTTATAGATAGGCATTAACAGGAGTTGCTAACAATGTGCATTCTCCCCTGAAGGAGACGTCAGGTAGAGAACACAAGGTGGTGAGACACATCAAAGAGGACATCAGAAGGTAAAGCCAAGAGCTTCTTTTCCATCCAAACCGCAAGGACCAGCAGAGCCACATGATGTGCATGAAACCATGAAACTGCTGCTGCTGTGATCAAAGGCAAACCTTCCCCAACTGCCACTCCACCAGAGGAGTGGAGCAAGAGTCCTGTGTGAAGTTAGGCCAGTTTTTGGAAGAATTCCATCTTGCAGTTACAGGAAGTGAGAGGAGCAGCCTCAATGCCCCAGAAGATGTCTTCCTGTCTTGGGCTCCTATAACAAGCTCTATTACACATATCCTGTAGAAGCTGTGACAATTACTTATTCATCATAGCTCCTGGAGCTAGGAGCCTGGCTGGGGTTCTGTCCAGAGTTTAGGGAGGATGGGCTTCGAGCTCCCCTGGCAGCTCTGTGTGTACAGACAGGACAGCAGCCTGCTGGCAGACGCACACAGAGGAGATGGGTTCAGAAAATACCTACATCTTCATTCCAGTCCTCCGTGCCCCATTCTTCTGTCGCTGCCCTCCATGCACCTGTAAGGACAACAACAGGTACAAAAGTTATGCATGCATCAAAGCTCTACCTCCAACAGCTGGGGGAGCACTGGGGAGCTTTGCAGGCAGCCAGGAGGATTTCTATTTGCCAATCAGACAAGTTAAAGCAGTCAACCTCAACCCATGCTTTACGGTCGAGGTACCGTGATGGAATCGCCTCTGCCTTGCTGGCGCAGGTTGGGCTGAAAAAGATGGACTGCTGGGCTGGCAGACAGGGCAATGCACACCTTCCCAACACCCAGAAGGGGAGCTGAGCTCTGCAAGGAAGTCCCAGCGTCGTCCCCAGCCTCTTTGTGCCATTTTCCTGACTTCCCTTTGTACTCCAGTAGCTGTAGGTTTGTGCAACTGCAAGCAGTGTTACCCCAGCAGCTTGGACAGAGCATCTCCCTCATGGGCTTCCTGCCAGCTCTGGCACAGGATCTCACCATCCAGGTAAACATCAAGTTTCTATAAAACTCAAGGGTAACTGAGCCATTCCCATGGTTCATCTTCCCCGCCGCTCCCCCCCAAAAAAAAGGTCTTGAAACCTCAGTGCACCAGAACCTGCTGTGCTCAGGCAAATGGTATTCAGAAAAGAAAATTTAAGAGACTAAGCAATTCCTGCATTTTCTGTGCCCAGTTTCAGAGATACGCTCAAAGTGCGCAGCTTGAAGTACCAGGGAGAAAATCGGGAAACCACAGCTGCAACCCAACACAGTGCAATTTAAGTGAGCAAAAATTTTTTCAACTTGTTCCAACCCTTGCTTCCATCACAGTTTAACCTCTGTACTTTGAATATTATGTGGCAGTTTCAGACTCCATTTAACAACTAAAATTTGGTTTGGGAAGAGAGCAGAAGCTTTCACATCCCCAAAAACCTCAGAGCATAAAGCCAGCCCCATTTTGTGCAGCTTGTTTTCAGTCCACACAAACCAGATCAACAAAATCTGAGAGCACCAACAAGGTTAATCCTGAAGACACTTACTGGACGGAACAAGTTGGTATCAACCCTTTCAGAGCATAGAACACAGTCTGTGGGGAAGGAGAACATTCTGAGCTCTTCTGCAGGACACAGATCTCCCCATATAGACTTGACTTGTGTATTTAAACAACCACTTGTCTAGAACTGGGGGATTTAGTGCATGAAATAAGTATCAGTGAATTATTCTTTTTCCATTGCTTTTTCATTTTGCTTGACGAGTTGAGCCAATTCAAGAGTCTCCCAGGATTTACTTTTTTAGATATTCAAGTTTGAAATACAGATATTAATACAACAACACTTGCCAGAGTGCCAGGAGTCTTAAGGCACACTACCCCTTCCTCCACAGCCAGAACCATCAACACATTCAATGCAAAACACGTCTGCAGTTTAGAAAGGCTGCTTTCCAGATTTTCACGGATCAGAAAGGTCATTCTAGCCCAAGCCTTACCCAAGAGGTAAAGTGGGAGCTGGATGTACCTGCAGCTGGCCCAGAGAGCAGGAAGAGAGGAAAGTTGCCCCAAGAAGAGTTTGTGCATGCAGGAACACAGCATGGGGCTCTTAAGTCTTGTTTGTTTGGGGAAAATAAGAAAACAAAAGCAGCACTAAAAGCAGAAGGAAACCCTGCAGATGAAGAGCAGCCATTGACAGGGTTTTCTCAGCAAGCCTACTCCTCAAATACTGGATGCTGACTCAGCACAGCTCAAGCTCCCTACACACAAAGGGGCAAATGGAGAATCAAAGACCTGCGATATATATAACTGTGTATTCCCCAGGAACACTCCAGAAAGCTCCCAACTAGCACAGCATGAGAAGCTTTTTCAAAGAAACCAGCTGTATCACTCTCCATCAAGCTCTTCTGAAGGGGAGAGCTGCAACACAAGCAATACCCTGAGCCTTCTAACATCATTTCAGAAGGGTGGTCGTCTGAACAGCAAACCTTCCTCTCTGCTTTCAGAAAGCCCTTCAAAGAGCTGCTGGTCTTTAAGCTCCTCAAACCAAGAAAAAGAGGAAAAAAATAAAATTAAGCCAACAATACGTGCAAACATGAATGCGGTGAAGGAAAAAAATCCCACTGTGTCTCCAAGTTTTTCACATCCCTCCCCAAATACACCCTCTCTTCATTTTAAACTGGGAGATAACCACCCAGCTTGCTCCTCCCACAGCCCAGCAGGCAGTCTGCTGGATCTGGATCCCAGGGGCTGGATCCAGGCTTATCACCCTGGGCACTGGGAAGGCAACAGACCCAAAGGCCCCCACTCTGCACCTGGAAGGAATGTTAACCCTAACAAAGCCAAAAGGCAGCAAAACCACAATGGCAGTGCTGGAGCAGATGGCCTTGTGCTGCCTGTGGAAGTTAAAGATTAACCCTGAGGTGAGAACCAGGAAATGCTCCAACACAGCAGAGGCACTCCACGTATTTCTGCCTGCCTTCGGGCCCTTGCAAGAGAGACTCCTGGGCCTCAACACTTCTCCTCCTGCCCTGACTTTCAAGAGTCAAGTGGCAAGTTCTTCTGGAAGGTCCCTTAGCCTCAACTTCAAGACTTCAGGTTAGATGGAGGAGACAGTCAAACAGGATGTTGGCCTTATTATGGACACCAATGGAGTTCTATAGAGGTAAGGCAAACTGCATCATCTCCTGAGTGTCTCTTGGCCTCATAAGGATAATGGTATAAGAGCAGGAAATAAAGTAGCCAGGCACAGAGCAGCTTTGCCATCAAGCATCCCTGTCATCTCAAAATCCACCATCATCTTCAACTGCAGGGAGGTAAAGAGGAGCAGCCAGGCAGCCTGAGCATGCCAGAGCAGACATTGGGCACTGCTCACCCAGCAGCAGCCGTAAGTAGAGGCAAAGCGCAGAGAGTGTTCAGCTAGACCAACTGCCCTTGCAGCAGTGTTGTGACCCTAAGCAGGGACAGCAGGGAGGCCAGCAGAATGGCACAGGGATAACAGCAAGCCACAGCTTTCAGGATGTGAGACAAAGGGAATATGACTGAGCTGTCTCACACTTCCTGCCCTCAGGTGGAATACTCTGTCACCAGTGCTGCGGACACAGAGCTGCTCTGGGCATCAAGAAGCAATGGCTGAAGTTAAAATTTGCATAATCCACAGGAATCGGTGTTAGCCTCTCCCAATTTATATTCAAGATGTCAGGGTTAGTAAAAGCACAGTCAGAACAAATGTCAAATATTAATTAAAATTAACAAATTAAGAGAGAGAAGAATGACATATCCACAGATATTTCAGATTGTTTTAAAAAAGCTATAAAGTAAAGGTATCCGGGGCAGTTAGTGCACCTGGATGTATCGTACCAGGAGCAGTGTCAAATTTTCGGGGATAATTTGACCCCTCACCCCCAATGAAATCAAGTCCTGAAACAAAAAAAAAAAAAAAAAAAAAGAACGACAACCAGTGAAATTTTGACTTAAAGAAGTGTAGGTGAGTTTCATTGCCCCCATGTACACCAGTCACATTGTACTTGTGGATATTATTAATTTAAAGACATGCCTGTGGCTACTAAATTGGAAACAAAACAGCCACACACAACACAGGTGACTAGTGGTGTTGCACAATAAACTTTACAGCTGTGTTGTAATACTAGAGCAAATCTGAGCTGTTCATCAGAAAAATCTTCAGTTCCCCCACCCACACTCTAACCCCCTTCATTCCACAATTTCACAAAACACCAACACAGAAAAAAGAAAACCATTCACACAGTGAATGCTTCCTGTGCCTGTTCCCACTAGACAGTTAAACTTCCAGCACACAGAGCTTGTCCACTCCCATCTCTTTTTCTGAGAATGCAAGTACACCCACTGCCCCGAACACATTCCCACACTACTCCCTCTGGTATTTAAAACCCCTTCTCAGCTGCCAAGAAGATGATCACTCTGTCTGCTCGTGTTTCACAAAAACACCCTCCTTCCACAACAGCTGTTTTCTGAAGGAAAAAAACTGAACAAAGCCCAAAACCCAAACAAAGCCCATGAAAACACAAACGAACCACCCCCACTCCTCTCCCCCAACACCAACAGTATGCAGTAAAAGGTATCCCAGTTTATGGGACTTAAATTCTCTCTTTTCAAAGCTATCAGTTTTTCAGCAAAACCAAGAAGTACAGAAGTAGCCTAAAGCACCATTAACACAGGTGTGGATGCTTCTTATACCCAAGATGTGGTATTTACTTAAATACTCAGTAATTGTGGAAAAGTAGTTTGACTTTGCAGTGGTGCAAGATTGCTCCACAAAAAAAGACAACAAAACCACTGGTGAGCCCTGCCCCCTCACCCTCGCCAAAAGGCTACTTACAGTCAAGGACTGTGATTGTCCCATTCTCACACTGCAAAATCTGAGTTCACCTGTGTCTCAATATCATGCATACGTGAAACAAAACCCAGAGCACCAGTTTTCCAATGCAGGAGAACGTGCAGAGGCAGCTGGGTGTTCAGAATCACCCAGCAAACATGTTTGCTTCAAACAGGGAAGGAAGAAGAATTGCTTTCAGCTCATTTCTGTAACAAAGTCCTATCCCACCATGGTTTGAGCAAGACGACCATGAAAGACAGAATGCTCCCAGTATCAAAATCAAGAGTAATACAGCTGACTTGGAGTTATTCTCTGGAGGATGCACCAAACATTGGGAGATCTTGAATCTGCTTATCACACTACAGTTTATAAAAAACACCTTTCCAAACAGTAGCATGGTTTCTACAGGAAAACAAATAGAGGCGAGGGTTCCTGTGCCTCTGTCGGGCAACAGCACCCACAAGCTCACCCCAGAGCAGTCATCCAGCTTCCGTTTCTAACGTGCAAAGGGTGCAAAGTATCAGGGTCACTGAAATCCATCTCTGAACCAACAACCTGTTCCTCCATCCCTGAGCCTAAGACCTGCCTAGAATGTCCTCATTGCAACTAGATGGATGCAAAATCCACTCACGCTCTCAATACAAACCAGCACACATGCATGTGAAGACACTTACTTGTGCCATCATCTGGCTCAAAGCTCCCAGTGTTGTTCCACGTGTTGTTGTTGCTATTGCCATAGTTCTCATCCGTGCTGGCCGGCTCAGCATAGTCAGCTGGGTTGAAAGTTCTGTAAGAAATACAAGGAAGGAAATGTTCACTCTACCAAAGCATTTCAAAAGTAATTGATTTTATTCAGACCGTAACACACACCACAAGGCAGTTCTCTCAGCAGAAAGATGCTTCAGCTACACCAGACATCCCAAATTTAAGCTACCATGATGCAGTTTGGGCCTTATTAACAAAAACAAACCAAACCAAAAACCAAACCAAACCAAAAAAAAACCAACGACAAAAAAAAGGAAAATGGGAACAGAGATGACTGACACAAACAGTACCATTCATGCACAGACTTTTATTTTTGCTGTGGTTTTTGTCAGTGAAACTTACCCCATGCCTTGGGCAGAAAATCTTCCCCCTCGCCGCCCAGAGCCACCTGTAAATACACACACATGCACTGCTGTCCCTTAACTCTACATCACTGGGAAAAGAAACACTCGAACAACATAGAGAGTTCTGATGCCCAGAATACAAAAGCGGAGAGGATCTTCCTGGGTTGACAGGATTGCCAGCAACATCTTACGATGTATGGGAGTGACCTCAGCTGGCTGGCAACATGATTAGCAATGCATCATTCCAGGCTCAGATGAGGTTTCCAGCTGGCACAAACCATGAGTACTGGACCCTAGGTTCTGATTTCTGCAGCACGTGACCTCAGCAACAACTCCTAAGCAGCAGATTCTGGGGTAAAATTAATTTCTGCCCCAAGTATTTAAAGCCCAAGCCAGCGGTAGTGCTGAGATACATGTGCAAGAATGATGAGGATGCAAGTTCTCTTGCTAACAAGCCATTGGCCTGCCTGCTAAAATAGTCAACCTTGAGCTTTTTAACTTCCCTCCTCTGTAATAAAGCACAATTTTATTTCTAACTCTGTGGACATGATGCAAGAACTAAGTGCTGTTTCTAGCATCTTTAAGATGGGAAAGTAACATATAGGCACTAAAAGTAAGCATGAGAACAGAAAAATCAAGTGCGTATTTTTAGTTTGGCAATTTCCCCCATAGAAAAGGCTTTGGAATCTCATGGGAGATAGATACACTGATGTAACTCTTCTCCTCCCACCCCCTGGGGACCTCACATCCCCCGTGTACCTCGGCCTCGGCCACGTCCCCGCCTCCCTCTTTCCGTGCCTCTTCCAGAAGATCCTCCACTCTTACCACCATCTAGTCCATTCTCCTGGCCCCGAACTGAAAGACAGAACAATGCAAAGACAATTTCAAGACTCATCCTGCTTTAGTGGGGATACTAGACCAGACCTCAAACCCCAAAATGCAGTGGCTGTGTGGGGGACCACATCGCCACATGCTCCCTGAACTTTTGATTTAAGTTGATGGTAAGTGAGGGCATCACGCTAAGAATCATCTCAAACAGAGGAGCATTAAACAGATCCACACATGCACATGTGGATGGGTGGTTTTCCTCACAGATGTGTCTGCCTGAAAAGCTTTACTGACAGCTGTTACGCAGCACAGAGTGCTTCAGTGTTTTGGGGGTTATTAAAGGGCAGGTCCATACACTCTCTTCCACGGGTGGCACCTCGCCCTCGCCTCGGCAGCCCGCCACGTCTTCTGCTGAAATCCCGCTCCCGATCCCGGTTTTCTTTGCTTTCTTCACTGGGTTCTGTCTGCCCACTCTCCTTCTGTCCTGAGACACCCTTCTTCTTCCCAACCATTTCCCAGGAATGCTGAAGGTTTGCAGAGGGGAAGGAAATTAATCACAGTTAGATCAATGAAAGGTGCAAATACACAAAGATTTAAACATGCTACAGAGAATATAGCAGGGGTCTCTGCAAAAAAGGTTTCTAGATCAATTTTTTTTTAAGGAGTCTACCAGTCTACATACAGCACATCTTCTTCCTTCGAGTTTTCTTACAGCTGACTGGCATGCAGTTTGAGGTAACCGAAGATGAGTTTTTCTATTTCTACAAAGATCTACTAAAATTCTTCAATAGAGAGGGCATGATATTTCTAGAGTTCAAAGCATGGATAAATTTACCTTGCCTAGGTGAAAAAAAGCCTTTCATTTCACACAGGTCACCAGGAGCTCTCAGGATAACCCAGGTAAATGTTTCATAGTGATCTGCAGTCAACATTTGGGTTAAGTTCCTTCTGCAGATGCAAAGTGATTAACAAAACCTCTCCCCTAAATATCATCTCAGATGGAGAGAAGCATAACAGAATTTATCCAACAGGCAAGTTCAACTGCAAAACTTTAAGTATGCCTCCAGCTCACTGCGGTGGGCCCGCACCCATGTATTTTCTGACAGTTGCAGCGGTTTCATACTCTTAAACTGATGCTGCACACTGTTAGAACAATTTAAAATAGTCTTAAGTCATTGATAATCACCTGAAAACACAACAGGCAGACAACTGGGTTTGAATGGCAGCACGCAGGGACAGTGACAAAAAAACCAACAACATAGTGGCACAAACTGCCATCAAACCCAAGGGTTCCAAAGTCTTTCTCTGCTCAGAAATAAACTTTAAAATTACAGTATTCCAAGTAAACATGTTTTTTAACCAAATCTAATCCAATGCTAAGATCATACCTGCTCCTTTACCATTTGAAATACAGTACATTACCAGTAACTAGCTCAGTAGGCAAGCTGTCTTCAGCACCAGAGCACCCAAGCAACTAACGGGTCTGTTTCTTATAAGAAAATTCCCTTTCTGGGACTGCTGCACAAACCGGAACCAGGCCAGAAGGAGCTCCAAGGTGCTTGACCAATGGCAGTGCAGAGGCTGCCTGTGCTGAGTGATGCTGTGACCGCAAAGCCAATGGGCTGGATCAGTGGCAGCCCAGCACTTCCTCTGCCGACTCCCTGCCTGCCTCTCCATGTCCCTGCCCTGCAGGGCCTCGTGCTGCTCATCCAATAAATGAGGTGCTGCTACACAGCACTGTGTGCTGCACAATGTCCTGGATGTCTCATGAGCAATGTGTTTCCCTAGACAATTACATTGCTGCGATGGCAGGGGTTTGCTCTCTGACTAGAAGTCACTAATTACAAGAGATGTGGAGGAGAATACAGTTGTGGCAGAGCTGTGCCTCAGCAATGCACATATCCTATCATTCCCTTTTCTAAAAGGATTTTCCAAAAGCTATTTTATTCAGTTGTCAATGGAAAGGGCTTTCTAAAGACAAGGAGGAACACATATATGTATTGTACCCAACTTGGCTGAAGCCAAAGCAAACAGAGAACCAGACACTGGGGAGCAGCTGCAATACACAAAACATAGTCTGAGGTGTCCAGCTCATCCACATACCCCCAGGGCTTATCACAAGCAAAAAAACAAGGTAAAGTGTAATATCCTAAAATTATATTTAGACTCTCAACTCAGAGTAGAGTTGGCTCCAACCAAACCAGGGTGCCAGGAGGATATGTGAGATCAGCAGTGGTTTGGAAGGATCTCACATTCATAGGCTTTTTCTTGGGCTGTAACAGTACTTGCATCTCTGCTTTCTTTGTCACAAAATGAATGACATCCTGCACATAGGTGGAAGGTTCCTCCTAAACAAGCACTCTCATTCTTGGGGCTGACCTCAGCTTGCCTGAGACAAGCACCTGCATGAGAAACAGCAGCCAAGCCCAACTCCACAACAAGAAACAGCAAAAAGGCCCTCAAAACCATAGCATAGGCAGCAGCACAAAAGCCAGTCAGTGCATCGCTGAGAAGTGAATCTTTAGGGCCAGAGACACAAAAACCACATTACTCTGACAGAAAGGAACCACAGCTGACACATACCGGCCTTTCAATGCAGATCACGCAGCCCTGGAGGAGAAAGGTAAGCTCCTCCACACTCACCGGTGTGAAAGCACATATAGACGCCACTGTACTATTGTTGAACTGCTTGTGTTCAAAAGTAATAGGAAGGAAATTACTTATGGCATTTTCTCCTCTATTCCTTCAAGCCTAGGGCCATTGTCACAGCCTGTGCAAGCCTACAGAGAGCAGCGTTCAGGAGCCAGGTCACAGTCACAGTGTGCCTGCTCCTGTGGAACTAGTAGTCATAGTGGCTCTCCTTATCTTGACATTACTGGATGCCTCACCTCCAAATATACAGTTACACTGAACTAGGCCTCACCAGACTTACAGGACCTAATCCTACCGTGTCCGGATTGCCCTCCAGCAGCACATTGATGGCTCTGTTGACATCTCCGTTGCAGTCATGCAGAGCAATCACACACTCGTCCTGGTTCTTGCCTGTGATGTCGATCAGCTGTAGAGAAGGCAACAGCATGGTCAGCATGTTCCAAACCAAGATGGCAGCAATATCTCTACGGGTCTCTCAGGAGGCAAATGAGTTGAATCCCAAACCAGAAACACTTCAACAAAAAAACTGAAGGGCTAGGGAATCTTCTCAGCTTAATTATGTTTCTCAACAAGAAGTGACTAAGGGCATGAATTTTTGAGTTACCATTGTTTCACCGTGACCCAACCTACAACCTCCTTTTCTCAGGATAACACTATTACCTGCAGAAAGAAACTAGAAGTTCAGCAAGACAAAAGTTGCTGCACCTGCATCAAGGCAATGCCAAACACAAACACAGGCTGGGGGAGAATGGACAGAGAGCAGCCCTGAGGAGAAGGACTTGAGAGTGTGAGTTAGCATGACCTGGCCACGTGCACTGGGAGCCCAGAAAGCCAATGCTGTCCAAGGCTCATCCACAGCAGTGTGGGCAGCATGTGAAGGGGGGTATTCTGCCCTTCTGCTCTACTGAAACCCTCCCCTGCAGAGCTGCCTCCAGCTTGGGGCCCCCAGCACAGGAAGGACGTGGAGCTGCTGGAGTGAGTCCAGAGGAGGCCACGGAGATGCTCCAAGGGCTGGAGCCCCTCTGCTCTGGAGACAGGCTGGAAGAGCTGGGAATGTTGAGCCTGGAGAAGTAAAAGCTCCAGGGAGACCTCAGAGTCCCTTCCAGGGCCTTAAGAGGCTCCAAGAGAGCTGGAAAGGGACTTTGGACAAGGGTCTGGAGTGACAAGACAGGAGAATGGCTTCCCACTGCCAGAGGGCAGGGTTACATAGGCTATTGAGAAGAAATTCTTCCCTATGAGGGTGGTGAGGCCCTGGTACAGGTTGCACAGAGAAGCTGTGGCTGCCCCATCCCTGGAAGTGTTCAAGGCCAGGTTGGACAAAGCTTGGAACAACTTGGGATAGTGGAAGGTATCATCATAGCACAGGGGTGGAACTGGATACTCTTTAATGTCCCTGCTGACCCAAACCATGCTATGATACAACTCTATGAATCCAGTCCAAGGAAATTCAGAGAGCAGCCAGGTGTGTTCTTCCCACCCCCCCAGCATTCACAGTACTCCCAATACTGATCTTGCCTTCCTGTCAGAGTTCACCTCCATTTTCCACACTCACTTGTTTCACCTTCTCCTCAAAGTCAGCATCGTTGTGGTCCGAAATCATCTGTGCAAGTCGAATCTGTTCTGCAGTAGCCTAAAGAAATCAGAGAGAGAGCACATCGTCAGAGTGGTGCATTTCCAAACGATCCTCCAAATGCCATTCTGCTACCCCAAGTTCTCTGGAAACTCTGAAAAGGAATCCATATAGCAAAGAGAAGGCACAAACAAGGGTCAGAGAAGGAAAACTCCAGGGAGCAATTGAGATGAAAAAGGAGCAAGAAGAAGAGTCTGGAAGAAAAGGATATACCGTTGAACGGTCTCACGGCATCAGATGAGCAGCAGCCACCCAAACCACATCTGTTTTGGGCAGACCTTACCACCACCAGACCACCAAAATTCACTGCAGGTGGCTTCTCAGCCACTTACATTCACTAAAGTGTGTGAGGAACGGACAAATGGAAGTAAAAACAAATCTCAGCAGCAGCTCCCACCTGGAGACACAGACATGGAAACGCCAGTGTCAGCAGCTGCCCAATTAACCTGGCTCTGGCAGCAGCACCTTGTGACACATGGGGAGTTCGTTAGGTGAGCCCAGCTGTTAGCACCGGACCAGACAGGAGTGCCAGATCTCCACCTACAACCTACCTGGTTTCGATGGGCACTGCCCTTACCTGCGGCCGCTGCTTGTGCTGCGTCTGGCTCTGTGTCTGTGTCTGCTCCCAGCTCCCCCGGGCTCGGTTTGTGCCCACCGATGTCATCATTTACAGTATATACAAATAACAGTATTTACAAGGTTGAACTCTGTGGTGGGTCAGGGGAGAAGAGAGAATGGACTGTTAGGTACCAAAAACAAAAGGCAACAACAAGACTCAACAATCCAACGGGCAAGAGAGCCAGAACAGCTGCTGTAGACCCCCACCCTCCCCACCACTTCCCCAAAACCACAGCAGGCCAGGCCGTCATCATCACACATTCCCAACACAAAACGGCGACTCGTACTTCTTGAGGTTTCTCTCTGGATACCACGACAGAGTGTTCCAAATGGAATATCACCTGCATCCAGGTGGGAGCAATCGGGCACCAGGAGCAAAAGTAGCATCATAGACTCACAGACTGGTTTGGGTTGGAAGGGACCTTAAAGCTCATCCAGTTCCACCCCCCTGCCATGGGCAGGGACACCTTTCACCAGCCCAGGTTGCTCCAAGCCTTGTCCAACCCGGCTTTGAACACTTCCAGAAGTGGGCTAGCCACAGCTTCTCTGGGCAACTTGTGACAGGGCCTCACAACCCTCATTGTGAAAAACCTCTTTCTCAGGTAATCTAGATTGACCCTTCTTCAGTTTGAAGCCATTTCCTGGACTTCAGGCAAAAAGTTTAACAACTTCTTTTTGAAACACATGTGTGAGTGGGCACAGATCTGCCATGAGCTCAAGCTGAGGCTGTGGCCACCAACTGGAGCAGGAAGGCTTGAAAAAAGCTTCAAAGAAACTTCACTTGGAGGACAGAGCATCTCAGAGCCTCAGACACATGAGCTACTTTCCCTTCTCCTTTCTTGCCTTTAAAACACAGCAGAAGAAGCAAAAATACTCCAGCAATAAGTAGTGCTACAGGTCTGTGGAAATTTTGTTTTAAAGAAAACCTGCCCTTGCAGAACTGCCTGTTTTTGCTTATTTAAATTATTCCCTCAAACTGGAAAAATTAAGTTTTTATTAATATTCTTGATTAAAAACATACCAAAAAAGTGAATGAGATGTCTGCAAGTAACAGCCAGTAACACTCTTAGACAACTGCTTGAGGCAAAAAGTCCCAAGAAGTTTGTGTGTCCAAAGCAAGCAGAGTTTTCTAACCTCACACTGGGCCTCAGGGCAGGAGGTGTTAGAAAGGGATTAGCACTGAGGTTTCACCCTCCCTAGTGCCTTCCAGGCACAAAGGATGTGAGAGACATCCCACAGTACTTGTCAGGACTCACAGCTTCTGAGCCCCTGAAATTTCAATAATCATAGAATTCGCATTTTTGTATTTCATTACTAAGACTGCAAAGCCTTCCTCCAAAGCAGCAGGACCTGCTGCTGTGCCCCAGGCAGACACATGGAACATGAGAAGGAGCCACAGACAGAGTGTAGGAGCAGGGAGGAAAGTTGAGCAAGACAATCAGACCTGCAGGATCTGACCCAAAACACTGCTGTACATGAGCAGGGCAAGACAGAGAGAAACACAAAGTGCCAAGTAGGGAAGCTCAGAAGCAGCATTAGCAAATAACCCAGGAAAAGCTGGGGAATCTCCTGCTGAAGTCTGCAAGTACTCGACTGGGCGAGAAATCCTTCCTGAGAGCAGGGAAGCCCTAACACTGCCTCTACACCAGATGCACACCCCCCAGACCTGCTCCCACCAGTGCCTGGCCTTCCTCTGTAGGCAAGTTGCTGTGCAGTTGCTCCTGCAGCTCCCCACAAAACCTCCAAATTCCCCCCTTCACAGCCACCCATGCCTCATGGCAACTTAACACCACAGTTTTACAGCTATACAGTGCCAAGGTCTCTTATGAGCAAACAATCCAAGCTACCTGTGCAGTTACCAGGAGCCCCCGAGCTACGGGGGAAGAGCACCAAGCCTGCACTTCTACCAAGGCAGAGCAGAAAAAACCTCCTATCCCCAGCCATCCCCTCTGCGCATGCTTCATTCCCATGGCATATATTTATTTTTGCTTTCTTCCAGTTGCAAGTTTCACAAACAATTTGTTATATTAAACCAACCTGGCAGCAGAATCACAGGCCCAGAGGGAAGTGATTCCGCATATCCACAGGAACCCAACCTGCAATTTCCCTGGGCCGCAGGTCCAGCAGACTGAGTCCGAACCTTGTGCAGCACCCAGGCACTGTTCAGCAGCTGCCATGCTCTGCCCTCCACAGCTGCATCACTGCCACCAGTAACACAAGCATCTGTCCTTTAACAGGCAAAAAACCCGTAAGAAAAGCATCTGCGATAAAAACCTCAGCCAGGCCCTGACTCTGCTGAGGCTGTCAGGTGAGTGGGTGTCCCCCTACAGACCCCACAGCAGCCTTGAGGAAAGAGGACTCGGCTACTAGTAACTTATTCCTCAATGGGGGAACTTGAGATCAGCTCACCGGCAGCATTGAACCACAGAACGCAGTTAGCCCAATGCCTGTGCTGGCCCCGCATCTGCACGCAAGTTTCCCAGGTCAAAGATGTTCTCATCAAAAGCATTTCACCTCTTCTTTTGAAAGAGCAAACCTGCACACACGCACCAAGAATTGAAAGAGCAGCTCCAGCCAAAGTGAGTGGTGACCAGTAAACACTGGAGCACCAGTGTTAAATGGAGCAGCGCTCAAAGCTCAAGCCAACAGGCCAGCAGTGCACCAGGACAGGGCTTACAGAAAACAGGAAATTTCACAGGTTACAACACCCTCTGGCCAAAGACACTGCATCAAATGAGATATTTGCTGTTACCCTCCTTCCTTCTCAGACCACACCACCGCCTGCCCACCAGGCCTAAAGAGGAGAGTCTCAACTACACAAGTGAAGTGCGGAGTCTCCAGAAAATGAGGGGATACAAAAATGTAACAAACTGTTCACTTTATTAGAAAGGTCAGGCAAGTTACAGTTTCAGAACCAGGATCTGTCGGTCCCATGGCTGTGCCAGACCTGCTGGCTGCCGCTCACCCTGGCACATCCCAGTTTCAGTTTCCCTGATGTGTTAATACAGAAAAATGGTATTTTCATCCCATTCCGACAAAGCTTAATTAACATGTGCAAAAAACTCCAAAGCCCCAAAGGAAAGGGCCAGAGAGGGTAAAGCTTTTCCTGCAACATGCGGCAGAATGATAAGCCTCTTTTGGGTCCTCAATGTGTTTTTCCCCAGAGCAAAGACATGGTGGCCGCAAACCGAGTCATTCACTGTATACAAAGCACGAGCTTTTAGGGAGATGCTGCCGGATATGCCATCAGAGACCCCGACTTGGTATCGACGGGCAGCGCTTTGCTGAGGAGACTCCCGGGCCGGAGGGCGCAAGCACAGCCCCCACACCAGGATGGAGGGACGTGGAGCAGGGCGGCACTCGCGGGCCAGGGCTCCTCCAGGACCCCCGAACTGCTGTTGCCCGGGAATTTCACGTGGGCAGCGGAACCACCCCGGCCACGGGCCCCAGGGCGCCACCAAGGAGCGGTGGCAGCAGCGGGCCTGGCGGCCCGCAAGGAGCCCGGCAGGGCGGGAGCACGGCTCCCATTGTTACCACCGACAGCGGCAGGGACGGGCGGGCCCCGAGAGCGCGGCAGGGTCGGAGCCGCCCGACCCCGCGGCCCAGTCCGCGGCACACAACGGGGCGACGGACCGGACCGAACTGGAAGACGCCGGCAGGGCCGGGCGGGAGTCCCCCCAGCGGCGCCAGGCCGGGCCCGCAACAGAGAGGCGGGCGAGTTCGGGCCGCTTCCGCCCTCNACCGGAGCCGCCACCGCCGCCGCCGCAACTTTACCTGGGTCCGCCCGCACTGACAACTCCCCCGACCCCGCCCCCAGCACGTGACGGGGGTGGGGCGGGGCTGCCCGCGCCGAACACGTGACGCACGCGGGGGCACTGCGGCGGCCCCGTACGGATCACGTGATCGAGGCCTCTTTGATCACGTGGTGTGGGCGCCGGGCGGCTTTGTGGCCGCCATGTTGTGCGGCCACGGGCCAGGCCGGGCATGGCGGGGGCCGGCAGCAACTGGCTCTCGGGGGTCAACGTGGTGCTCGTCATGGCTTATGGCAGCCTGGTGAGGGCCAGCGGGGCATGGCGGGACGGGCTGGCATATCTGTGCGGCCCGGCGTGTCTGCGGAGCCGGACCACGCGAGTCCGTGGAGCCCCCGCGAGGTTGACCCTGGCGCGTCCGTGGAGCTCCCGTGGGCCCGAGCCCGAGGAGTTGATCAGGCTCCCGTGAGACATGTCTCGGACTGTCTGTGCGGAACCCCTCGGAGTCGGGCTCGGGGCCTTCATGGGGCCGGGCTGGAGCGCCAGTGGGCTCCTGGGGTCGGTGGGGCGGGGAGAGGACGTGAGTGACAGCCTCTATAGAGATTGGGAGGGTGTGGGAGGCCTGAGTGTCCGTGGGGCTCCTAGTGGGCTGAACAGGGACCCCTGTGCTCGCCGGGGTCGGAGAGGCTGGGAAGCGNTGGCTGTGAAACTTCCCCCATCCCCCCCGGTGCATGCCTGACCCCCACCCCGCTGTGGCTCCTCAGGTCTTTGTGCTGCTGTTCATCTTCGTGAAACGCCAAATTATGCGCTTTGCTATGAAGTCCCGCCGTGGCCCCCACGTGCCTGTGGGACAGCACGCACCCAAGGTGGGTATTCTCCATTCCCTATACCCACAGGCTCTTCCATGCGTGAAGGGACAGGCAGGAGCTGCTCCAGCGTCAGAGCTGCTTCCTCAGAGTGATGATGAGCAGTAGGGAGGGAGCGGTTTATTTGGGGCCTGTTCTTATTGTTTTGATCCCACAAACGAAGTGAGCGCTCTGTAAATGTTTTTTTTTCTTGCTGTACAGGACTTAAAGGAAGAGATTGATATTAGACTGTCAAGGGTACAGGACATTAAGTATGAGCCACGGCTGCTGGCAGAGGACGACGGCCGGCTCCTGCAGCTGGAAACACCAGGTACCGTCCCAGAGGTACCATTCCACACTTGTTCCCCTGGGGCCAAGTCACACCTTTGCTCATGTTGGTGTCCTGTCACATGAGATGGTGTTTCTTTTCCTGTTTTGCCTTTCCCCACTTCCCTCCAAGGTTTGCAGAGATCTCAGTTTGTTCTTTCCCTTTATCAGGCTGCTATAACTACCTGTACAGGATGAAGGCACTGGATGCAATCAGGACATCGGGTAAGGGAGCCCAGAGCAAGAGTAGGAGCAGAAGGGTGCAGAGAGACCCTGAATGAGGATGCCAGCAGTCCCGTGGGGAGGCTCCAGGTGCTCACTGGGGAGTAGCAGTCACTTCTCCCGCTGGTGGCCTGAGAGTTGGCTCGCTCCATGTGCTGGGGCAGTTGGAAATGGAGGCAGTAGGCATGGATGGAAGTTTATCCAGCCAGCAATTCCTGACCATAGGGATGAGCATTTTCACCTGTGCTTCAGCTGTTGTGTTGTGCCTTTTTTCAGAAATCCCATTTCAAGTAGAGGGCCGGTACCCAAAGTCTTTAATAGGGAAGAACTTCTGTGCCTACTTGCTGGAACTGCGGAATTCCAGCACCTCCTTCAAAGGCATCCGCAAAGCCTTGATTGACACCTTGCTGGATGGCTATGAGAGCGCCCGTTATGGCACTGGGGTGAGTGCTGGTGGGGCACTGCTGGCCCCGTGGGGCATTCCTGTGCTCTGCTCTGCTGCTGGGACTGAGGTCACGCCATAGCTTCAGCTCGATGTTCCATGGTCTTTTCTATTTGTATCCAGGTCTTCGGGAAAATGGAATATCTGAAGTATGAGGAAGCTCTGAACGAACTGGCAAACATGTAAGTGTTGCTGGCCAGGTGCAGTGGTGGGTTCCTGGGCTCCAGCAGCCCGTGGGAAGGTGTAAACAGGGATAGGTTTTGGGGCACAGCCGTCTTCTGAGACAGGGGCTGTCTGTGCCTATCTGTCCCTCTGGGTTCACTGCTTCCTTGCAGCCCATCTGTTACTGCAGTTTTGGGTTTTTTCAATGGTCAGTTGATATTCCTGCTTGTCCCTGACCACTTTGAGTCAGGGACTTGCACAGAACCACTGGCCTTAGATGTCAAGACCTCAGTGAGTCCTGTCATCATGAAAGCAGATTTGCTTCATGTTGGACAGACAGATACACTGGCTGAGCGGCTCCTCTGGGGCAGCAGCAGCAGTGATGGTGCCTCTTCTCTGCCCACAGGACCAAGGCCCGGGGCGGCAGCAGCCAGCGGCAGCACCAGTCCGCAGTGAAAGACCTCACCTTGTCCCCTGAAGTCTCCAACCCCACCACCATCCAGGTCACCTACCTTCCTTCCAGCCAGAAGAGCAAACGTGCCAAACACTTCCTGGAGCTGAAGAGTTTCAAGGACAACTACAACACGCTGGAGAGCACCCTGTGAGCGTGTGGGGGCCTGGTGCAGTGAGTGTGCTGGGCGGGTCTGGGCTGCAGTGCGGGCAGCACTGAGAGGAACCAACTGCGCTCTCAGATTTCCCCCTCACACCACGTTGGAGGTCATCACTCGGCGAGGGCTTCATTCCAACTGCTGGCATTTGGCCCTCACCAGGAGCCCATTCTGGAGCTGCTGAGACCATCAGGATCAGCCCCACGGCCTTCTCTGCCACAGGCTTATGACACTCTAGGCTTTGAGTCCTGCACTGTTTTGGACCCTGTGAATAAACTGATGAGCTTGAGCTTATTTATAAAGACATGGATCCCAGCCAGCACTCCCCTCAGCCCGTCGTTCTCTGCGGCAGCTGGCGGGAACTGATGTTTGTCCGTCCTGTCCGTGTGGGTCTTGGGCACTGGAGCCACTTGTCTTTTTTTCCGAAGGGTGAACACTTTTCCCCATGACGTCACTGTTCCTGCTGTCAGCCCTTTGTGCCCAGCCTGCCTGTGCGCCTGGATGGGGTAGAAATAGTTTCGTGCCTATTCTTAGCACCATGGCTAAGCTACTGCTTTGGGCTGAGGTTTCTACTCATTCTCCTGCAGCTGGGCATTTGGGGACGTCTCGAGTGGACAAAGCAGTGTTAAATGTCCCATCTGTCCTGCCAAGGGAGTGTTTGCTCCCACTCTCACCAGCGCCTCGCATGCCAGCGTCTGCCAAGCTCCTGGGGCTGAAAGCTAATGGCCCCCACCTTGAGTCTGCATTCTGTCAGGCTGAGGACAGCACCGGCAGCTCGCCCGTCACTGTGGTGTGGGTGACACAGAGTGGAGGGTACAGACCTCGGCACTTTTTAATTACTGTTTAATAAAATGACAGTTTAGCCCAAGTAGGATGCGTGTCACCGGCCTCTGACTGCAGGGCCCCATCCCTACCCGATCCCAGGCTGCATCCCTTCTGAAGCCGCTACAAAGTAACGAGGATGCCATTAATGGTAGCCAGGATGCTGCCATTACTGCTATGGTAACTGATACACCATGACAGTAACTGGCATGCAGTTATGGTAATCAGGATGCCACCATTACAGTAACTGGGAGGCTGTTACTGTAACCAGGATACCGTTACTGCTACTGTATTCTGTTAACACCGTGGCCGTTGCTGGGGGCCGTTGCAGGGTCCCTGTGGCACCGGCCATGGCAGTACCAAACAGCCAGAGCTCCTCACTGCAGCAGGAGGAGGTCAGATGGGGCACGGGTTGGGAAGATGGAAGCTGTTCTGGGGCTCCTGGGAGCAGGTGGGGACAGTGGGCTGCAGCGTGCCCTGGTGCAGGTCAAACCCCGGGCCACGCAAACGTGTTCTTTGTTTGTAGGTCCAGGCAAATGGGAATGCTGGCGCAAGGCTCCTGGAGAGGTAGAGTTGGCAAAGCGCCCTGGAGGCTGAATCCCCTGTGCTGGGGATTTGTGGGCAGTGGGGAGCCCTAGCACAGGGCAGGCTAGGGGAAACATCTCTGCATCTCTGACCTGCCTACCCTGTGTCTCAATAGCTGTGGGCAGGAGGCCAGGGAGCACCCAAAGTCCTGGGCATCGTCCCTTGGGGTGCTGCGGTTGATCATGGAGTCACAGCTGAAGAAGTGTGTGGAGTTGGAGCTGTACCTTGCAGGCAGGGAGCAGGCAGCGGTGAGACTGGGCATTGGTTGGGTACAGCTGGGGTCCCCCAGCCGTCTGCTGTTAGGGGTGGGTGTCCCCCTTGCCCTGCTCCACTGTATTCTGGGGAACAGTGTCTCCCAGCACTGGTGAGCCAGGGGGATGTGGGGATTCAGCACAGCCCCTGTACCTGGCAGATCCGCCGAGATGCCCTGTGCCAGCTCTTCCTGGATGAGCACCTTCAGCACCAGCAGGAGCTGTGCCAACTGGGGAAAGCCTTTTATGTGGAGCGGCTCTGAGTGCTCAGCCCAGTGTGTGGCACTGGCCTGGCATTGCCCAGCTCCTGACTGAGAATAAAACATGTTGAGCAAGACAGGCTGTCTGCTGCATGGGAGGCATGGGACAGCCCAGGGCAGCAGAGGGGGGAAGACACAGCCCAGCCCAATTCCTGTGGCTGGGATCCAGACATGTCACCTGCAACCCTGGGTGTCCTGGATCCTGCACGCTTCATTTCGCCCATGGCTGCACCAGGAGATGGCAGCACGACCAGCATGCCTCACCAGACTGAACGCTCCACACCGGGTCCCTGTCCCAGCACAGGTCTTGCTGTGCCATGCTGTGTGCCACAGTGCTCCTGGCCATGTGGCACAGCCCTGCAGCAGCGGTGAGAGGAGACTGGCTGGGCTGGGTGCAATGCTCCCTGTCCCCACTTGCCATCCAGGCACCCCAGGATCCCTGTCTGCTCCCCAACTGGGAGGGCTCTGTCCCCCACCTCCCATCCCTGCTGCCTGTGCCTGACCTTGGTGTCTCCCAGCCCCAGGGCCCATCAGTGCCTGCTCCGGCTCTGCTTATTGACAAGGCTGGGGGCTGCTAGGCCGGCACCGCCCCCCCCCCAGCCCTTCATTAACTTGGCTGTCAGGCTGCATCACATCACCCACTGCCACATGCATGCCCCTGGCTCTGGCACTGCTGCTGCCACGTGTGTCCCTGCTGTCCCCACTGCCACCTCATCGTGTGGCCACCTCATGGAGCTGAAGCCCTTGACCCCCAAGGCGAGGCTGTGTCCCTGTCCTTCCCATGGCACTCAGGGTTCTGGCTGCCCCATGTCCTGTCCCATTGGTCCCCCAAAGCTTGAGCCCCCACAAAGCCCCCAGTGCCATTCCCAAGGTTGATACATCCCACTGCAGCAAAGCACTGCTGTGGTGTGGGGAGGCTGTTCTTCCAGCACTCCGTGATATCCTGTGTGCCCTTGTGGCTGGACTCCACCACCCTGGTCCCAACAGCTGCCTCAGTGTGGGTCGGGGTCCTGCCTCTGTCACCCAGCATGAGTGGGGCCACATCCTCATCATGGATGTGGCACGGTGACAGGCAGCCCCTCCAGCTGGTCCTTGGAAGAGATACTCCTGTGAGTTCAGCAGCTCCCCCAAAGGAAGGGGATGTGGGGCACAACACCCCTGTGTCAATGGGGCTCGTCCTTGGGCAGGGTCATGTGCAGCCCCTTGGTGGCACAGGGCCCGCAGGCCAGGGCTGGCCCCCAGTATTGACAGCCCCGCTAATGACAGGGAGTGTGACCAGGGGCAGGAGCAGGCGGTGCGGGGCCATCGACCGCATTGACCAGCAGGGCTGAGCAGCAAGGGCGCAGGGGTCCATGGAGGGGGCAGGGGCACGTCAATGGGTGGTAATTAATGGGAACGAGGCCACGTATGCAGGGCCAGGGCTGTCGCTGGCCACGTCCTCCACTCGGTGCAGCCGAGCACGGTTATAAACAGCAGCCAGGCGACCCCCAAGCCAGAGCGCAGCAGAGTCCATCAAGCCAGCCCAGGTAGGATGGTGATGGATGTTGGGTCCCATTGGCCCCAGCACTGCTTGCCATGGCATGCTATTCCATGCCAGTGCATGTCATGGTATGCCCTGACATGCCATGCCAGGAGACCATGCCTGCACCACCCTGCTCCGGCTTCATCCCAGCCGCAGGACACCTCCTGCTCCAGCACTGCATCCCAAGCACCCCAGTACCGGCACAGTTGCCCAGCAGGCTCCAGACACTGAGGTGAGGCTGGGTGCTGCCTCTGCAGCGCCTCAGGGGTTATACCTGGATACCACCCCTGCCCCAGTTCTCAGCGTATTCTTCTCTTTCTCTTACAGGCAGCTGAGCTCCGGGTTCTCCCACCTCCGTCTGCCCCTGTCTCTGTCTGATATGTTTGATATTAGGTTGTTTTATTGGAAAACCAACTAAATATCAAACATATTCTTACAGCGACAGGGACGCCCAGCACCGACTTGGCCAGATGCTGCCTGTGCCCTGCCTCAGGCAGGGGGACTCTCTGCGCCCTCTGCTAGTCCTCACTGCCGCAATAAAACCTGTCTGCCCATCTCCATGGGGCTTGAGAGGGGGAGCCCAGAGCCGTCCTGGGGGTTGGCGGAGGTTTGGGATGGCAGCGGTGTCAGCGCTTGCCACCTGTCCCCCCGCTCACGCCAGGGATGATGACAATACAAAGGCCCGTGGCCCCATGCCCAGCACTGCCCTGGCATGGGGGGGGTTATTTATGGAGGTGCAGCCACTGCTCAGGGCCCTTGGTGGGGACTGTCCTCCCCAGTGCCCTGCCCAGGGTGCCAGGAGCTGCCACCAGGTCTCTGTCCCTCAGATCCCTGGGTGCTGACCCCTTTAGCCCTCAACATCTATCCCTGGGTGGGAGCGGTGGGTCTCTTCCACGAGAGACCTTAACCTGATTTATGGGGCCAGTGGGACCTCTGGGCCGGCAAGAGGAGGCTGCAAATCCCTCGGCTGTGGACGAAGTGCCACCACTTGCCCTGAGAATTCCTCCCCGTGCCTGGGGAACCTGCTTCCTCCAGCTGCCAATAGCCTCCTCCACCTCAATGCCAAGCACCAGCATGGCCGGAGCTGGGCTCGGGGCTCAGCGGGCTCCCGGGGGGCTCTGCCCCTGGTGCTGGGTGCAGTTTCTCCTGCTGCTCCCTGCAGAGCCAAACACTCTCGGCCAAACCCCTGCTCCCAAAATAGCGCCAGGATGATCTTGCCCTTTTTCATGCCACCCCCGGGCAGGGGTAAATGTCAGCCCAGGGCCACCAAAACATCCTAAGCCCCCCAAGGAAGGCAAATGGGGGGCGGGGACTTCGTGCCAGTGCTGCACGGACCCAGTTCAACATCCTGAGAAAGCGCTCGGGGCACTAGCCAGGGTGTCCCGTTGCAAGGGGGAGGGGGCACCTGGGACAATGCAGGACCCCCTCTCGCAGACCTGCTGCTGCTTTTTATAACGCCCCAGCTGTCCTCGGGAGCCCAAATAAGGCTGTGACCACCAGGAGCCCCCGGGATGCACAATGGGTCCCGAGTACAGACTTTTTGGGAAGGTGGGGAGGCGGGTCAGCCCAAGAAAGGCAAAGCTCCTGTGCTGGGCAGAGCTGATAAACGGTCAGTGGGGCACAGCCAACACTGCTGCCCTACCCACCCATTGTCTGTCCTGCATCCCGCTGCCCACTGCTGCCTGTGTCCCACCAAGGATGGAGGCCATCAAGAAGAAGATGCAGATGCTGAAGCTGGACAAGGAGAATGCCCTGGACCGGGCAGAGCAGGCAGAGGCTGAGCAGAAGCAGGCGGAGGAGCGGAGCAAGCAGGTAGGGCAGACAGCTGCAGCCCCCAGCCCAGGGTTATTGGGGGGTGGCTTCTGCCTGTGCTGGGTCATGCTGAGCCCAGACCCAACAGAGACTCTGCGTGGGGTATGAGAGTGTGACAGCTGCCACCATCCCACAGCTCAAGGGCACCCCGAGGGCTGTCCAGGGCTCGGTCCCTGCCAGCTGGTGGGATGTGGGAAAGGGACGGACACTGTGGGGCAGGGCTGGTCCCAAGGATGGGGCAGGAGGGATGGCGTGTGGCAGAGCTGAGCCTGGGATGGGGCAGGCAGGACAGTCTTGAGGTGCAAGGGTTCAGAGTGGTGCCCACCTGTGCTGACACCACTTGTCTTTCCAGCTGGAGGATGAGCTCGCTGCCATGCAGAAGAAGCTAAAGGGGACAGAGGATGAACTGGACAAATACTCTGAGGCCCTTAAAGATGCCCAAGAGAAGCTGGAGCTGGCAGAGAAGAAGGCAGCAGACGTATGTATGGGGTGCAGGGTGGAGGCTGAGCGCTGCCTTCCTCTCTTTTCTGGTGGGACTGCAGCCATTCCCTATGCCTTGGGGACAGAGGAAGGTCCCTGTCTGGCTCAGTGTGCTCCCAGTAAAGCTGTGTAAGTGTTTAGGAGCATAGAGTGGCCCTGTAAAGGGCGTGTCCAGAGGGCAGAGCCAGGGACCTAGCAGCCCATCAAGTATGGGATATGGGGTTCACGTGTCCCCAGGAAGCTCTGAGTTACGGCTGGGGGTGGAGGAGCCGAGCTCCGAGAAGAAGGAGGAGGGGGGAGCCCTCATCCCCCTGTGGGCAGAGGGTCACGGGCAGCGTGAGCATTGCACAGGCCGGCGATTATTGTCCGCTGTTTCCAGAAAACAATGGTGCAAGGTTTCACCCAGTGGCCACTCTTTTGCCATCACGAGGCATGAGGCTCTGCTCATCACCTGTCGGGACCTGGCAGTCCTTGTGGGGTCGGGAGGTCTCAGGGTCCAGTGTCGGGGCAATGCAGCCCAGCTCTGACACAGAGAAGGCAGGAGCCATCCTCTCCCACTGTGGCTATAGGGAAGTGCCTGAGCCCCAGAACAGCACCTGAGCTGCTCTCACTGGAAGCTCCATAGCCTTGGGACATTTGTCACCCTGCAGCTTTGCTTGCAGGTCCCTGTTGCCAGCCCTGCACTGGAATCAGTTTGTGTCAAGCGCAGCATTGCAGAGCTCTGGGAGCCCCTTCCCTCCATCACACCCTTCTTGCCTCCCTCTGCTCCTTGTTGGCATTTTCCCTGCTGTCACTACATCTCCACTTGCTTCCTCTGGATCCCTCTCTGTGCACCTGGAGCCCCTTTACCTGGCTGCCGCCCCCCAGGGTGGCCCATGGGGCCTCCCAGTTTCCCTCTGTCTCTGGGAAGTGGAGGGATTTTGCATCCTGGAGTGTTGAAAGGGCAGAGCTGCTTCCCAGGTGCTTCCAGCCCAACAGAGCCCTTTTGATTCCCACCTCATCCCTGGAAACATGTTATGCCATATGTGCCATCCCAGGCAAATACTCCTGCATCATCTACCTGCCTGGCTGCTGAGGGTCTCAGGCCAGCAGCCCGGAGCCTTTCCCTTCTATCCATATGCTTGAAGCACTGCTGAATAAGCTTCATGGGGAATGAGAGCAGTAATAGGGCTCAGTGATGCGTTTATTGAGCTCTTGGTGGGCTCCATGACCCTTATGATGCCGAGGAACTCAGCTCCCAGCTCTGAGAATGCTGATCGTCGCAGTGTTATCTGCCCTGAGACGGGAGGGTTTTCGCCTCGGCTCAGGCCATTGCACCATTGGGATTTGGCACAGGGAAGCAGAGTGGGAGCCTGGCGGCCACAGCCCTGTCCCTGGGTGGAAGGAAGGAGCAGGATCTGCTCCAGGGCTGTGGGCTCCTGGCCCCGGCAGAGTCTGGGGGTTCTCCAGCGGTGGCAGTGCCCAAACCCACGGCGGGGCCGTGCCCAAATGCAGCCCATGGGGCTGAGGGGCGGGTGTGAGGGTGGTTGCGTGGGGCAGGACAGGGAAGCCTGTGTGGGGCCATGTGGGTCCTCCGGGCCCAGTGAGGCTGTGCCTGGTCCCTGTGACATATGAGGCCGGTCCCGGTGTCTCCCCACTCGCGTGGGGCCAGTCCCGGTGCCCCCAAGACCATATGAGGCCGGTCCCGGTGGACCCAGGTGCCCATGGGGAAGACGCCGGTGTTCCCCCCCGGCCCGGTGGCGGCACCCCGTTCTGGCGTGTTCCCATCCCACTGGGGCCGGTCCTGGTCTGTGTCCCCCGCCCGGTGCCCCCATTCCCGCTTGTCCCGGTGTCGGTGTCCCCGCCACGCCCCGGGTGCGGCGGCCGCTCCTCATCTCCCCGGTAACGCGCCCGCGGGGCGGGACGGAAATGACGTCACTTCCGATCGGCCGTTCCGGGCGCGGTCCCGGTATTTGGGGGTGGCGGGGCTGGAGCGGAGGGACCGAACATGGCCGGGGCCACCACTATCGAGGCGGTGAAGCGCAAAATTCAGGTGCTGCAGCAGCAGGCGGACGATGCGGAGGAGCGGGCAGAGCGGCTGCAGCGGGAGGTGGAGGCCGAGCGCCGCAACCGCGAGCAGGTACCGCCGGGGCTGCCGCGCGGGGGCAGAGCCGACGGGCGGCGCGCCCGGGGCCGGGGGTCGTTGTGAGCCGCGGGAGTGCCGGCAAGATGCCGGCCCGGGCCGGAGTGTCTGCTGGGACCGGGGCTCTCGTTCTGTGTCCGTGGCTCTCTCTGGGTACCCGGGACCTGCTCGTGGTGCTGAGCAGACACCGAGGCCGGGGGGATCGGCCGGTCATTGTTTTACTGTTACCGGTGTCCCGGGACGGACAGCAGCAGGGGAGGACCCGGCCGGGGGGAGGGGGAGGCCCCGGCCATCTTGTGCGGCCCCGAGCCCGGAGCTGCGCGAGTAAGATGGAAGGAATGAGCGGGCTCCCTCGAGATGTGGCCAGCGCAGGAGCCCTCTGAAGCATTCCAAACTCCGCATCCTGCCCGAATCTCGGCAAGCGGGGGTCTGCGCTGCCCCTGAGACCGGCAGCCGCGGGGGAAGACGGGCTGGGGTCGGATTGCCTGAAAGGGAGGAGGGAGCATCGACAGCAGGATCTGAGCTGGCAGCCCTCGCGCTCACCGCCGGGCTGGGAACACCGGAAAGGCTGGGGACAGGGATGAGGTGGCCCGGGCAGGACCTCGTGGTGGCCGGCTCCCTTGGGCCTGGGACACAGGCAAGGCTGGTGGCGTTTTGGGGACAGGGATGGGATGACACGGGGCAGATCCTGGCTCGAATCTAAGGGTGACTCTCGTTGAATTTGCAGTGACTTTGCTGCATTTGAAGCATGAAGCTGAGCTCTCCCCCCTGAGCGCTCGAGCCTGTGTCTGTGACAACACTGTGGCACTGCCGGGGGATGGTTCGGGCTCTGCTGCCCAGGCCCATGGCAGAAGCTCTTGCCACTCCCAGATCTCAGCTGGGCTCTTTCTTTGCAGCCACATAAAGAATTCTCCTTGCAATAGCAGCGTTGTCGTGGGTACAGGCGTGTTTCTCCCAGCTCCCTGAACCTCCTTCAGGGGAGAGAACCAGTGCTCCCAGTATGGCACCCAGGGCTTGCCTGGCTCCGAGTCCTGGGGAGTTCTCTTGAATCTCTTGGGGAAGCAATGGTGAGTCCCAAAGGCCTGGATGAGCTTCTCACTTGATTTGCTGGGCTCCAAGTGCTCCCTGGTTCAGGGCTGCTTTCCTGAAGGAAGCATGGCATAACAGGAATGTGCCTCTTGTAGCAGGGGTGCCTGGAAGAGTCACCTGGAAGTGTCACCCCGTGCTCTGGGAAAGCTGCACAGTTTCATCTGTATTCAGGGAGGAGCAGCAGAACAGGAGATGTAAGGGCTCTTCTGCAGCAGGGAAGAGGCACTTCCTCAAAATTAAGGGTGGTTTTTGGGTGGGTTGAGCACTGCCTCCAGGAAGTCAGGGCTAAGTGATGTGGTTCAGAGGGTCAGGAAGTGGAGGCCCACTGTACTGGTGTGTCTCCGTCGCCTGCGAGAAGGAAGGAGGAGGTCCTCCACCTCAACAGCTGGTTGCCCCTTTAATAGGGAAAAGATGTGTGTCAGGCAGTCTCGTTCCTGGTTCTGTTTAAGGTATTGTTGCGTTCCTTTTCAGGCAGACCACTTCCCCTTTCAGCGGGGTGGGTGTTGACTCTGGGCGCCAAAGGGATGTGGGCTTCTCCAGAGCCGGGTTTACCTGCATGGGAGCTCTTCTGTGCTCTCCCAGCCTGGTCTTGGAACCTGCCAGGGGTGCCTCAGTGCCAGCAGGGGAGAGAGCTTGGACAGCCCCTCTGGAAACTGGACACAACTGGTGTTGGGCCCCACTCTTAACACTGACGCCTTTCATCGCTCTGCTCCTCTCTCCTCGGGCACGGTGAGGAGCAGTGTGTCCGGGAAGGATGCTTTGTTATGTGCAGCTGGGATATTTTGTGTTAGTCTGGCATGTGCCTGTGCTCGGGTCTTTGCAGAAGATCACAGTGCTGCCCTGGAATGGCTGCACTCCTGCCTGCCTGCCTTCGTAATCCTGTTGGGGAGCAGGATTCTGGGCTCCCCAAGGGGACTCTGGTGTGGTGTCAGAGTCCCTAAAGCATCTGGGCTCCTCTGGGCTTTGGCTGGAGTTGATGTGGATGTGACTGTAAGCAGAGACCTCATGGCCAATCAGGTCATGTCCCCGGAGTCCCAAAAAGATTGCAGCAAGTCTCTAGTTGACTGTGTAGTTTGGGTCTGATCCAGAAGAGGAGTGCCACTGAAGGGATTTTCATCCTTGACCTTGAGGTGCTTTGTTTTCAGCAACACTGAAGGGCAGTTCCTGTCCTCTGTATCTGCCCTGGCTGCATTCTCACTCAATGCTCGAGCAAGCCACAGGGTGATGGCAGTGCTGTATTGCCTTACTGAGGACAAGCAAGTGGCTCTGCCACACTAGTGATGAACTGAGCACAAAGCTGCATGGTCTGTGTTCCCCACCATCTCTGTTGCCAGCACAGTGCCGTGGGGGCTGGTTTGTACCTTGTGGCCTCTTTGAAGGCTGACTAGGACATGGATTGCAGTGGTTGGGGGGTGGAATGGCCTCTGATGTATGCCAGTTCCTTAAAGCCTCAGTCTCATTTGTGGTCACATTTCTGGCAAATGTCTGCAGGCTGTCAGCAGTTTCACCAGCTCCCAATGTGTATGACTGAACCAAGGCAGCCATTGCTGGGGAACAGCCTCCTTGACCTGTGTCGAGACTGGAGAAGGCTTTTGCTCCTTCTCTGGATTGTTAGTGAGTTGCTGGGAGGAAGGAAGCCTCAAGCACTGCAGGCCCTCTGCTGGGGCTGTGGGCACTGCAGCAGCAAGCCCTGGGGCTGGGCAGCACCTGTGACCAGTCCAGCCTGCCAGCACCCAATACAGCTCGGCATATCCCTGAACATGTTAATCCTTCTCACGGTGCTGGTGAGAGGGTTTGCCTCAAGGAATGCTCATGTCCAGATCACACCAGTAAACTCTCTGCTAAGTGGCAGCTGTCACCACACTCTGGCGTGGTGGATAAACAGGGCTATGATGAATGGCCTGGCAGGATCCCGGCAGGATCCTGGCAGCTGCAGAGGCAGCCCTTGGTGTAAGTCATCTCCTTACTGTTTATGGCTTAAACTATCAGAGCAGCACAGGCTGACATTGAGAAACCTGCAGGAAGGCTGCTGTGTGGACAAAGCATGTAGGAAGTGTTGCAGAGCTAAATGTGCTGCTTGCCTCTGGGAGAGTGGCTAAAGCACCCTGGGTTTGCTTTGGGCTCTCATGTGCTGCTGCTGAGCTGATGGCAGAGCTCAGCTGCCCTACCTGAGCTGCTAAACCTGCACAGGCTAAGTACCCTCCTCTGCTCTCTCCAGGCTGAGGCAGAAGTGGCATCTTTGAATCGCCGTATCCAGCTGGTAGAGGAGGAGTTGGACCGAGCTCAGGAGCGCCTTGCCACAGCTCTGCAGAAGCTGGAAGAGGCAGAGAAGGCGGCAGATGAGAGCGAAAGGTGAGCAAGGGCTCCTGCTCACACTCTGTCAAACATGGAGGGTCCGGTGCCATCAACTTTTTGGGCTTCCCAGAGTGGGGGAGGAGATCCCACATCAAGTCTGGATGTGGGAGTCCGTGCCTGCTTATGCAGAGCAGCTAAAACAGTGCTGGTGAACCTGATGCTGCTGATGGCCTTGAGTGTCCTGGAACCTGAGGCTACGGAGTGAGGAAGCGCCATGTGCCGCCATGCATCCCCGCCTCCAAAGGAGGAGGAATAAATGGGTTCAGGGACACCATTGCCTGGTAAAGGTGGCTCCTGGTGGGACAGCCTCTCTTCCATCTGCCTCTGCCAGTATGCTCCCTAACTGGCAAGATGTCCCCTGACCTGGCCTGTGATTCAGAGGGGAGTGGTCCACTTCCAGCTGTCCGATGTGCTTCCTCATGCACACACCGTGAGCAGCTGGTGGCCTGCCATAGAGACAGACTTGGCTCTTCCTGCATTCCAGATGGGGAAGTGCTTGACTTGGCTGTGCCGAGTCCCTAAGACAGCTGGGCTTGTTCTTCTCAGCAGCACTGCACTTCTCTTAGCCTGGAAGCCCAGTGATCTGCTGGAGGAATGTTCCAAGGAACAGTTAATTCCAAGCAATTGAGGTTGCTGTATTCACGTCAACCCAGCAGCCTCTGCCTTCCTGTGCCACCTTCTGCATTCAGAGGAGTCATGGCTTATTGGAAAGCACTGTGCTTCCAGGCCAGTGCTGTTAATGCTCTGAAACTTATTGCACTGCTGACTTGTCCGAGATTGTTTTACACATCTCCCCTCCCTGTGCTTTCTTTTGGGCAGAGGCATGAAAGTAATTGAAAACAGAGCTCTGAAGGATGAGGAGAAGATGGAACTGCAGGAGATCCAGCTAAAGGAAGCGAAGCACATCGCAGAGGAGGCGGACAGGAAGTATGAGGAGGTGAGACTAGTATGGTGCTCTAGTATGACTGACCTGGGCCAGGACAGTTGACTCCTCTTCCTGCTGACAGCAAAGCTAGGGGCAGAGCCTGGCTCTCAGCAGAGCTGCATCAGTGCTCTGCTTGGCCACAAGCTTCTGACAGCTCCAGTGGCTCCTGCAGGCATTCATTCCATTTACTGCTATGTAGAGCCTACAAGTGCAAAATTATCCTCCTTCCTCTTGACTCTGATTCTCCTTTCCAGGTTGCTCGGAAACTGGTGATCATAGAAGGAGATCTGGAGCGTACTGAAGAGAGAGCTGAGCTCGCAGAGTCGTGAGTAGTCCGCATGCGTGTACCTGGCAGGTCTGCCTCTGCATGGGAACTAACATTGCATTGCTAACCTTGTTACACAAGGCCTGAAGCACAGGGAGGGTTTAGGTCCGCGAAGGAAAGGGATGAAAGCACTCCCCTCCTTGAAACAGGATTAGCTCCACTCAGGACATGGAGTTTGTGATGCGATTTGCCTTGGGTGGAGACGCTCTGCCCCTTTGCATGGAGGCACTCCCCAGTCGTGGAGGCTGGAGAGCCTTCCTCTCCTCAGCATTCACCAGTGCTGCTTTGTGCATGCAGTCACAAGATTGTTCACGTTGCTACAGAGCACAGTGCTTGTCCTGAAGTGGCAGAGGCCTCCTGGGCCAGAGGCTGAAGTGGCATATGGGGTGGCCGAGGGCAGAGCTGTGGCTGAGGCTGGTCTCTGGGCCTCTTATTTGCAGTAACCACAACAGGCTTCTGCACTGCTGAGCAGGAATCTGGGCTTCCTCTGCTCAGAGCAGACACAAATCCTGGTGTTTGGGCTCCTTTCATGTGTCCAGATGCTTTAGCTGATCCTTGAGGAGCTGGTCAGGGCCTCTCCGTGCTCTGGGCCTTGTCTAACACAGTTGGTGTGTACGCAGCAGCAGCACTGTGCTTCCTGCCCAGACGTGCATGTTGTGACCATGACTTTTTTGTGTTTTCCCCCACCCCCATTTTTGCTCTGTGGTGGTGTGGTTTTGGTGTTCCTTTTGACCTTGCCCCCACCTGGCTTGTGCCCTTGTGTGACCGTCACTAACAGTCATTGCCGGGAGCTGCAGGAGCAGATCAGAGTGATGGACCAGAACTTGAAGTGTCTGTCTGTTGCCGAAGAAAAGGTACTAACCTTTCCCTTCTTGAACCATTAAACCAGAACTCATGTGGTCTCCTCACTATGCTCCTCCCCTCAGCTTAACTGCGTCTCTCTCTCTCTCCGTCTGTCTCTCTCTCCTAGAACATTCTGTCTTGTCTGCCCATAAATATCCCTGTCTGAGTGGTGGTGGCTGTCTTTCTGTCTGTCAGAACAGCTTCCCTCCGTACAGCACACTAAACATCAAGCTTCTCCTTGGAGACTCCAGGTCTGGCAGAAACCTGTGTCCACATCTCACTGCTCAGCTCTGTGCCCCGTGCACGTTCTGGCAGAATACTTCAAACATGAGCTTGGAGGCAATAAGGGAACTTGCTTTCTGCACAAGTGCCTCAAAGCAGGGTCCTATCCAGTCTGATCTCAGACAGTCTCCTAAAGAACTTCCTGGTCTTCCCTGCACGTGGATTCACTTCTTGTCTCCTGTCTTTCCCTCCCACTTCTTCTTTTCCTTT
>VZTG01002713.1:532205-567946 GCA_013397845.1 Melanocharis versteri | reverse complement strand
CCCCCGCCTTTCCTTACAAAACCCCACAGTAAATGTTCCGAGCTGGAGGAGGAGCTGAAGAATGTCACCAACAATCTCAAGTCTCTTGAGGCTCAGGCTGAGAAGGTAGGGCTGCCTGTCTCAGGGCCAGAAACGTTGCTGTTGTGCTAGGAGGGTGTGTAGACAGCAGAGCACCCACCGAGGTGGAAATGATTCAACTGCAGTCGTAAGCAAGCCAGGAGCACTGTGCTTGCTCTGCTGGGAGGGGTAACGTATTTCATTGGAGGGCTGTGGAAGCTGGGATGCGGGAAGCCTGGCTGCCCTTTCCTGCCTTGGGGCAGGCACTATCAGCCAGGATGTTTAAGCTGCTAAAATACTAAGATGAGAATTTTTCTGCATCCAAGTTTGTGTTCCATGCATGATATGGGACTTGCCGCCTGACTCAGTCCTGTTAGACTTGGGTAAGGATGTGAACAACTCCCAGTTGGAAGGTTCTGTCGGCATGTGTGCTGCAGTGAGGAGTTTGTCTCCCTCTGTAGCTGTGGGCTCTCTGGAGTGGGAGGTATTTGGGGCTGCTGACTGCTGACTCCTTTTCCACAGTACTCTCAAAAAGAGGATAAATACGAAGAAGAGATCAAGATTCTGACTGATAAACTCAAAGAGGTGAGTGACCATGTCAGGATGGCCCAGCTGGGTAAGCTGGCCTCAGCTTGACTGGGGAGAGATGCGAAGGGTAGGAGACTCCATGTCCTCCGACTGATGCCCTTTGCCATAGAGCTGCTGCACTAACTGGCTTATTTCTGTCTGGCAGGCGGAGACCCGTGCTGAATTTGCTGAACGCTCTGTAGCTAAGCTGGAGAAGACCATTGATGATCTGGAAGGTACATTCTGGGGATAGGAAACCAAGGAATATGTTTTGAGTGAGAATCTAAGGTGGGCTATCTCTCAGGTAGCTGGAGAATGGAGAGGCTGCTGTGCTCCTCATTACTTGCAGCATAACCTGGCTTGGCCTCCAAGGTGAGGCTTGGCAAGAGTCCTTCCCTGTCCCTCTGCTCCAAAAACAGTTCCCCGGCTGTGCTGCAGCAGGTCTCAAGCTCTTGATCCAGACACCTGGCCTTATCTAGATAGCAGATGTATATTGGTAGTGATGTCCTCAGGAATGTAACTAGATCCCTGTTCTCCAGCTTAATCCAATTAATTTAGGAGTGGTGTTGGAAAGAAACACCTGAACTTGCAAGAATTGGTCACAATAACATCCTTGCGTGCAGAACGTCATGCATGTGCTGGCTACTGCAAACAGTGTCTTGCAAGTCAACCACAGGAGTCAGTGAGTCTTGAAACAGCCCCTGTGAAGACTCAGACTCCCCAGTGTGAGTCCTGAATCAAGATTAAATTGCCAGCAGTTCAATCCATGGGGTAGTCAGCCTGTGCCAAGGGTGGTTTCCTTTCCTCCTCCCATTCCTTCACAGTTCTTCAGGAACACTCCTGAGGCCAGCCATTGCAGAACCTTCCCCCAAGCCACAGAAGGAGAAGGTTCCAGCTGCCTCCCTTAAATCTGGGACTGTGGCCAGATTCTTCTGTGGATTGCTGTGGCTGGAGTGGTGGTGCTGGTAAACCAAAACCCTTACAGGCCTCCTACCTTGACCGCAGGCGTGCCTTTGTGGTCTTTTAGTGCCAGGTTTTGGAGATACAATGCACCATCCCGCTGTCTCAAGTCACTCTGGAGGTTTATTATCTAGAAATAGCAATGGTGTCAGCTGAACTGTTCCAGAACTGCAGCCAAGCAGCAATCTGAGCCACCTCATGATCCAGGACAAGCTTTTATTTGGAACTGCAAAAAGGTCCTCCAAATCCCTGCATGCTCCCCTTCAAACCTGTTGATTGAGAGTTGGCTCTGGTCTACAGCCTTGCTGCTGAAGTGACCTAGTTTATGACAACTGACAAAGTTCCCCAGGCTCTATGAGGCTGTTAACAGCATGCCCAGCTGTACTATAGTCCAGGCAGCCAGAGCTGGAGCAGCCTGTGCCAGCTCTGCAGGGCTCAGGGATGCATCAGCACAGTTCCAGGCCTGCCTCTCCCTGGAGGCAGAGAGCTGCCTGTCTGCTCCATTATCTGATGGAGAACACTGGTGTGGCCAGTCTGTTCCCCCACCTCACTGCATCCTGCAGGATGGGAATTTCCTCTGATGCCCAGTTCTATTACACGACTGACTTCTCCCAAGCCAGTCTTTGCATTGAGACACAGGTGAGAACAAAGCACCTCAATTATCACTGCTCTCCTCACGTGTAGCAAGCTTCTCCTTAAGTGGATGGAGTTGCCTTTCCCTGCTGCTCCTTCTGTCACTGGTTCCTGCTGACCTAGCTGGACAGCTTGTTTTTACAAGGTGATGCAGTTTGAGTGCTTGGCTCTGCTGCCCTTGGAGCTGGATTGTAATCCTGGAAGGCACTTGCAGGTCAATCGGTCCTCAGGCTGCTGGAACCCTCCTGTTCATTTTTGGGGGTGAACAGGGAGTCGTGATGGCTCTGCATCTAACTTCATTTTCTTCTGTTCGTGAATCCCATCCTGCTTTTCCTGCCCCAGAGTGTTGGAAGAACTCCTTTGCCTTCCCTCATTGTTTTCCTTTTGTTCTCCTCCTAAACCTCTTCTAGATGAGCTCTATGCCCAGAAACTGAAGTACAAAGCAATTAGTGAGGAACTGGACCACGCCCTGAATGACATGACTTCCATGTAAATATGAGCTGGCTGGCGTTCGCCTCTCGCTTCAGCAGGCTGGACCACCAGTGTTTGCTTGGTTTGCTGTGGTTTCCGTAGTTGGAGAATTGGCGGTGCTGTGCCGTCCAGGTTACTTCTACAGATCTGCCCAAGGTGCCCCAGCATGCTGTGCTCTGACTCTAGGTCCTTGTGATCTGCATGTGTAACCAGGTGCTGTGCTGGCCTGAAAGGGTTCTGACTTAAATTCGAGTGCAATTCCCATTCCCACTGGGAAAGGCTTTCTCAGGAAATGTGGCTTTGTCGTTAGCTGGAGCCACTGGGCCATGGTCTCAGGATTCCTTCTGGAAGAGGCTGTGGATAGTGCTCAGGTGGATTCCTTAGGAATTGCCACAACAGGCTTGAGATGGGCCAGATCATGAACTGATCTGTGGAAGTAGCTGAACTTGTGTGTTTCTGCAACTTTGCTCCTCAGCTTTGTGTTCAGATCTGCAGTGGGTACTGCTAACAACTGCTCCGTCTGGTCCTTGCACTAACCCAGGAGAGGCCAGGTCCTCACCCCACAGAGAAGAGCCTTAACACGAGTGTCCCAAACTTCCCTAAGCAGAGTTTGCTGTGCACAAACACCGAAGCTTCTCTTAAAATTAGTGTCTCCTTCTGTCTCACACAGATAAGTCTTGTGATACCAAACTCCACTTTGGATTTATCTCTCTGCTTGGTGGCTTGTTCTGCGTCTGCACCCGGCATTCACGCTCTCTCATCTCACTCTGAATTCCAGTACCTTTTTCCAGTTACTGCGCACAGGGCATCCCTGGGAACGGGTACTGTAAAGACACGGAAGCAGCAGCAGCAGCCCCCCAGTTTTGCTGCACTTGCTCCCAAACAAAGCTCTCTCTGTGTGACCTGATGTGCCAGACACAGCCTGCTCTGAGGGGCTGCCCTTTCCGTGTCGGGATGGCTGGGAGGATGTTATTCTCATCTGCATATCTTGTGTGGAGCCATAAAGCTCCTTTTGTATTTCCCTTGCCTCTTGCTCGAGCATGATGTCACCCTTTTTAAGGAAAACAGTTCTTGTATAAATGGCTGTTGCTTTTGAGAAATGGGTTTCTAGTGACCACTTGCTGCTTTAGAGTAACTGTTTCAGCATTGCCTTCAGACCGGTGTCACCCTCGGTGGAACACAGACCTCACTAGCACACTGGATTTTTCTTTGGGGTGTGTTACTGGCTCCCAGATGTGATGGCAGCTCTGCAGACAGGGCCTGTGGGGTCAAACGGGAGGCTGGGGGTTGCAGCAGGAGGCCCTGGAGCTGTACCTGACTGAAGACACTCCTCATTCCTGCCTGCTTCGGAGTGTTCACCAGCACTGGTTGCCAAACGCTGGCTTGCAGTGGGAGGTCACACACCTGATAGTCGCTAGTCAGGGTGTGGAAGCCAATAAATATTGTGTGAGCTCTGGCTGATCTCTACTGGAGCAGAACTGTTTGGGTGTGAGGTGCTGCCCGTACCAGGGAGAGGGACGTATGGCCTCTTGCTTCAGGAATGAGAAGGCACTGCAGCAGGGCTGTGAGCATCTGAGCCAGGGAATCTTTTGCAGAGGCCTCCCCATGCAGGGGCCAAGGGCTGCAGGATCCTTTTAGGAGCGTGGCATGGAGCTTCCCACTGAGCGCTGCCACTGGCAGTGGGCTGTGAATACGTGGAATGTGTCACCGCTGCACTGTTGCTAGTTGATCTGGTATGATAAACACTGGTCAGCCTCTCAAAACGGTATGTGCTGCCTCATGGTGGTTGGTCAAATACTTTTTCCTTTCTGGATCGGTTCATCTGCCACAGTGCCCGAAGAGCCCTTCGTGAGCAGAGTTCTGATGACATGGGACACTTCCCGTGGCTTTCTCAGGTTTGTGCCCTTCTGGTCTCCACAGGACAGCACTGGCAGTCAGGATAATCTAGGCACACTCACTTGCCCCAGCCTGTCCCACTCTGTCTTTGGTGGCCGGTCTGGGTGGGGAAGAGAGGGAGTATTCAAGGAATTTCAAAGTGTGGTCTGACTTTCCTGGGATGTGGGGCAGTAGCTGTACTCTGTAAGCACAAAGCAAGAACCCAGAACTCTTCAGGAACCCAACTGCAGCTGTAGTTGAGGATCTGGATCCTGTGGGAGGGGCAGGGCTTCTGTAAATGTCAAGGCTTCCAGTCCAGTGTTCCATTGTCAGCTCATAAGACAACAGGGGCGCCATCATTGTCTGTCAATGTCTGAAGAGAGGGTGTCAGAGGATGGACCAGGTTCTGCTCAGTGGTGCCCGGCAGCAGGACAGGCAACACATAGAAACTGATGCCCAGGAAGTTTCACCTGAACATAAGGAAGAATTTCTTTCCTGTGTTGGTAACTGAGCACTGAGCAGATTGCCCAGAGAGGGTGTGGAGTCTCCCCCACTAGAGATATTCCTGAATGATCTGGACACAATTGTATGCAATGTGCTCTGGGATGACCCTGCTTGAGCGAAGTTGGACCAGATGATAACCCACAGTGGTTCCTTTCAACCTCACCCTTTCTGTGATTGCTAGCAGGTGGGAGGTGGCAGCCTGCCCTTGGGAAGTGCCTCTCTCTTCGTGGGGAGGTCTAGTTGCATCCTGACTCTTGCTGTGGGGAGCTGGTGGCTCTGCTCTGCGCAGTGGTGGTCCTGGCAATGTTATCTAACGCTGGGCTGTGGCAGGCCCTTTCCCCACTCATCTGGAAGGAATCCACTCTGGGTGGTGGATGGGTATGTGGGTGGGTGACGCAATGTCTACCCTGGGAGGTTTTGGAGGCATCTGGTCTGACTGGATTGCTGGGCTTGTGCAGGCTGGTTACTGTGAGCTGTGCTGTGATATGGGAGTGCTGCAAACATAGGTTAACTGACCAGGAGGGCCAGGTCCTGGGGCTCCCCGCTTCTTGAGGCTCCCTGGGTGGCAGGAATAGCTGGTGAGGCTGCCCTGGGGCTGGGCAGAGAAGGGAGCAGGCCAAACATGACATAGCTGCTGCAGACCTGGGCAAGTGTTCTGTGTGGAGAAGGTGTTCCTGAAGTCTGGGAAGGGTCGTGCTAAACACACCAGTCTGCTACCTTGTGTGGGTGAATCATCAGGTTCCTATACACAAGCAGGAATGTTTGCTTGAAAGCTGTGAGCTGTTGCACCAAGCCCTACTCAGCACAGTTCACTCTCATCCTCTGCTGCTCAGGAGACCCAGGACCAGCCTGGATCAGTTGGGGCTGGGGACTGACATTGGGGCTGCTCAGAGCCAGCATGGAGCCAGAGTCCCTCACAGCAATAGTAGCTGTTGTGCAAGGCATGGGCCAGGGTGCCGTGTACCCACAACTCCCAGACTGTGGTCAGAAATCACAGGTCTGGACAGAAATCATTGGCTTCTCTGCCGGTCCCTTGGTGGCTTTAAAGAAGGAACATTCAATCAGCATTACTGCCCTCTGTTGCAGAGCGAGGTGCAGTTACAGCAGGTCCTGAAGACTGAGATGCTGAGGGTGAAGCTGAAGTTGAGCTTCCCCCTCTGTGTGCAGGTGTTACACTGGAGGGGCTGAGCTGAGACTCTGGGGAGGGTGACATGTTTTGGCTGCTCCATGTAAACCACTCGACTTTCTGGAATTTTACCCATCTAGGTCTTGTTCAAGAGCAAAATATTCTGAGATTGAAAGCAATGAGGAATGGTGTAGCTCCCCTTCAGAGGGTGTCTGAGATTCCTAGGACCTCGTAGCAAAAGGATTAGAGGAGAAGCCCAAGGCCAGGGCTGTGCTCTAAGCTCACTCCTCCAGCAGAGGCATCACAATATGTGTCACTGCAGGTGGTGCTGGTTGGTTCTGCCAGGCTGAAAGATGATGTGTAAGGATTTTTCACTGCCTGGAATTCCCCTAAGTGCAGGAATTGGAGCTGTCAGGCTGGGAGGACTCTGCCCATGCAAATGAGCAGGGAGAGATGCTGAATGTGTTCTCTGTAGTGGCTGGTTTTGGCTGACAGGCTGTGTGGCAGGACATTGGCCACCCAGCCCTGAGAGGTGACAGATCCTGGAAAGGGACCAAGCTGGTTCTCCCTTTCCATGGAGCTGCTGATGAGCATGAGTGCTTGGCATGAGCCTCGAGGATGCGTGTGGCTGCTAGACCTCAAGGATGCTGTGGGGCTATAAGGACAGGGACTGGAGAGGCCACGGCTGCAGAGACAGTGGCAGCTTGTGCCCTGCTCATGACGTTGTTCTGGGGCAGATGTAAAAGAGGACCCTGTGCTCCAAAAGTCCCTCTGTCCTGTACCTGAAGCAGTTGCTGCCTTCAGTCCTATCTGGGTTGTTAGTGTGGCACCAGGTGTGCTCTCAGAGGAGGGTCCTCTAGGCCAGGGATGAGATGTTGTCATTCTCAGTTCTTGTGGTGTGCCTGTCCTGCTGTTCAAACCCTGTCAATCCCACTGCAGTGTGGTGTGGCTCCCTCTGGAAGCTATTTCTGCTACAGCTGTGGCAGGACTTGTTTCTGCAATGTACTCCACAGGCTTAAAGTGCATCCCAGGTCTCTGTCCTTGCTGGGGTCCAGCCCAGCCCAGCCTGCAGGCTCCTCTTCTGGTATCTCCTCTTCCTTTCTTTGCCTGTGCACATCTTTGGCAGCATTTTCACTTCTGCCCATACTATGTGCCCTCTGTGATCTTCCTGAGCTGAAGCACAAGTTAGAGAAAGACAAACCTTTGGGAATAGGCCAGGCTGTCCTCAGAAGCACATGTTATGGAGACAGCTTTTTTGATGTGCTCATCTTGGTGCTCTACTAACCTTCCCTTTCTCTCTTTTTCTCTCTTCCTCTTGTTTCCCTTATCCTGTCGCTGCTGCAGAGCGCCTGTACAGCCAGCTTGAGAAAAACCACCTGCTCTCTAATGAGCTGAAGTTAATGCTGCATGATCTGTGTGACTGAGAAGGGGCCCGCTAACCCCATTAAACAAGCTTATTGCGACCACCAGTGCTGTGGACCACAGTGAAATCTGATCATTAAGACTGGCAGACTTGCGAATTTTATGCAATGGCTGCTTTTTAATGAGGCACTTGGATTTATCCTGTAATTTATTTAAGCATTTTTTAAATATATAAAGGTAACCTCTATTCTTGATGAAGTCACCCCTAGACTTGGCTGTTTTTTGAGCAGTCTTTTTGCCCGTCCAGGGGGTCCTGCCTGGCTCCTCCATGGAACTAGAATAGCTGCACCCCCAAATGAGAGGTGGGGTGAAGTTAGACTTACATCTGCTTGAAGCTGCCTGTCAAGTGCTACAACTTAATTTACTATTAGCTGAATGACTGTAGGAGTTTCTGGTGCATGGAATGATGGTTTCTACCAATAAATGACTGACCTTGTGGTCTGTGAGACACTGCACACCTGTACTACATTCCTATCTAGGGGAGTCCTAACTGAGGTTTGGGGGCAGCAGTAATTTCCCGGGCCTGACCTCAGTGCAGCTGCAGAGGCTCAAAATGGGTTGGGAAAGCTCACAGACTTCTTGACAGCAAGTGCCAAAATGCACAGCCTGAAGCTGTGTCCTGGGTGCCTGCAGGGAGTATTTAAATGCTGCTGTTGCTCATGCTCGAGGAAGGCTGTTCTCTCTCTGTGCACAGTTGCTGGCCCTGGGGAGGTTGGGGGTGGCTTTGGGAATCTGCCTGTACCTAAAGGACATTTTTCTACAGCCTGTCTGTCCAGTGTCCCAGCGTGTGGATGTCTCCAGTGATGTGGGTGGGCTCACCTTTGGAGTAAAGCCTACTTAGAGCCCTAGCTGCTGATCCGCTCTCCCCCTGGCTTAAGGAACATGTGAGAATTGACTGCACAGCTGCTTGTAGTGTCAGGCAGTGTGCAGCTCCCTCACTCCTCACTCTCTGCCTGTCACTGCCCCAGCTCCTGCCCCGCTGCCCTCCAGGCTGGCGGTCTGCTCCCTGCTGCTGGGCTTGGCATCCCTGCCCTGTGCTGAGGGGAAGGGGGGCACAATCAGCTGTAGTTTCAGGGGATGGTTTCCAAGTGTTCGTTGCTCTTGGGTGCCTTGCTGGGCCACATGTGTGAGCTGTGGAGATGTGGAAACCCTGGGAAGAGCTGGCTGCAGTCAGAGATGCCTGCATGTGAAACACTGCCTAGAGCTCTGGCTAAAGGTGCACTGTGGCCGTATTGACGGGGAGCACCGGCAGTGTGAGAGAGCTACACGCAAGCCAGGTAACCTCAGAGCTTCCAGCTGCACCCAGCCAGGCACTCTGGTCCAAGGATCGCTGCAGCAGTGTGTGGGGAAGGGGCTGGCACAAGCTTTCTTTGGGGAAGGACTCTCCATTGTTTGATGCCGATTTGTAACTCTTGACTCTTGCTTCCTCCCAGATAAACTGAAATCCACCAAAGAGGAGCATCTCTGCACGCAAAGAATGCTGGACCAGACCCTGCTAGACCTGAATGAGATGTAATGGATCCCTGCCACTGCCTCCGCCACGCGATGCCGGCCCAGCTGCTGCTGCCCTCTACCCCTGGGGACCAGAGTTTACTTTCTGTTGCCAACTTGACCAAACGCAAATCTCCTTTGTTCCGGGGTTAAAGGCCACCAGGTTGGGCAGAGCTTCAAACAGCATCATTAAGGGAAATAAACAATGCAATAATGTTTGGAGAGCATGTTTGAGATGTACACATTTTGTAACTATCTTTTTTTGTAGCAACCATTATAAACATTCCAAATAACATGTGAGGCTGGTGAGCTACACTTCAAAGCTCTTGGCTTTAAAATTTGGTATTAACCTTCTGTTAATTGGCTCCGGGCCACCCTGCTTTGGCAGGGCAGGAAATGAATATGATGGTTCTGGCTGCAAGTCAGAGTAGCCAGGCTAGGGATGAAAGCCTGTTGGGAAAACTTCCTTTCCAAAAGCACAGTTCCGTTTTTCAGCTTTAAGGTAACTCTGTGTTGGGAAGGAACAGCTTGGGTGAAAGGCACCTCTTTTCTGGGTTTGGTTTGTTTTTTTTTGAAGCCAAGCCAGTCATCTGAACAATTGAACCAATTGAACCTTCCCAGGGATTGTTTCCCTTCCCCTCCACACTTGATGGGCTTAGAGAAGCAACTGTCCCTGTAACTCATTGCTAGCCTGGGGCTGACTTTGCCTTCACTAAGTGCTGATGCACCAAGCTTCACTGCTCATCACTGGGTTACACTTAACAGCTTAAGTACAGCAGCCTTGTGTTCTTGGAGAAGTGTTTTTGCCTACCTAGAGGGAGGAAACCAAGTCTTCCCTCTTGGCCGGGACTGCTCTTACTGTCTTAATTGGGTACAAGCCACCTCGCTGTGCATTGCTGATGTGTCGTGGTTGTGAGGCGTGAGTGTGGCAATGTCACGCTCGCAGCGTGTAGCTTGTGGTTTGAGCATGCTGCTTGGTTGTAGCAGTTTTTGGGGCCAGTCTGGAGACAAAAACCCTATCCAGTGTTTTGATACTAAATTGAAAAATTGTGTCACTGTCTTTTGAAATAAAAACTGATCCCTCCACATGGCTGCTGGCTTCAGAGCTTTACTATGTGGGCTTGTGAGGGATGAGGGTGGGGATGAAGACTGGTGTACGTGCCCATCTCTTGGGGGTGAGACCAGGCATAGGGTAAGTAGCACTTCCCAGGGCTGGAGTGCAAAAGCAGGACTGTTGTGATGAGTTCCTCAGTCAGTTTGGAGATGACACCGAGTTGGATGGAAGTGTTGGTCTGCTGGAGGGCAGGAACGTTCTGCAGAGGGATTTGTACAGGCTGGAGCCATGCGCTGAGGCCAGTGATGTGACGGTCAACAAGGCCGAGTGCCAGGTACTGTCCTTGGGTCACCATAACCCACTGCAGTGCTCCAGGCTTAGGGAAAAGTGGCTGGAGAGCTGGAAAACAACCTGGGAGCGCTGGTTGACAGCAGCTGCGCATAAGCCAGTGTGTGCCTGGGTGGGCAAGAGGCCAAGGGCCCTCGGCCTGTACCAGCCATGGTGTGGCAGTGGGACAAGGGCAGAGCCTGTCCCCTTTGCTGGGTACTGCTGAGGGACCTCAAACCCTGGGGTCAGTTTTTGGCCCCTCATGACAAGAAAGACCTTGAGGGACTGGAGTGCATCCAGAGAAGGGAGCAGAGCTGGGGAAGGGGCTGGAGCACCAGGAGCAGCTGAGGGAGCTGGGGGTGGGCTCATCCTGGAGAAAAGGAAGCTCAGGGGGTACCTTCTCACTCTCCACAATTTCCTGACAGGAGGGGGCAGCCAGGAGGGGGTGGGCTCTGCTCCCTTGGAACGAGGGACAGGACAAGAGGAAATGGCCTCAGGTTGTGCCGGGGGAGGTTTATATTGGATATCAGAGAAAATTTCTTCACAGGAGGGGGTCCAGCCCTGTCACAGGCTGCCCCATCCAACCTGGCCTTGAACACTTCCAGGGATGGGGTAGTCACAGCTGCTCTGGGCAATCTGTGCCAGGGCCTCACCACTCTCACAAGAAACAATTTCTTCCCAATATCCCTGTATTGGTTTTGCACGGCCTAGTTTTTGGTAGCAGGGGGGCCACAGAGGTGGCTTCTGTGAGAAGCTGCTGGAAGCTTCCCACCATGTCCAGCAGAGCCAATCCCTGATGGCTCTGAAGATGGACATGCTGCTGGCCAAAACTGTGCCAATCAGAGAGGTTGGTAACACATCTGTGACGACATATTTAAGAATTAAATCAAAACAAAGTCACACAGTTTTCTCCTAGTCAAGAAAGAGGAGGAGGTGAGAACATGTGAGGGAAAACAACATGGCAACACCAAGGTCAGTGGAGAAGGAGGAGGAGGAGGAGGAGGAGGTGCTCCAGGTGCCAGAGCTGAGATTCCTCTGCAGGCCGTAGTGAGGCAACTGTGTCCCTGCAGCCCATGGGGATTCACGAGGGGTGCAGAGATCCACCTGCAGCCTGTGGGGATCCACAGGGGATGCAGAGATCCACGGGGGATGCAGAGATCCACCCGCAGCCCGTGGGGATCCACGGGGGATGCAGAGATCCACCCGCAGCCTGTGGGGGAGGTGCCCACGCTGGAGCGAGTGGATGCCTGGAGAAAGCTGTGATCCAGTGGGATTCCCAGTGGAGAGAGGGGCCCCTGCTTCCAGGCTGGAGCAGCCTGTGCTTGGAGGACTGCACCCTGTGGGAAGAGAGACCCTCGTCACAGCAGTTTTGGGAGAACTGTTTGCCCGTGGGAGTGACTCATGTTTGCAGCAGGTGTGGTAGGGCTGCTGCTCGTGAGAGTGGACCCACGCCAGAGAAGTTCACAGAGAACTGTCTCCCGTGAGAGGGACCCCACAGCCTCACAGGGGAAGGACTCCTCTCCCAGAGCAGCAGAGGAAAATCTTGGTGATGAACTGACCCAAAAACCCCCATGCCCTGTCTTCCTGTGCTGTCGGTGGGAAGGAGGGAGGGGCTGGGGGGAAGAAGGGGTTTTAAGAGCTTATTTTACTTCTCATTATCCTCCTCTGATTCTGTTAGTAATAAATTCACTTTGCAACCTTAAGTTGAGCCTGTTTTGCCCTTGAAGTGTTTTCTCCTGGTCTTTAACTCAACTCATGAAACCCTTTGTTAATTTTTTTTCTCTCCTCTCCCCAGCTGTGGCAGGGGAGGGTGAGCGAGCGACTCTCATGGGTGCCTGGCATTGAGCCAGTGTCAAACCATGACAATCCCATATAACCCTGCCCTCTGGCAGTGTGAAGCCATTCCCCGTTGTCCTGGCACTCCAGGTCCTTGTCCAAAGTCCCTCTCCAGCTTTGTTGGAACCCCTTTAGGCACTGGAAAGCTGCATTTTCCTGAGCTAGGGAAGGTTTGGAGAGCAGAAGGGACCATCCTGAAAAAAATCAAATCCTGAGCTGAGAGTCTTCCTATGGGGGAATGGGCATGGCTGTGGCTGTGAGGCAGGAAGCTCTCACCTGGTTTAGTGGCCCGGCAGTCCGAGAGACTGCTGCAAATCTAACAGGGAGTGAGGCTGAGGGGCTGTTGTCCTGCCTGTGCTGGGCAGTGGGACACGGGGTTGTGCAGTCAGAACACGAGGGCTATTTTCTGAGCTCTTACTGTTGACTGGTGTCAATACCAAAACCTGGAGTAGAGGGGCTATCAGCTCAGGGACAGTCAGCTGCTTTTACAGAATTAGAACTTGCCCTTAAACATTATGACTTTGAACATTGCTGTCAGTGTGTTATGGCACCTCGAAGGTCTCGCGTTCCTCCAGCAGTTCAGCGGTGAGGATGGGCACTGTGCAAGCTGTGTGCCTGGCACAGCATACTCCTCTCTTTGTTCATCAGAGTCCCCTTCGACACAGAGTTCCAGCTGGATCTGATCTCCCAGTGTGTCTCCATCCTCTTTCCCAGGTACGACCAATTCGATTTGTAGTAAAAGAGACTGTAAAGGCAAACAGGACATTTTGGACCCTGATTGCAAGTTTCTCCAAATGCTTCAACTTCCCTGAGTAGTTACTTGGATGCTCTAAGGACATCCATATTCTCTTTTGATAAAATGAAAATAATGAGAGAATTCCTGCATAACAACAAGGATATTCATATGTGAGCCCATTTGCTTTTCCTAATTGCACTGTGTTGTAGAAGCTGGATTTTTAGGCAAAGTAAGTAAATTATAAGCTCAATTACAAATCCCTTATGTTTCCCTTTTCTTCCAGAATATACTCTTCCTTTGTAACTGCATCCACTCCATTGGCAGTGGACAGCTCAGTCTTAAGGCAGAAGCAGCTTGCATATTTTCAAATGCAGTGATTTGAAAACTGAAGTTGGCATTTCTCCACTTGATGGGCTTCTCTCTAAATCACATTTGTTAACTCAACTGCAGACAAACAGAAGTGGGCCCCAGAGCTCGGAAAGCCTATATCAGGACTGCCTTCATGCCACTTCTCTGCTGCTTGCTGGTTTTTTTCATCATGGAGTGTTTGGATTCAGGAATAAGTTGTCAAATGATTTGGATACCTAGAGGATGAAGGATGAGAACACTTTTGCTTCAGTCCCTGATTCCTGCCCAGAAGAGTTTCACAGTGACCATTGCTGCCACTGCCCTGTGCCTGTCCTCTGTTCCTCACTGAAATCTGGCTCTGGCAACAGGAAGATGCATCTTCTACAGAAATGAGCGTTGCTGCCACTCTCATTGCTCTGGGACAAAGCCTAATGTGACTTTCAGGTTTCCAAGCCAATTTAGTAGTGATTCTACTATTAATCCCCAGATAAATGATTTTTAAAAATAGAGTTGCATTTCTTAATGAAAACCATGTTACCAACTTGCTGTTGATGGCTCTTGGGAGCAAACCTCGTGTTTTATTTCAGGTTTCACCATCTGCGCAGGAGACAGGAGGATGCTGGAAGTGAAGCTGTATGTGGTGGCTGTGTAAGTTTATGACACCAAAGCATATTTATCTGATGGGAATATGTGTTTACTTAACAACGAGCAGCTGCCAAATGGAGTGCTCTGGGTAATTGTGCTACAGATTTTAGCACTAATAAGGAAATGAGAGAGTGGGAAGGGACTTAACCCTCACTGTGATGTTATCTCAGTCTCTCCCTCACACACAGTTCTATTCCCATATATTCCCCAAAAATCCTCTGTGTGACAAACCACTACAGAAATGCAAAATTCTGGGAGTATTTTTGGAAAGTGCACCGGGTTTTCCTCAGAAGGAAACACACTTTCCACTGATTTCTGCCAATTCACAGAACCTGAGAATAACTCCCCATTGTAAAAGAGAACTGATTTCTATTCTGCAGGTAAGAGGCAAAGGTGGTAGTAATTTTCTTCAGTTTTTTTTTCTCTAGTCCCTCAGGTCATATGATAACACTCTTGCTCACATCTGCGTGAAAGAAACTGCTCTGTGCTTCAGGTTACGCTATATTCCATAGAGTTCAAAGACTCACAGACTGCTTTGGGCTGGGAGGGACCTTAAAGATCAACCCATTCCACCCCTTTGCCATGGGCAGGGACACCTTCCAATAGTCTAGGTTGTTTCAAGACCCTGGACACTTCCAGGGATGGGGTAGTCACAGCTTCTCTGGGCAACCTGTACCAGGGCCTCACCACCCTCACAGGGAAAAATTTCTTCCCAATATCCCATCTATCCCTGCCTTCTGGCAGTGGGAAGATATTTGCCCTTGTCCTGGCACTCTAGGCACTTGTCCAAAGTCCCTCTACAGCTCTCTTGGAGCCTCTTTAGGCCCTGGAAGGGGCTCTGAGGCCTCCCTGGGTCCTTCTGTTCTCCAGGTGGACACCCCCAGCTCTCCCAGCCTGTCTCCAGAGCAGAGGGGCTCCAGCTCTCAGAGCATCTCTGTGGCATCTGGACTCACTTCAGCAGCTCCATGTCCTTCCTGTGCTGGGGACCCCAGAGCTGGAGGCAGCTCTGCAGGTGGGGTCTCACCTGAGCAGAGCAGAGGGGCAGAATCCCCCCCTTTATCTGCTGCCCATGCTGGGAGATCAGCCCAGGACAGTGTTGGCTTTCTGTGCGCTGGTCTGCTGGTGCACATTCCCTGTAAGATTTCCATAGACAACTCCTTCTGCAGTTCCTGTAGCTGAGAGCTGACTCCAAGAGGTCTCAGAAATGAGAGAAACCAGACACTTGGATAGAAAGGCTAAGAAAAATGGAATTACCACAGCAACTCTTGAACTTTCCTGTGACACTGGAGCAGTGGCAGCTCTCAGACAAGCCATGTGCAGCACGGCCTCTCGTTACCCTGACTAGGTGCAGCTCCTTGGTGCACTCACTCTGTGCCAAGTAGTGTTCTTGCAAATTATTTCCAGACAAAGTTTTCAAGTGAAGGTGTCCTGGGACCACTCCCCAACAGTGAATTAGATGTAGTTTTTGAAGCTGATGAAGCTGTTGAGCAAGTTGTTCTGTGCCAACTGGCCTCAGCACCTGGCAATGTAAATTAAATATGTTCAGGAACTATGAAGGTAGTCACAGACTCCTATCTCTAATTTTAAACAAAGGTGTGAGAACCTCTTCCAGAAGGGAAGTTAGTTAAAAACTTCGAGCCTGTTGAGGCATGAGGATCCTGAACACTGATTGGGTAAAACTATTCTCATTTTCCTTCTTTAGTCTTGCAACTACTCTCCTTCCACGCTCCTCCCTCCAGCAAACCTCATTTTTTTTGGTGATAAAGTCACCTACTCTTTTCCTTTTGCAAGAGATGCCATGCTACTGTCCTCAAGTGTTCTTCTTCCCATCCTGTGCTTTTCCTCCCTCTTCCTCTCTCATGTGCTTTGGTTGCACTGTTCTCTGGTCCTAACTCTGTATTCCCAGATTGTTGGCCATTCACTCGACTGTGCAGCAGTCAAGTTCACTGGATTTTTGATCTGTTGACAGTGGTGTGTAAGAGCAGCCAAGAGAGATGCACTTTCCCCCTGTTCTTTCCCAGACTTTGGTCTTTGATCACTGGGGTAAATGGCCTCCCTGTGTCTGGGCTGAGAAAATGGAGTTTATTTGGTTTTCCTTATGTTGTAGGACAAGCCTGAATGTAGTTCGTTTGACTTCTAATGGTCCATTGCAAGACATTACACAATTTTGAAAAGTACTTTGAGATGTTCCACTGTGAGACTCCCGGAAGTGCTGCTGCTGGGGTTGCTTGGCATTTTCTTCATTATTCTCAGGGCTGGGGACGAAACACACACCAGGTAGACCAGCCATGCCCACACCACCCACAGACACACAGCCTGGTTCCCCGACACCACTGTGCACATGTGGCACACATATGTCCCAAGCCGTGGCCCCTGTGAACAAATTCCCCCCCCTCCCAGCCTCCCCCAGGGCCAGCAGGGAGTCACCAGTGACCCCCTCCTCCTCCCTTCTGTTCCGGCCCACCCCCTCCTCATGGCTGCTGCTGCCTTGCTGCTGCGTAAGGCAATTGGATCCCCACACCCAAGTCTGGGGTCCACTCTTTCACTCCAGGAGACTCCCTCATGCACCGGCAGGAGCCCCCAGCCCAGCCCTGCCTGGATCGTGGCCTGGAAAGAAGAGGCGCCTTTTATCAGGGCATAGAGGGTGCCCCTCCATTACAGCTGTGGAGCTGGGGGGACCCCATGGTCCCCCAGGGCCCTGGGCAGGGAGTGCAGTGGTACCACCCTCACCCAGACAAATAAAAATAATAAAACCACACTTTGGTCCTGGCAATACTGGCAGGGGAGGGACCTGGTTGGTCCCTGGGGTGAAATAAGGCAGTTTAGGAGGATCCCTGGCAGGCAGAACCCTGGTGGGCCCAGGGAGGCTCAGAAGATCTGGCGGGATGTGCCTTAGCTGTGTGTGGATGTTCTGCCTGCTCACCTGCTCCACTCCTACCCCCTTATCACTGTGGTTTGGGCACCCATCCAGTTGGACCCCAGTGGGCACCAGGCACTCCAGGACATCCTCAGCAGGGATGGTGTAGCCTTGGACCTGTTGGCGGCTAACCCAGTGTGAGTATCTGGGTGTGGCAGGTGGGCAAAAGCTACCTGGGACCAGCAGAGCGGGAGTAGCCTGGGCACTGTGGCTGCCCAGAGGTGTCAGCTTGGTCCCACAGATCCTGAAAGGCTTCTGGGCTTGGAGCAGGACAGGAGCAATTGCTTAAAGGTGTGGTTGGACTATGGGCTTAAATGCAGCAGAGCCCTCCTCCGGACCTGCCCCCTCCGGCCAGCAGGCATGGGGACACAGAGGCTGTGTTGTGACCATGGCACCCACTGAGCCCAGGGGTCATTGCACAGGGACATGGTGATGTGACAGCAACAGGGACTGCCACAGGGACATGCTCAGATGGGACAGGGACACAGCAGGGTGGAGGAGCTGGAGCAGAGACACAGGAATGAATGGAGGAGTTAGGACAGGGACACTTGTCAGTAGATGAAAGAGTTGATACAGGGACACTGGCAGGCGATGGAGCTGAGACAGAAACATGGCAGCACTTGGAGGAGCTGGGACAAGGACATGAGAGTGGATGGAGTAGTAGGAACAGGGACATGTGGCAGCCAGGGTTGGGAGGGACTCAGCCCTGTGGGAAGCCTCACCCAGGGACATTGTCCATACCTGTGTCCCTTGAGGGGTGAACCCCATGCTATGGGCTGTGACACCCCCCTCACCAGGCTGTCACCCCCCACTCCATGCTGTGAGCCCCTCTCTGTGCTGTATCCCCACTCCCGGCCGTGTCCCTGCTCTGGTGTGATCGCCTTGGCCAGGCCCACGCCCAGCTCAGCCCAGCTCTGCCCTGGAGCACCATGCAGCACTTCCAGAAGGTTCCAGGACTGCCCCAGCTGGCTCTGCTGCTCTCCCCTGAGCCAAACCCCACCAAGGGGCCATAAACTACTCCAGTTCCTGGCTCTGAGGTGGCAGATCCATCCACAAAAGGGACACACAGCCCTGCAGTGCCTGGCTCTGTCACACCATGGAGTCCCATAGGAGTTGGAGAAGGAGTAGGAGGCATTAAGAGGGGAAGAGGGGGAAGAGGACCATAGCATGTTGTCCTCCCTCTCCCCCAGCCTGGAGCAGCTCGGGTTCCCAGCAGCGTCCCTGCACTGTCCTCGGCCATGGCCAGCCTCACCTTTCCCAGTTCTCTTTGTTTTCCAGATTCTCTAATAGAACAGCTGGAATTAATCAGAGCCACTCCTGCAGGATCCTGCGGCTTCAGGCCCTCTGAAGCCGCTGGTCCCCATCCCCACGGATTTGACATCTATGCATCATGCTCTGAATCCCTCTGCTTTGCCCCTGAGGAAGGTTCAGCCACAGGGTCAGAGGTGACACCACAGTGACAAGGTGGCACTGGTGGGGCTGTGGGTGGGGAAGAGCCTGCCCAGCCCATGGGAACCCCCTAAGGACACAGCTCCCCCCAACAGCTCTGTTACAGTGGATCTGAGGACAGGGCAAGGGACAACTTCTGTCCCCAGAGTGGGGAAGCTGGGACAAGGAGCCTCAGGGCTCCTCCAGCCCTGGGGCAGCTCCTGCCTCACAGCCCTGAGGCGAAGAAAGGATGGAAAGCTTGTTCCACTGTTTGCTCCCCAAATGTCTCTGTTAAAAGTCATCAGGAAATGGAAACCAAAAACCGTGGGGAATTGCAGCTCGGCTTCTGTTGAGGATCAGCCTAGCTGGGTGCTGCGCTGTCTCTGCTCTGGGCCCTCTGCTGCACCTCGGCACAGGACTTCTCAGGAATTTCAGAGGCTCTGCAGAGGAAAGAATCCATAAGGCTCCGGGAGCAAGTTAGGGTTAGGGTTTGATGAGGCTGCAGAGGTACCTGCCAGGTGGCCTAGGGTGGGATGCCAGGAAGAACCCGAGGACATCAAGGGCCCCAAGGAAGCATCACTGTCAGCAGCTGCTGCAGGGGTCTCTGCTGCAGCAGCTGCACTGGAGAATGGAAGTGGGAGGGTCATCTCTGCTGGACTTGCAGTGTCTCCAGGATACAGAGAGGTGAAGGTGGGGGTCTCTGGAGGACAGGATGGAGAATGTTCTTCACTCCTCTGTGGAATGGAGGAGGAGGAGGTTCCTTGCTGCCCTGGGTGGAAAATGCAGGAGGTGGGGGGAACCGCTCTTTTGAGGGATGAAGACAGGGTCTCCCTTATCCTGGCAGATGAAGGTGGGGGTCTCTGCTACCCTGGAGGATGGAGGTGGGAGCCTCCACTGAACTGAGGGTGAAGGTGTGATGCAGGTGAGGGCATCTACTGTCCTGGTGGATAAAGATAAGGAGTCTCCTCTGCCCTGAGTGCTCGATGATGGGTCTTCTGCTCTCCTGGGAGATGAAGCTGGGGGTTCTGCTGCTCTGAGGAATGAAGGTAGGGGTCTGTGCTGCCATGGGGGTGAAGATGAGGGTCTGTCTCCCTTGTCCTGGCAAAAGGTGGCAGGAGTCTACGCTGTCCTGGGGGATGAAGTAGGGGGTCTTTGATATCCTGAGAGATGAAGACGGGGTCTCCACAGCTGAGCTGAACCGGGGTGTGTGAGTGATTAACTGAGGCGTGCACGTGATTATCCAGGGCAGGGGGCGATTAACCGGGGTGTATGGGTGCGGGCTGGTGCCAAGAGGCAGCAGCTGCTGGGTTTTCAGGCCGTTTCGCCACGCTCAAGCCACCACTAGGACAGGCCCGTGCCCTGTCCTAGACCTAAGTGAGTGCTGCCGGCCCGGCCTCTGCGAGTCCCTGGGCAGAGGGCGAGGGCAGAGCCGGGCCCCTGCCTCGCCTTGCTGCTCGCCTGCCACTCCGCCATGTTGGTTCCCTTCATGGCCGGGCGCTCGCTCCCTCACAGCCCGGCCTGACTGGGGTCCGCTATCCTGCCAGGGACCCGCTGCTGCTGCCCCCAGCTCCTTGAGCCTCTGGTGCTCATCGTTGCTGTGTTTAATCTCTCTCTGGATTTGCCTTTGCCGTTCCTGTTTCTGCTCCCAGTCCTGAAAACAGCACAGAGGGTCTCCCCCACTGAAGCAGAGACTGCCACCTTCATCTGCCAGGTTACATGAGGCCTCACCCTCAAGCTTCAGAAAAGCTATGACCTTTGCCTTGATCCACCAAGACGCCTTCATCTTCCAGGACAGCAAAGACTCTTGCCTCAATTGTCCAAGACTGTAGAGGCCCCTACCTCCATCTGCCAGCACAAGGGAGACCTTCACCCCTATTCGTCAGGGCAGTAGAGAACCTTGTCTCCATCCCCCAGGACTGCAGAGATCCTGGCCTTTTTTGTCCAAGACTGGGCAGATCTGTGCTTCCAGGTGAAAGGAATGAAAGGGATGTGTCTTTACAAACTGTGGGCTTGGTGGTAGATAAAGCCAGATACTGATAGGTGAAAGAAGTAATGGGTGTAACCATAAATTCCAGAGGAATTCCACTAATTGACACAGACTGTCGCTCACCAAAGGCCATGCTAAATTCCTGGACTTAGACAAAAAGAACAGAGATACAAAGAGAAAGGAGGTACTTTGTATTAGGCACTTCGGGAAGTCTGTAACTCTCAAGTACCTTAGTCAATGGGAAAAGAAAGAGGGAAATGTGGCTGGGAAATTAGGATAAAAAGGAGGCTTCATCCTCCAGCAATTCGAGAGACCCCATGGGAAATGCCCCATGGCCTCTCCCTTTGTTCAAATAAAGTTACAGGACTCCTCTGTCTTCTTTCTGAACATGAACCTCTGATGTCATGGATTAATTTTCCTGACACAGGACAGAAGGGATAGGAAGTTGTATCATCCCATGCAACACCTTCAGCCTCAGCTGAGTGGAGACCCCCGCCTCCATCCTCCAGGGCAGCAGAGACCCCCTGCCTCAAATGTCCCAAGACTGCAGAGAATCCCACCTTCAGCTGCCAGAACGAGGGAAGCCCCTGCCTTCCTCCCCCAAAACAGCCGATCGCCCTGCATTTTCCACCCAGGGCAGCAGAGCTCTGATCCTGCCGGCTGCTGTCTCCACACCCCAAATGTGGCTGACCTAGCACTTCCAACACCTTTCCAACCAGGTGTAAACCTTCCTCCACCTGCTCTGTTCACTGCTCACACCTTCTTATCCTCCATCTTCAGCTGCTCCGGGTGCTCCCGCTGCCTCTGGGCCTCCTGGTACTGCTCCTCAGCCCTCAGGGCCTGCTCCGCAGCCTTCTGCTCTGCCTGGTGTGTGACCGCCTGCCCAGCTCTGGGAACACGAGTGCCAAAAGGTTCCTTCTGTCTCCATCCTGCTCCCGAGAGCAGAAATACTGGCATGGACAGGGATGGGGTGGCTGGGAAAGGGGAAAGGCTGGATGCCTCCATGGAGAAGAGGGAGCCTTTGGCACTGAGGAGCAGTTGTGGGGACAAGAGGAGTCTCCAACCTCCAAGCCAGACTGGGACATGGGGAGCAGGGAAGAGACGGGAAGGAGAGGAAGAGCCTGGGAGTAGCAAGGAATTTGTGAGGCTCAGGCAGGTGCCAGGTGACAGTAGGGAGCGCTGGCCTTACCGTGTTCAGTTCCCTCAGCTCTTTTCGCCTGCTCCATCCTCGTCCTCCTCACCCACTGCAGCAGCTTCTGCTTCTACTCCTGGCTGCTCTTCCTCCGGCTTGTTCCACTGCCCCATCTGCTCCTGCAGCTCAGCCTTGCACTGCTCTGTGCTCTGGGCCTGGCTCAGGGCCTCCTGCAGAGACCGGGAGTGCTGCTGAATTCTGGGTACCTTATTGAGGGCTTGCTGGGACCATGCTTCACGTGCCCACATTGTTGGCGAGGTAGCCAAATTCTGGATCCCCTCCTGGGACTCACTGGCGTCAAGCTCCAGAGCCCTGTGCCCCACCACAGAGTGGGAACATGACAGGCTCCTCCAGCCATGGCATGGACATGGGCTCTCCTTCCCACACCCCTGATCAGACACACCATTCCCTTGGTAGGGTGGGAGTGCTGCATCCAACCAGCGTGCTATTGCTGGATACAGCCCTAGAGGGATTCCTGGATACAACCAGGGTGGAATTCCTTTCCTGCCCATGAACCCAGCAATCCTGGGGATTCTGTCCAGCCCTCTCTGAGGCAGGCACCACAGGAGCCCCGAGTCCCACAGCCTCCTCTGTGCCCCAAAGTGTGGCCCAGAGAGGGGTGATGTTGGTGGTCCCTGAGCAGAGCTCTGGGAATGCCCCAGCCTGCATGTCTCTGATCCACTGGGAGCCCCTCAAGCCCTGACGGGGAGTGGGAAAAGGGGGAGCAGGAGGGGAGATGCCTACGAAAGCAGCATCCTGTCCCTGTGCTCCTTCTAGGTCAGGGCTGGAGGTGCCTCCTTGATCCATTTGTAATCCTTTTTCCCAATGATGAGACAGGACAGGGGCTTCTCCTCAGGAATGCTGGGGGGCACCAAGAGAGAGGTCAGTGGCACAGGGGATCCAACAGCTCCCTGTGTTGCCTGAACTGCCCACCTGGCCGCCAAGTCAGCCCAGAGCAACGCAGGAAGCGTTAGGGCAGCTGTGGCTCTCCCAGTTTGGAGGGAGGCAGGAATGGAAAGTGGAGTGAAAGTGGCACCTGGCTAGGATGCAGGAGGTCAAGATGCCCAGGGCATGGCCAGGGCGTCCTGTAACACCGCAGAACTTGTCAGCCCCACATTAAAAATGCTGGAAGATTTCAGCACAATCTGACTCTCCCAGCTTTCACCTGGGAAAGATTTCACCCCTTTTCCAGCAGGCAACCTGATCAATCTTGCCTCCCCATACAGCTTTGTTGTGCTGGATCAAAGCTTCTGCTCTGTGCAGATTTTTGGGAGCAGCAGCCTGTTCCTGAACGAATGACCCCGTGGAAGAGAACCCTGCAGGAGCAGCTCCTGAAGGACTAAACCCATAAAAGGAAGAGAAGGGACCCATGCAGGAGCAGCCTGTTCCTGAATGACTGATCCCGTGGAACAGGACCCCTTGCAGCAGTTTATGCAGAACTGCAGCTCGTAGGAACAATTCACGTTGGGAAAATTTATTGAGGACTGTCTCCTGTGGGAAGGACTCCACACTGCAGCAGGGAAAGAGCGTGTGGAGTCCTGCCCTCTGGGGAGGAAGAAGTGGCAGAGACAATAGGTGAGTGTGATGAACTGCTTGCAACCTCCATTTCCCTCTCCCCCTGTGCCACTGGTGGGAGGAGAGAGGGAAAATTAGGAGTGAACTTAAGCCCAGCAGGAAGGGAGGGCTGGGGGGAAGGTGTTTTGAGATTTGGGTTTACTTCTCAGTATCCTGCTTTGATTAGATTGGTTACAAATTAAATTAATTTTCCCCATGTCCAGTCTGTTTTGCTCCTGCTGGTAACTGGTGTGTGATCTTTTCCTGTCCTTATCTCGACCCATGAGCCTTTTGTCATATTTTCTTCTCTGACCCTTTCCAGCTGAGGAGGGGGAGTGATAGAATGACTTTGGTACCTGACATCCAGCCAGCATCAACCCACCACAAATGCTAACAGAGCATGGTCTGAAAAAGCACAGGCACAAACTTGGCACTCAAGATACATTTGGAACTTCACATGCCAAAATCAAGTGGTGACTAGAAGTAGGAGATAGTTAGAGAATCATAGAATATGCTGAGCTGGAAGGCACCCATCAGGATCATTGAGTCCAACTCCTGGCCCCGCACAGAACACCTTGACAATTCCACCATGTGCCTGAGAGTCTTGTCCAAAAGCTCCTTGAGATCTGGCAGCCTTGTGGCCGTGACCAAACCCTGGGGAGCCTGTTCAGTGCCCGATCACCCTCTGGGGGAAGAATCTTTTCCTGACAGCCAACCCAAACCCCCCCCGACTCATCTCCAGCTTTTGCTCTGAGTCCTGTCACTGATCACAAGAGTGAAGAGATTGGTACCTGCCCTTCCACTTGCCCTTCTGAAGAAGCTGCAGATGCCAATGGGTCTCCCCTCCGTCTCCTTTTCTCCAGGCTGAACAAACCAAGTGACCTCAGCCAGTCCTCATAAGGCTTCCCCTCAAGGCTCTTCACCATATTCATGTACCTCCTTCAGACATTGCCCAATAGCTCAACGTCTTTTTTATACTGGGATGCCCAAAACTGCCCTAGGACTGGAGGTGAGGCTGCTCCAGTGCAGAGTGGAGCAGGACAGTCCCCTCCCTTGCCTGGCCAGGGATGCTGGGCCTGATTCCCCTCAGGACACGGTTGGCCCTCCTGGCTGACAGGGTGCTGCTGACTCAGATCCAGCTTGCCAGCGACCAGGACTCAGAGGTCCCTTTCCACAGCTGCTCTCCAGCCTCTCATTCCCGAGTCTATACACACAAGTAGGGTTGCCCCGTTCCAGGCATGAGATCCAGCACTTGCACTTGTTAAATTTCATACAGTTGGTGATTACCCAGCCCTCTAATTTGTCCAGGCCTCTCTGCTTTTCAGGGAGCGGACAGCTGTATTGTCTGCAAACTGACTTAGTGTCCCTTCCAGTCCTGCATCCAAGTCGTTAATGAAGATGTTCAAGAGCGCTGGGCCTAAGATAGAGCCTGGAACCCACTAGAGCCTGGTTGCTGGTCTGGTATCACGCCATTCACTGTCACCCTTTGCGCCTGGCCCGTGAGCCAGTTGCTGACCCCCCACATAATGCGTTTATCCAGCTGCGTCCTGGACAGTTTGTCCAGAAGGATACTATGAGAGATGGTATCAACAGCTTTGCTGAAATCCAAAAAGATTACATCAACTGGCTTCCCTTGATTAGCTAGGTGGGTTACTGTGTCGGAAATCAGANCCCTTCCAGTCCTGCATCCAAGTCGTTAATGAAGATGTTCAAGAGCGCTGGGCCTAAGATAGAGCCTGGAACCCACTAGAGCCTGGTTGCTGGTCTGGTATCACGCCATTCACTGTCACCCTTTGCGCCTGGCCCGTGAGCCAGTTGCTGACCCACCACATAATGCGTTTATCCAGCTGCGTCCTGGACAGTTTGTCCAGAAGGATACTATGAGAGATGGTATCAAAAGCTTTGCTGAAATCCAAAAAGATTACATCAACTGGCTTCCCTTGATTAGCTAGGTGGGTTACTGTGTCGGAAATCAGATTTGACAAGCAGAGCTTTCCCCTCCCGAAGCTGTGCTGGCTGTGACCAATGCCTGCATTGTCCTTCAGGAGTTTTTCAATACCTTTTCTTTTCCTTTTTCTCTTCCCCAAGTCAAAAATTGGGTGCATGAGGATGGGGAGGAGAAGCAGATGCTCGAGGTCTATCAAAAATCACATTTGGGTAAATGATGGGGTTTAGGATTCTTCCTTTTGTTTCTTTCTCTAATGGAACTTTGTCCCATATATGCTGCTAGGAGACAATAACGACCGGGTACTTAAGAGAGGCAAAAGAGTTGTCACAGCTCAGGAGAGGGGTACAGCTGGCTATTCTCTCGTTTTACCTGGGGGTTTCTCTGGGAAGGGCAGAGATACCCGAGAACTGGGCGGGGGTAAAGGGGTTGGATGCAACTCCTAGCTCTCTCTTGCTCTCTCGGCATTCGGCGGGTGTCGCTGTGCATGGCAGTAAAGAGCCAAGAACCACGCCGAGCAGTGCAGAAAGCAGGTGTTAGACTTTATTTTTGTTCTAACTTCTATACAGAGATATATACATAATAGTGATTGGACAGTGTTGTCCCACCCCCCAGGGTGATTGGCTGAAGCCTTACAGCTCCAGTTAGCAAAACATTAAGATTAGAAAGAGAGTAAAAATGTCCCAGGTTATCTTTGTTTTCCTACACGGTTCGTGAGAAGGAGAAAATTCTTAGGACTGCACGTCCACAGGAGGGGAAGGAGACTATAGTCGCTGTGGGAAGAACTCACCACCACGGCGGGGTTCTGTCTTCTGCTGCCTTCTACCGTGAGTGGAGCTCTGCCCATAAGAGCGGTCATTGCACTGGGACCTTATTAACACCCCACCTCACCGAACAGGGGACCCTTAGCCATCTGCTCGGGTGCCCCAAGATACCCGAGCTCCTTTCCCTTCAAGGGAGCCTCTCCCTCTGCACTGTTTGGGAGCCGGGCTACGGCTGCCCACCCCCCGCCGCTTCTCCGGTACTACTCCGAGTTTTCGCTACACTGTAGCCCGCACCCCCTGCCTGCCTGTCCCGTGGTNGAGAGGCAAAAGAGTTGTCACAGCTCAGGAGAGGGGTACAGCTGGCTATTCTCTCGTTTTACCTGGGGGTTTCTCTGGGAAGGGCAGAGATACCCGAGAACTGGGCGGGGGTAAAGGGGTTGGATGCAACTCCTAGCTCTCTCTTGCTCTCTCGGCATTCGGCGGGTGTCGCTGTGCATGGCAGTAAAGAGCCAAGAACCACGCCGAGCAGTGCAGAAAGCAGGTGTTAGACTTTATTTTTGNACTCCGAGTTTTCGCTACACTGTAGCCCGCACCCCCTGCCTGCCTGTCCCGTGGTTCCCGCTACAGCTGCGGAGTTTCTCATACATCTCGTCTACCACCCCGGGATTTTGCTCGTTCCTGCCGTTCCAACTTGCTGCTTCTGAAGTTCCTGCTGGGGCACCGGGATCAGCTGCTCCTGTGGGTTTGTGAAGCGAGCCTCCCCTCCACCCCTCGACGCCTGGGCCAAGCCGCCATTACCGCGTGGAGAGATGTCCGAGCTCGCGCCTGAGCGCCCCCTGCAGCCGAGGGGGAATCATCGCACCCGCCCTGCCCACCGGCAGCCACCAACGCCCCTGCCGGCTGTGAGCGGAACTGCACCCAAGGGGAAACGCCTTCAAGAGCGGGAAGAGGCTGTGAATTGGCTTTTCTGTTCTTGTTTGTTGGTGCTGCCGTTGTTGTTGTTTGTTTGCCTTGTTATACATACACATACTAGTAAAGAACTGTTATTCCTTTTCCCATATCTTTGCCTGAAAGCCCTTTGATTTCGGAGGTATAATAATTTGGAGGGAAGGGGGTCACATTCTCCATTCCAGGGGAGGTTCCCGCCTTCCTTGGCGGACACCTGTCTTTCAAACCAAGACAATAATTTAGAACAATTTTGCGTTGAAGTTTTCACTTTACCTACTATTACTCTAACTTAGCTAACAATATGAAAATTACTTTGTATTTCCTCACCCTAATAATTTTATTTAATATATTAATTACGTGGCAAATTTCTTCAGCATCACTTTACATTAAAAATTCTTCTAAATAAACTCTTTTCTTTGAAAAATAGCAGCTGTTTCAAATCAGCAATTTGTTAAAATAACCCCACCTCACTGGTTAATTGCAGGGGACTTTGTGCTTAAAAAAAACAAACCCAACAACAAAAAAACAAACAAAACCCCTGATACCTTCACAGCCAATCTTATGAAGAAGATGTTTTAGGAAAGGACATACATTGCTGGCTGCATAGTACTGGCAGCATTTATTTATCATGTTTCTTCGAGCTGCTCGAGGGTATTCTTAAATGGGGAATGAGCCTAATGAAAAAAATCATGGAGGCACTTGGTTAAGTGGCATAGGATGCTGTAGGTTGGTGCGCAGTAGAAGTCTTACCTGTGAAGTCTTGTGCTTTAGAATGTCACTGGGCAAGGTGTGTGTGAAAAATGCGGTGTTTGTTAATGTGCAAGGTCTATGTGCAACCCCTAGAAGTGTGTACCCAAGTGTTTCTGTGCTGCTCATGTGTAGCAGAGGGGGAGAAGAGAGGGAGGAGCAGAAATGAATGTGTATACAAGCAGTGACATTGTGGTACATGGATAAAAATTAATCTGAGCTGCTCCTGTGGGATCCCATGGCTTCAGGCCCTCTGAAGCCACCAGTACCCATCCCTGTGGATTTGACATGTTCGCATCATGCTCTGGTCCTTTTGCTTTTCCCCCAAGGAAGGTCCAGACACAGAGACAGAGGTGACACTGCAGTAACAAGCTGGCACTGGTGAGGCTGTGGGTGGAGAAGAGCCTGGCCGGCCGGCAGGCACCCTGCCCTGGGCTGGAGGCACCCTGTGAGGACACAGCCTCCCCCAAGAAGTCTATCCCAGTGGATCTGGGGACAGGGCAAGGGACAATCTCTGTTCCCAGAGTGGGGCAGGTAGGACAAGGAGCCTTAGTGGTTCTCCAACTCTGCCCCGTCCTCCCGGGTCCTTCCTCGCAGCCCTGAGGCAAGGGAAGAATGGAAAACACCGTCTGCTCCAGAAACATCCGTTACTGGAAAAATCAGTCAATGAAACTGGATCACCAAATCCCTGGGGAACTGAAGCTGGTTCCTTTTGGGGCTGGTCCTAGCTGGGGGCTCTGCTGGCTTGGCTCCAGGCCCTCCACTGTGTTTCACTTGGGCACAGTACTTCTTGGGAATTCTGGTGGCTTGAGAGAGGAAAGAATTAATCAAGATCCTAATGGCTCTGCATCCAGGGCCCCTCAGCAGGTTTGTTGAGGATGCAGGGAGACCTGGGAGGTGGCCCAGGGTGGAATGCCACTGAGCCCAAGGCAGCAGCACTGGCAGGCCCTGACCTGAACTCCTGCAGCTTCTGCTGCCCGAGCTGGGTGAGGTGCTGGCTGCACTGGACCTCCTGCTCCTGCCCATGGCCTTCCTCAATGACGGCCACCTGCTGCCGCTCCCGCTGCTGCCGGAGCTGCTGGATCTGCCACTGGAGCTTGCTGGCAGGGGCATGCTGCAGGCCGGCCCTCTGCGCCTGCTCCAGCTGCTCCTGATGGACCCCGTGGGAGAGCCGGGTTGGCTCATGGACCCCGCCACGGCCCCCCCCACCTGGCACAGCACCTGGGCTGGCACTGGAGCCCCCAGAGCCACCAGCCGGCGCTGGGAGCCCCCTGCCCGCTGTCTCAGCCATCCCTTGGCCCCATGTACCTCACCTGAGCACCCTGCAGAATTCCTGGCCGTCCTGCTCCACCTGCATGGCCAGCTGCTGTTCCTTCAGGGCCACGTGTTCCAGCCAGTTCCATCTCAGCCACTGCTTCAGCTCCACCTTCCTCTGTGCCTGCTCCAGCTCCCACTACCGCCATTCCCAGTCCACGGCTTCTTGGCTCCTCTTTGCCCTCAGAGCATCCCTCCCAAAAAGGGGACAGTGCAGGGCTCCGGACATGCTTCCCTCAGGGGCAGCTATGGAAGACCTTGGCCATGGCTTTGGCTCTCTGCCAGCACTGCTCCAGGACATCCCCTGGCTCTAGGGGTTCGTTCTACAGACCTCCCATATCCAGGGGCTCTGCCCCTTTGCTGTGGTGGTGACAGGGACGGTGGCAGGTGAACACATCACCTGTCCCCAGGCCACTCACCCACTCTGCCTGCCAGGCCTGGGTGAGCAGGATGCCACCGCACTGGGCTGCAGCTGCCGTGGTGCGCTTTTCCATTATCAGTTGAAAGGTACTTACAAAGTGCCAGGTACGTGATGGTGGCAGAGGTGAAGTTGAAGTACCCAGCCTTGAGAGGCCGTAGAACCACGGTGTGGGACACGTTGCTCGCTCTGGGAGCCGGACGTTAAGGAAAACGGTTGTATTTCATCACAGGAAGAAAAGTGAGGAGATGGGAATGAGTAGACTGGAACAGGGTAGAATCAGCTGCTCCTCCACATAATCAAACCCAATATATAAAATTACAGTATCTCATTAGTGTCGTAAGAGTCCAGTAAGACATTAACACCATCACCAATACTTCTTTTAGCGATACTACACTCAGTATGCCTGTGTCTGCCTTTAAAAAATAAAAAATAATTAGAAAACCCAAAATAAGCCCCAAACCCCCTTAATACTTTCTTCTACTGTCTCCCTTTCTTTCATCTTTTCCCTGCTCCTGTCCCAGTCAAAGCTTCTCCAAGCTGCTGACCATGGAAACCAACCCAGAGGATTGTTACCTGTTGACCATTGAGGCCAGGTAACCCTAGGCTGGGCTTGTCTCTCCCACCCCACCCTTCCACAGGATTTGCTGCAGCCAGGGCAGGCTGTTTCCAGTCTTCAAACAGTGACACAACACCTGCCCTGGGCCTGAGAACCTCAGAGCTTTTCATAAAGAAGAGACTCGACTTTCTCTGCAAAGCACCTTTCTCGTGCAGCACCTGGCTGTCAGAGGTTAATGCATCCAACCTATACCTTCCCTGTATTTTCCTTCCTGTCTGCCAGCTGCTAGCACCCTGGGAGCTGGAGGGGACCAGGTAACTGTGAGGGGGGAAGACAAAGCCTTGTTGTAGGGCAGAGTGATTTGAGGGAGAAAAATGTGTGGAGGTGGAAGCTTTTCTGGGCACTGATACCGTAAAAGGGCAAATGGGGCTGGTTTTCTGCCCTCGGTCCCTGTAATTAACACTGAAGAACTGGATGGGCCAGAAGTCAAAGGAGGTCTCAGGCCTGGCGGGAATGGGATGGTGCTGCAGCCCAGCAGGAGCCGAAAGTGCCCCTGCCCCTGGACTGATTTGTGCCCTGCAGCAGTGTGTGGTGCTCAGGGGAGCTTTGCCTGTGAGCTCTTGGGTCGGTGCCCTGAGTCGTGTCCCTCATGACAGATGCATTTAGAAGACTTACAGCATCACAGAATCTCCTGAGCTGGAAGGGACCCACAAGGATTAGGAGACCAACTCCTGGCCCTGCACAGGACACCCCAACAATCCCACCCTGTGCCTGAGAAGATTGTCCAAACACTCCTTGAGAACTCTCGCAGCCTTGGAGCCGTGACCATTCCCTGGAGAGCCTGTTCAGTGCCTGACCACCCTCTGAGGGAAGAACCTTTTCCTGATATGCAGCCTAAACCTCCTGTTCCAGGTTTGGTTTTTTCAGTGATTTTTTTCCCATCTGCTACCTTGGAAGAAGGACAATGCGGGGCGATGGCGTTGCCTGAGAGACAAATGGGGCAATTAGGAAACAAAAGATGCAGCTGGGTGTCGCAACATTCCATGGAAATGGCCCTGGCTGGGAGCGGGCTGCGGGTGATACCGGGAGAAAAAAGGTGAAGGGGGTACCCCGAAGGTTTGGCTGAGTTTTTGCGGAGTCCGGTTTCCGGGTTTGGAGCTGTATGCCTGTTTACCTGCGGCCTGACCGCTGGGAGCTCAGAACCAGCGCGTGTGGTGCCTAACCTCGGGACGGGCTCTCGCCGGGCCCTCTGCCCGCAGCGTGCTGCCGCGGCAGCTCCTGTGTGTTGGACTCCGAAATGCCGGTCTGCTGCGTTTTTCCTGCACTGCAAGTCTGCTTAATTCTTTCTTTGGTTCCCAGTCGCCTGTGGGGGCGAAATGGGGTGTCACCTCTGCGCGGTAACCCTACAACCCTGACCCGCTGCCGTCCGTAACTTCCCGTCTGGGCCAAGCCGCCATTACCGCGTGGAGAGGTGTCCGAGCTCGCGCCTGAGCGCCCCCTGCAGCCGAGGGGGAATCATCGCACCCGCCCTGCCCACCGGCAGCCACCAACGCCCCTGCCGGCTGTGAGCGGAACTGCACCCAAGGGGAAACGCCTTCAAGAGCGGGAAGAGGCTGTGAATTGGCTTTTCTGTTCTTGTTTGTTGGTGCTGCCGTTGTTGTTGTTTGTTTGCCTTGTTATACATACACATACTAGTAAAGAACTGTTATTCCTTTTCCCATATCTTTGCCTGAAAGCCCTTTGATTTCGGAGGTATAATAATTTGGAGGGAAGGGGGTCACATTCTCCATTCCAGGGGAGGTTCCCGCCTTCCTTGGCGGACACCTGTCTTTCAAACCAAGACATCTCCCCTGACACAGCTTCATTCCAATCCCTCAGGTCCTTGATTCCCATTCTCTGGTTTGGGTGGACTGTTCCTGTGATACAGCATTGCAGGATGGGAGGTGGGAAAAGCCAGACACCTGGCAGATCTGGAGCTGGAGTACCTTTTCCTGGATTGGGTGGATTTTTAACTGCTTTGGGTTATGATTGAGAACTAAGGCCATCAGACATATGACTCCCAGAGGTCCCTTCACTTCTGTGGAATGAAGGGCTCAGCCCCCATCCTGGGGAGGACTGGCCATCCCTAGCCCTGGGCAGTGGCAAACCTGGTGCCATGTCCCCCAATCCGGCTTCTCCCTGCATCCCTCCCTGGGGAGGGCTCCCTCCCTCCTGTCCGGCCAACTGGTTTGTGAACTGGGTGCTGAACCTCCACTAGGAGGAAGAGGAGGGACAAACAGGGTGAGACTGGCTCTGCAGGGACCCAGGAGTGGGATGCAGGGTTGGGAGAGGGACAGTCTGGGGGAAAAACAATTTTTCCCTCTCGGAAACATAATTTTGTGGCTGGATGATTGCATCCTGTAGGCGAAGCTCTGAGTCATTCTGCGGGGAATTTAACTCACCCTCCGCAAACCAGCCACAGAGCTGCTTGGTAAGGGCTTTATTGGGCAAAGTTGGCTCCAGCAGGAGGGGAAGCAAATCCCACACCATTCCCAGGGAACAGAGCTTGCTGTGTCTTGCTCTGGGCCTTGTTCACCTTCCAGCAGGAGTCTCCTGGTGCAGAGGGTTTGCAGCCTGGTTCTGTGGGCGCAGCAAAACCTCACTGTGTCCAGGCAGAGAGCAGGGGCCCAGCTGCATCTACCCTGTGCTGTCAGGATTCTTGAGGCAGAACATTAAGGAGGGCTCAAGCTCTTAGGGTCCAGGTGTTGGGGAAGATGAAACAGGAAAGCTTTATTGCCTGCCAAAAGATGATGAGAATATGAAAACTATAAGCGAGATTGAAATGAAAGCAAGCTTTGAGATACCAAAGCTTAGTTACTGAACAACTGGAAAACAATGGTGTGGCAGGCTGAAGGTAATCCCCTTTGATTGAACAAATACCTTCTGCTAGCAAACAGGTCCAAGGATCACAGTAGACCCTGCTAGCTTGGCAGAAAGGGTCCAAAGAGTGGTTTTTAGGGTTTAAAATGTAGCACAGTATGGTAATGCAATGATTCTTATAGGCTATATGTAAATGATATAGGATTTGTGTCTTGTACTGGATTGGTTAATGAAAATCAGAATATTCAGCACAGAAGATGATTTATTGTATTGCACACGAGAATCTCACTCACTTCTCACTCACTTCTTACTTCTTACTGCTCACTTCTCACTTCTAGCTCTCTTTTCTCACTCTTTTAGCTCTCTCTTGCTCCCTCTTGCTTTTCTGGCCTGCTTCAAGCTGCGGCTGGCAGCTCCAAGCAAGGCCCCTATATCTACGTCCTTAACAATAAACCTCATGCTCTAAAACCAAACTATAGAGATCTCTCATCACCATCTGTCCCGACCGTCCACCGAAACGTCAACCCAACAGTATCCTACATCCAGGCACCCCATCTCCCGGCCTGCCTCACCCCCAGTACCGGAGTTTGGCTCGGCTCTCCTTGGAGTGGCCCTCAGGCGTTGGCGCTGCCACAGCGAGGAGGTTCTCGGGCTCCAGGACGAACATGCCATACAGGTTCCAGAGCAGCATGGCCAGGAGTGGCAGGAAGGTCATGCTGAAGCCGAAAGCACGGAAGGAGCGGCCAATGGCGTAGGACATCCAGAAAATCAACCTGGAGAAGGCAGAGCATGTGGGGCTCAGCCAAGGGTGATGCTATGGGGCTGGCACTCAGTAGTTCTGACCAGTGAGGGTTTCCCAGGCATAGCTGCTGTAGGAAGAGGAACCCTTCCTGTCTCTGGTGAGCTGGGTGAGGGGCTGCCGGAGTGGGAGTTTGCACCAAGGGATGGTGTTCGCTGGCACTGACAGAGCCCAACAGCACCCTGGGGTGAAGGAGCCACTTACCGGGAGATGGCGAAGAGCCCTGTGAGCAGTGGGATGAGCTTGAGGAGCTGCTGTGGGAGATAGGTGGCCAGCACGGCCATGTTGAAGAAGTAGAGGATGAAGAGGTGGATGGACTGGGAAACGTAAGTGCGGTGGATCTCCATCTCCCGGTGGAGCTCTCCAAAGGGCTCCAGGGCAGAGGAGCAGAGGCGGGAGATGCCGCTAACAATCATTCCTGAGGGACAGAGAGAGAGGCTGAGCGGGTACCCAGAGGAGCCACAGTGGGGTTTGGGAAGCACCAGGAGGGGAGAAAAACTCCATCTGCTGCTCCTGGTGGGAGTAACAGAGTCTCAAAGAGCTCAGCCCCAGCTCTGCTCCTGCAGCCCCACGGCTAATGCAGCCCAGAGCAGGAGCAAAGCGCTCACAGCCCAAGCCCATGGCTCACCCAGCACGATGGGGAAGGTGGCAAAGGCGGTGCAGCGCAATGTGTAGACCAGGCGAGCGCTGACGGTGGGCAGCAGTGGGGCGTCGAAGGGCAAGAAGATGTAGGCCCCATAGATGAGGCAAGGGCAGAGGAGCAGGGCCCCTGCCACCGATGCCATGGCCTTGAGATTATCAGTGCTACAGTCCCTGGTGCACGAGCACCCAGAACCCTCAGCTGGGGGCTTGGCCATGTGCCTCTCAAAGCCCAGTGGGTCCCGGTAGCGCGAGGGGCCAAGGGGGAGGAAGGCCTGCTTGTGGTGGAGGCTGCTGGGCCTGTCACTGGGGGGAACATGGTCCCCCCTGCCCTCCTCCTGGGGCCATGGGGTGGGGTGCTGCTTCTGCTTGAAGGGGCTCTGCTCAATGCACTGCGGGTCGATGGGCACAAAGACGTGGGCTGCCATCACGGGCAGCTGGGGGACTTCCTCATCTTCGGCCTCAACTGTGGGGCAGGTGGGAACAGCTTCCTCTAGGTCTTCATGGCCCCCCTCAGGGCTCGAGCGCCTCTTTGTCTCCACGAGCTCCGTCTGGCCCTGGGTGTTGTGCTGGCACCGGTCCCATGGCAGGGTGGCATCAGGGTCCCCCAGGTGTTCATCTGGGGCTGGTGGCACCTTGTCCAGGGCCACCTTCCCCAGCTCCAGCAAAGCCACCTCCTCAGGGGGCAGGATAGGGTCCGCAGCAGCCATGAGAGCATCCAGTTCCGCACTGCTGGGGATGCAGCTGGTGACACTGCCGCCTGCACTTATGTTCAGAGGGGATGAAGTTCCTATCCCTTCTGCTTTCACCCTGGACCATGAGAAAGGAGACAGATAAATTTACATCAGAAATGAGAGGTTTGGGGTCACGTGCACAGCCCCAGTTACAAAGCGGGAACAAACTGGTGCCTCTGGAGCCCCCACCACCTGCCTGTCCTTGTACTAGGAGGGGAAAACAGTGCCTGGCCTACCCGCACTCTGGCCCCTGGTAGCGGGATCAGGTACTGTCCGGGGCGGGGCGGACCCTGGAGGTGCAGGTCTGGCTGCAAAATGGGGCAGCCTGGGAATTGCTTCTCTCCTGAACAAACATCTTGGGGGTTCTGGCTGGGCACAGCCTGGATGATACGCTCCTCTGTGGCTCTGTCCTGGGCCAGGACCAGCCAAGGCCTGGGGAAAGGTGACCTGGCTTCTTCCGGGAACCCTGGCTACAGCCGGCATGGACCAGGTTTGCTGCCTCTTGTAGCTGAGACTGATGTGGGGTGGGCAAAAGGGGCTGCTGGGTGCCCTTCCATGGGGTGCAGGAGGCACAGGCAGAGCTCCCACGTTGTTACCCTTTAATGGAACCCTGTCTCTTGGCCTGTCCTGGGTGTTCCCACCTGTCTCCTGCAATGAATATCGCTCCTTCACTCCTCTCGGCACATTCATTCCTGCACCCTCAGAAGGAGCCTTGTCCTGGCCACAGGTGTGGGGAAGCTGAGGCACGGAGCCGCTTGGGGCTTCCTCCGAGAGCCACACACGGAAGTAGGACTGAAACAGCTTCCTGGGCCTCCCGCATTTCCAGCGCCCGGATCCCGGACCCCAGCCCCGCTCCTAGCCCCCAGCCCCGCTTCCCCCGCGGCA
>VZTG01002713.1:420321-531332 GCA_013397845.1 Melanocharis versteri | reverse complement strand
GGGCGGGGGGCCCCCGCCCCGCCGCTCCCACCGCTCCCACCGCTCTCGCCCTGGGACTCAGCTCCGGCTGACTGACGCCACTACCGCCATGTTTGCCAGCACTGAGTGCTGTCACGGCGGCCGCGCGTGTGGGTGAGGGGAACTCCCGCGAGGTGACGCCGCCGCCGCCATGTTGCCAGCACTGAGTGAGAGCTCGTCGCGAGGGCTGGCTCTCGCGAGGCGAGGTCGCCCCCGCCGCCGCCCTGTCCACCCGGCGCGGCGCAGCGGCGGGAAATCTCGCGAGAGCAGCGAGGGACAGGGGGCAGCCATGGCTGCCGAGCGGGCCNGGGGCGGGGGAGGTTGGGGAGGACCAAGGTGAAGGGGTTGGCGGAATATAGGGAAGATAGAAGGAAAGGAAGTGGGGGAGTTGTCAGGGAAGGATTCGGGGGACTGGGAAAGGAGATGGCGAAATCGAGGTAACAGCAGGTATTAACGGGGCCGGGGGGGGTGGGGGCTTTTGAATCCGGGGGAGACTGGGGGAACGAAGACGAAGGGGATCGGTGGGATGTCCAGACAAGATGGGGAAAGGAGATGATGGAATTTAGGGAAGATTGGAGTGAAGAGGTTGTGGGGAAATCCAGGGAAAGGATGCAGTGCAAACGGGGAGGAGAAGGAGGAGGTTTAGGGAAGATCAGGAAAAGGGAATGTGGGGAAGGGAGTTGTATGAGATCCAGAGGGGATAAGCAACACACGGAGGGGCAACACTGATGAAAACGGGTCTGGTGGCTCCAGGGCAGATGAGTCAGACCAAGGGATGGTGGGGGAAGGAGCTGTGGGAGATCCAGGCAAGATGGGAGAATGGGGAGATGGGGGAAGGAGGTAGGTGGGAGAGTAAGAAGGGGGTCAAGGGTAAGGGGACACACAGGGTGATGAGTCAGAACATAGAAGATGGAAAAAGGAGTTTGTGGAATTCAGGGAGGATGATGGGGGCTGAGAGGAAAGGAGTTGTTGGGATACAGTGGGATAAGGATGAGATGTAGGGTCATCCAGGGAGAGGGGGGTAGGAGGGGGTGTCCCTGGCTTTGGCGGTAGGCAGGGATTACATGAGAAGTGCTGGAGAAGAGGGTGTGATGAGCAGGAGTGTGAGCTTTGCTGTTGTGTGGAGGGCAGGACTGCTCCAGCTGCAGATCTTTCCAGTTAAGCACTCCCTGGGACTCTGGTCCCACATTTCCAAACCATGCATTGGAAGTGGCATCAGAGAACAGGGTTGGGGCACTCCTGCTGGCCTTGGTGAGCTCAGACCCCCAGAACAAGACATCCCATGGAATGAGGTTTTGTGCTGTCAGCCCCGAGCTGTCTCTGCTCTGTTCGTGACTTGTTTTGTGAGGGCAGCCCAGAAATTGTTCTCTTCTGTCTCAGGTTCCCTGTCAGTACAACAGATCCACAGGAGTTCCAGCAGAAACTCTGGGTCTCAAAGATGAGCAAAGTGATGGAGGCAAGAGATCAATTTTAAATGAGGGTCCATTTCTTTTTGTCTTGGTGACATTGGCTGTGTCCTTTCACGTCGTGGGACCTCACTGCCCTCCTCTACAGCAGGGGAGGGCTTGGCTCCTGCTGGTGCCGCTGGCAGGATCTGTGCCCAGGAATCCCCACCAGTAACTGCAGGTTTGGGTGGTAGTTATTTCTCTGTTTCCACGATGTGCTCAGTGCAAGCACATTGCTGCACTTTGGAGGTTCAGTGGGTTGCTTTTCTTGGTGTGAGGTCAGAAGTGGGACCCAGTGGCTTAATGTGCAGGAGGTATGGGCTGCACAGTCCTGCCTGGGGCACTTCAGGCTGTGGAGCTCTGTCTGCTGCCACGCTGAGACACCTGCAGTGATCTCAGCTATGTCAGCTGGAGGCTGGGCTGGAGCAGCAGAGTGCTGTGCCTGCTACCTCCCAAGGAGTGCGGGACAGGGCTGGAGAGGATGTGCAGGATGTTTGTGCTTCTGCTTGCAAAACAGAACATGTTTTGTTGAAACCATCCTTGTTGTGGTCCAAGACCTGTTCTGCTTTGTGTTCCTGGTGCTGCGAAGCTCATCTGACAAGTGGAACCTCACGTTCTGCTGCAGCTGGCCAGAGAACAGCCTGTGGCCAGATGAGAGATTGTCATCCAGGCAAGGGAGGGGTTGTTTTCTGTTTGAATTTTTACAGCAGAATAAAGTGTGTGGTTGCTCTAGAGTGTTTTTACAGCAGAAAAACAACCACCCTCCTCCTGCAGGGACAGCTCTTCTTTAGCTGGGAGGAGGCATTGTGATTTTAGCACAGGATTTATAGTACCTGCAGTGGCCACGAATTTCCGTTTCTGTAGCTGACAGTTCTCTGAGCAAGTTCTCACCTTAACAGTCTCCTGTCAGTTCTTCTCTGTTTCAGCCTGAAGTGGGGTTGCGTGAAGTGGGAGTTTCCTGCCCTCCAAACAGGCTGTTGTGTGGTGTCTGTGGTCTCTGGGAACTCATGACTATCACACTAAGCGGCGCCTTTGAGTCACAGATGTGTGAATGTCACAGTCCCAGCTCTAAACTGTGATCCCGTGGTATCAGCATTGTGTCAGCTTGTGGGAGTTGAGCTCAGGTCTCCGAAGTCCTTGGCAGCATGTTGGCTGTTGGAGTGTCCTGTCAGAGATGAGGGTGCCCATTGCTGCTCAGAGGGTACTCTTTGGTCTTTTCCAAGTCTTCCTAGATTGATCGTTCCCAGGTTTCACCTTGGAATGTGGCAACTGCATTATCATGGGTGCACTTTTACAATGCATGTTGCAGTGTAAGGTGACCAGGTTGATTTTACAGGTTTCTGGGTAACCATTAGCTTGTGGACTCAGCATTGCTGTTCCTGTGTGGAGCCTGTTCCAGGCGGTGTGATTTGTGGACTGACACATGCCAGAGCAGAGATGAATGACTGCAGGTCTTTTCTCTGAGGAATGTCTTATTTGTCAGGCACTGTGGCTCTTAGTGATGTACTAAGTAAAGAAACAGAGGGGACAAATAATTCTCCCTGCTGTCCTGCTCCATCCCAGACTGTTAATGGCACAGAGGAAAAGGGACAGATCGGTGTCTGTATGGCTCGAGAGGACTTGGCATTGGCCTGTTTCCACCCTGCTCGGCACCATGTGCTGTACTTGTTTCTTATAATAGACTGGCATCTGATGTGCCTCCTTTGTGGCTCTGATGTGCTGTATGAAAGCGATGTTTAAACACAGCGGGTAGAAAATTGGGCCCTGGGACAGGATTTGTCTTCTTAACTGCTGAGGAAAGTTCAACCTATAGTCTTGGGCCAGTCAGGGCACAGGTGCTGAAGTGCATTTCCAGTAGTGTGTGGTCCATAGCACCTGTGTTGGTGTTTCCCAGCATTTCTGGAGTGAGGCCGGCTCCTGTCCCTTTTATCCTCACCGGGTCCTCTTTCCTCAGTACCGCAGATGAAGGATCCTGGCAGATCATCGCTGGCTGCCACAGATTCTGCTTTACTCCTGCTCCTCCTCTTCCAGCAGCATCATAGGGCCTGTGTGGACAAGGGGATGTTTCAGCTGGGGTCTCCCTTAGGGCTCATGAACCACATTCCAGTGTGTCAGCCTTGCTGCTCTCCAGTCATGAGCTTTGTTTCTTTACAAACCCTGAAAGGACAGCAGAAACACCTAGTATGTGCATGTGCCCATCCAGGGCTGTTGTAGAAAATTACGATGTATGGCAAATGCCCTCCAGGCCACCTGGAGGGGAAGGTGAAATACCTTCCAGTGTCCTTGCTCAGCCTGTCCCCAGAAGGAAACTTTCCTGTACCTCTCATTTGGCAGGCCGCTGGGATCATTTCCCAGATTGGATGTCGTGGACATGTGCCCTTGTATCAGACACATGCAGCTGAGATTTGGTGCTCATGGAATGTTATTTTACAGCTGCTTTACTGCCTATGTCAGGAATCAACGATTGTAGTTTTCCTATAGTTCTCTCTGGAAATCGAATGAACCAGCAGTTCCCCTTTCCTCTGGTCACCCTTTGCACCAGGCAGCCAGTCAGCTCCTGGTGTGCTGGGAGGGATTTGGAGAGCCACAGCTAGGGCAGCAGTCCCAGGCTACGGTAAGGAGATGTGCATTGCCTGTGCTTTGTGGGGTTCTGGTGTGGGGAAACTAAACCGGGGGGCTTGTTGGAATGTCCCAACCCCAGTATGAGCTTGGCTGGATGCTGCGTACTCGGTGCCTGTTACCTGTAAACCAAAATGTAATTTAGTTCTTTCCTTGCTATGAGGGTATGCAGCTGTCAGAGTTTGCAAACACCCTTCAGGCCATATGGGAAAGAGGGCAGTGAGCAGAAGGGACTGGATGTCAAGGACGTAACAGGATTTTTTGTGTGATTCTTACTATCTCCTTGGTTTTCTTCATGATTATTCAGGAAGAAGTTGGTTCAAGTCTATAGTGTTCTGCTCTCCAAAGGGGTTGCATGAGATGCTTCTATTCCCCACGCTTCCTTTCTCCTGTCAGTTTCTGTGGTTACTGGGAACAAGTGAGATTTCCTTACCTTAAGTGAGAGGCTTTCTGTGGCATAGCAGGAGATGGGACATTTTCTCTCTGAGCTCCAGAATGTCCTGGGGCTTTTTTCAGGGAGGTTCCTTTGGGTGTAGTGAGTTTGTGAAGAGAGATTTGCCTTGCTGGGAAGATGCTGGCATAGGAAACTGTCGGTTACTTTGCAGTAATATCTTTAGTTTTCAAGGAAGTGGTGGTGGTTTCAGCTTCCCAGAACATGGGCTTGCAGGCTTTGGTTTGGGAGCGCTCTGTGCTCCATTTGTCGACCATTAGTCCAGGAGTAGCAGGCTCAGTCACTGCGTGGTGCTGTGAGTGTGATGAGGGAGTTCCCGATCTGCAGGTGACAGAGATTTCAGAAGGGGAAGCAGACTGGCTGCAGCACCTCACTGCTCTGCTTGGTGGGAGTTTGCTCTGGTCCTGCCTTCTTTTGTGTTCGCAGCGCGTTGCGGTTGTCTTCAGCTCCTTGCTCCAACAGCTCTTGGGTGCAGCAGGCTCAGCAGCTGCAGTGGGACAGGTAATGGAGCAAATGAGGAATGGCGATGGGTGGGTTAGACGTGAAGCTGAGGGTGAGAAAAAGGGTTTGGTAGCTGATGGCTTGGGAGATGTACTGCTTAAAGAAGAGCTTGGAAAAGTTAACTTCAGGAGTGGGTTTGGTGACCTTGGATACAGGCGGAGCAAAGGCAGAGGCTGGAGGTGACCTCTCGTGTAGGAAGGGTTGATGGTTGATTGTGCTTTATCGAGCTGTCCCTGAGCTATTGATGAGGTTCAGCTCTAATGGTCCTGAAAGTCCCTGGGTTTATTTCACTGCAGTGTTCAGAATTGTGGTGTGATTTGTTCACAGCTACAAACTTTTGAGTGCTTGAGATTTACACACAGTGTGGGATTCCTCCTCCAGGAGGAGGGTCTTCGGCAATGATTCACCAAAGTACTTTTTTGCATGGCTCAGCGGTTTGGAGGTCACTCGCTCTTTTTTTTGGCTGGCTTTCAGGGAAGAAAATCTTGGAACAAATTTCCTCTTTTAGGCTGGGTTTGAGCATCTGTTACCTGCCACTGAGAGAACTTCAAGGGGTTTGACCAGTGAATCCCTGTAGCGAAGATGGGGAAGTTTTGGCAAATGAGAGACTTGCATTGCCTTCTTTTGTAGACAGGTTGGTAAGGAAACAGGAATTGGTGGAGGTTTGCTTCTTACACCATTAAAACTTACCCCATCGAAACAGTAGTTACTAGAATTCAATCCATTTTTTTAATCACAGAGTTTAAGACATTTAAATTAATCTGAGTATAGGTATAGCAGGTTTAATTGCTGAGGTTGCTAACATGTCCTGAGACATTTCTGATTTTGCGACTGTAGAAATAATAGACATATTTGATCAGACAGGCAGCAGAAAGTGGTGATTAAACCATTGTTCTGCAGAAAAATGCCTATAATGTGTGTAACTCTGCTTTTTTCTACTTTCCATAACCTTCTTCAAGTAGAGTGCAAAAAGGGGATCAGTGACTGTGGCGTAGTGGTACAGGGCAGTGTGCTGACAGTGGAACTAAATAGGCCAGTGTGGTTCTTTACAGACACCTCCGATCTGCAGAGATCCCAGGTGATGTGCTGTCCTGAAACTCTTGGTTCTGTGTTCTCCTGCAGGGCAGTGGTTGAGGCCGTGCACCGTCTGGATCTTATCCTTGGCAATAAGGCAGCTTATCAGGACGTGTTCAAGCCAGAGAACATCAGCTTGAGGAACAAGTAAGTTGGGCAGCGTGCTTGTGTTTTGTGTTTGGCTGGGGAAAATCCATGTGAAGCAACATGTGGAGCTGTTGAATCTGCAGTTTTAATGTTTGTTTGGTTTGTAGTGTGCCTGTTGACCTGGGATCCTTCCAAGTTTTGGAAGCAGAGGCTGGATTTCAGACCTGTATTTGAGCAGCGCAGTCCATGGCTGGAGGCTTTCCTGGGTTGATACAAATAAATTGTCTTTGTGTTGGCCAATTCCTTCCTTGTAATAAAAACTGTGGGGCAGAAATTTCTTACATGTGTATAAAATCTTTTATCGGGTTTAGGGATTGCTGAGCAAGGAGGATTATTCTTACTCATTTTTTAAGCTGTCAAGCCAATTCTTGTCATTACTGCACTTCAGGAAGTCACTGATGGCCAGCTGAGCCCAGAGGGCCCTCGTTTAAGTATGTGGCTTTTCCAGGTGCTCTTGCGTGGGAGTGATCCAGGCTGTACCATCACCAGATGGCCTGGCTGAGCCACTGTAATGGATTTGGATTTTCCTCTTCTGTGCTTCTATCGTGGCAGCTGTGTTTGAGGCTGCAGCAGCTCACTGAGAATGCTCTGCTCTCTGTCCCAGGCTGCGGGAGCTGTGCGTAAAGCTGATGTTCCTGCATCCAGTGGATTATGGAAGAAAAGCAGAAGAACTGCTCTGGAGAAAGGTTTACTATGAAGTTATCCAGCTCATTAAAACAAATAAAAAGGCAGGTATCTATGGCTCTGGCAGGAGAAAATCTCTGGCTATGCAGCAGATGAGGTGAAGTTTAAAGCTTCATTTGCTTGGAGGAGCTGTGGTCTGAGCCCAAGGTGGGAAGCTGGGCACTCTCAAATTCCTATGGAGCTGCCCTGTGCCTTTATCTGGCAGTGGGCAGGTAAGCACTAACATGCTGTTGAGAGACCTGCCGTTGCAGAAGGCATTTCAACAGAATTTGCTTATTTTTTATGTTCCCCTCTTCATAAGACAGGTCTCTCCAGGTAGAGTGATTGTTTTAGGAGGCTTTGTCAGTGCCAATTGTTTTTACAAGAGTTGATCACTGGAAGATCCTCAGTGCTCTCTGATGCCATGCACTCTCCTGGCTTTCCAGGGATCTGGGTGCATTTAAGGTGCTCTAACCGGATACTTTGGTTTTATTTATTTGTTTTTGCAAGTATTTCTCCTTGATGTTGGCCCTTAGTAAATACCACTAGAGGGAACACTGTTGAGCAGGAGGAAGTACAGAGCTGTGCAAAACCAGTTAAAGCTGAGCTACCACTGTCTTGCTTCACACTCAGTACAACTTGGGTGCCCAGCCTAAACCGTGCCCCGGGCTGCATTAATGTGTTCCTTTTCCTTCTTCCAGCACATCCACAGCCGCAGCACCCTGGAGTGCGCATACCGGACTCACTTGGTGGCTGGCATAGGATTTTACCAGCACCTCCTGCTCTACATCCAGTCTCATTATCAGCTGGAGTTGCAGTGCTGCATTGACTGGACACACGTGACGGACCCTCTCATAGGTTTGTGCTCAAGGTGTTTGGCTCATGGGCAAGGCTGAATCCCACACAGGTGACTTCCCCTTGCACTAGTCCATCTCTGTTTCAACATTCAAGAGATTTTTTTTTTTCCCTTGATTAGCAAGGTCTCTGTTTATAACAGACTGTCCTGCACTCTTTTCCATGGCACTTTTTTTTTTTTTTAATAATACTAAATTAGGGAAGAAAGAAAGGTTTCTAACAGGAAGAAAACTGAGAAAATTCTTCAGTAAAAGTGTCTGGTGATAGCAGATTTTAATGGAAAATTGAAGAGCACTGTAGGCTGTATAGAATGTTTTTAAAAGCTTAGTTAAAGCAGACAAACAGGGGAATTGGTTCTTGAAATCAACAGATTTCTGTCAGTACATCCTATTCACTAGATATAAGACACTGTTCCTCCTTTTGGTGTCTCTTCTGTCTGTGCTCTCTTCACTGTGTGGCTTTGAAACACCTATTGAATCTTGGGCTGAGAGCACAGGAAGGCCCTGTAGCTCATGTTAGCTGTTCCATGTGACCTCTGCATGCCCTTAGGTGCGGGGAGATCTGAGGTATTGTACCAGTTAGGGGAGGAAGACTAAGAGTATTTACAGTCCTGAAACAGCTCAAGACTGCCTGTGCATTCATGTCCTAGATTATCTTGTAGTGGTCTGTTCTTGTTTGCCTAGGGTTGTACTCAGTGGCCTTAGGGCACATGTTTCTGTTGCAGGGGGTGTCCAGGTGAGAAATGGAGCCTCTGTTTTGTGAACTGTATTAGCAAGGGTTTAACCGATGTGCTTAAAGTTGGCAGGGGGCAGGGCGGCAGCACCTGGCTAAGGGAAGTTAGTGTGTCTTTAGCCAAAGAAGGTTTTGCTTGCTGGCATCCTACTCTTAATTCTGGGAAGTGATGGTATCACTATTGGCTTCAAAATGTTGGTCTAAAAGACAGATGTTCTTGGCAACTGTTGCTTTTATAGATGTTTCACAGTACTGCAGAATTAATAAATCCTCAGTGTGCTCATTCCAGGTGGGTTTATACCATGAGGGGTGATTACCTATGAAAGGCTCCCTTTGTTCAGGTTTTTTGGTGTGTTTGGGCTCTTCATTTAAAAGGATGCTGCAGGTGAGCACGTAACTGGAGGGTAGAGATGTAACTTCTGCCTATCCGGAAAAAATGGATCTGAAAGGATCTCATATAAACCACAGATTGGTGTGGGCACAGCTTGATGGTTATATGAATGGAAGCAAGAGGATTCAAAGCAAAAAAAGGGATGGTGAGTCTGATGGTGTATGTGGACAGAGATTTAAGGCTGTGTATTTGTACAATGTGACTTGTACAACACCTGTTGGTAAGTGGGAACAGCTCCTCACTGGTCACTGCAGCCTCCAGATTCCATGTCCACCGTTTTAGCCTCAGCCAGGAGGGAAGCAGAGTGCAGACTGGATTGGTCTTCAGAATCTTCTTTGGGATTCCTGCTTGAGGGTACTTTCTCCTCCAGAAGGTGTGGGTCCTTGGCAGCAGGAAGTCTGAAGCCAGCCTGAATCCATGACGCTGGCGGCCCCGCGGCAGCAGATGCTCTCCGGAGGGGAGGTGCAGGCACAGCAGCCTTTGCTTCCTGATGTCTGGCTGAGCTGCGGCCCTGCTGGCTGAGGAGGAGGTGGGATGTGCTCTTCCCAGGAATTGAGTCATGTTTAATGGCTTCAGTTAGTTCAGATCAGCTGGCTGCAGCCTTCCTCTGTTGCTTTTGACACTTTCCACTTCCTGAACTGCTCTTTTTTTGTAAGTTTAGCGTAGAATAGGCAAGACCATTTCATTGGTAAGAGACCTACGATTGTCCAGTCCAACTGCCTGAGCAACTCAGGGCTGACCGGGAGTTAAAACATGTTGTCAAGGACATTGTCCAAATGCCTCTTAAACACTGACAGGTCTGGGGCATTGACCAGCTCTCTAGGCAACCCATGCCGGGATGTGACCACGCTCTGGTAAGGAGAGGCTTCCTCATGTCCAATCTAAACCTCCTTTGATGCATCTTTGAACCATTTCCATGTGCCCTATCGCTGGATGCCAAGGAGAAGAGACTGGCACCTTCCCCTCTTCAGGAAGCTGCAAAGAGCGATGAGGTATCCCCCAGCCTCCTCTTCTCCAACTTAGACAGGCCTGAAGTCTGTGGCCTCTCTCTCTAGGCTGTGCCTTCCAGCTCTGTCACCAGCTTGGTTGCCCTTCTGAACCCACTGCAAAGGCAGTGTTGTCCAGAGGCAGTTCTCCCTAACTGACTCCAGCTGCCCTGCCTACAGCACAGATTTCTGTCCTAGTTTTTGCTTGTTTAACTTCTTCCGTTTTTGGTTGGTCAGTCCTAAGTCTACATCTTGGTCCTGAGACAATGAGTTTGTTTCCATCTTCAGTGTTGGAGAGGGTCTGTCCCTATTGTGTGTTGCTGCCCAGTGCCAGTGCTCAGAATTTGTTCTGGCGTCCAGGGATGTGTGCCTGCTCCCATCCAAAGGCCTCATTTGCCATGCTAATGAAATCAGCCTTATTACTTGTGTTCAGTGCCGTGTTAATATGATCACATGATCATATAGACAGGAATTGGCCTTTGTCCTCTCATCTGAGGGCAGATGGAGCCAGGTCTGTGTGGCAGACCTTGTAGACAAGGTGACGGTCGTTTATTTCAGTGACTGTTGGTGGTGTGGTGACATGCCCCCATCACAAGGGAATCCGAGGGGAGTGGGTGAACAGCAGAGTCTGGAAGTAGTTTTCTGCATTTATTTTCCGTGTTTTGACAAGAGTGACCCAGTGCTGCTCTACAAGATGGCGCAGCCGGCAGTGGGGTCTGACTGTGGGGGATTTGATTTGGGTATCTTGGACAGAGGCATGGGCGGCTTCTGTGTCTTCCCAGCAGCCTCCACCCAATGCTCTAAGTCATTCTGTGTTTGCTTGTAGGCTGCAAGAAACCCGTGTCTGCATCAGAGAAGGAGATGGAGTGGGCACAGATGGCGTGTCACCGATGTCTGGTTTATCTGGGAGATCTAGGTAAGGACAGCATTGCCTCTGAGGGCAGCCTTTAAAATGGGAAAAAGATGCTGCCTGTACCATGTGAAGCTGTTGCTGTTGGGCACCAGCGAAGGTTACTTGCAGATTCTGTTTCCCTCTGACTCCTTTGTCACAGACTGGGATAAGCTGAAATCCTCGTGGCTGAACTGCTACAAGTTGCAGGAGCTTTGTATTTGGTCAGGTGGATGAGGAGTTGGCTGCTGGTAAGCAGTTGTAGTCATGGCTGTGAAGGAGTGGAAGCCTTTGCTTTTATTTACATTGTTTCAACAGTGTGAAAGATCAAAGAGAGTTCAGTTCAGACTGCTTAGCTGTGACTTACAAAGCCACTCCCATCAGCGCTAGTGGGACTGAAAATCAGATTTAGGCAATATTGTGCATCAGATCAGAGTTTTGCCACTGCAAAGCCCCAGATTCATTGTCACTGTGCTTGGCTGTGTGTCATCCTTTTTATAGCAGGCACGACTGTCCCACAGTCACGACCTCTTGAAGTATATGTTGTGCCAGCTTCTTGATTGTGAACATGTGGGAGTAAAGGCAGGGAGAAAACGTAACTGTGTGGAAAGCAGCTCTTGGTAGTGTGGTGCAGGTACATGTGTCTGACACTGCAGCCTCCAAGCTTGTGAAAGCTGTTTGGCATTAGTGTTGCATATGAATCAGCCTAAAAATGGCACTGCAAATAAATGTCTTGTGGGGGTGGTAGGAATGACTTACCTGAGTGGTGGGAGAGAAATGTGCTCACTTTTTCACAGTGCTGTCACCTAAGGTTTCCAAAACACCTACATTTGTTAAAAAAAAAAAAAAAAAGGAGAGAGAAAATAAATGAATAAAGTTCAGTCTAGCCACAGTCAGGTATTTTATCAAGTCAGCTGACTTGATTTAGATTTCACACCCTGCTGTACTAGAATATAGTCTGAAGTACAGGAAAATGGAACACAACTGAGTTACTTCAAGGATAGATGAATCAGCACTTAACACGTGGAGCAGAAGAACATCTTCCTTTTGTTCATGTGATGCTGCAAGTGTGGCAGGCTCTGCCCTTGGCTGGAAAGGGCAGGAGTTGAGGTGTGTGGTGTGAGCAGGTGAAAGAAAAGTGTTTCAGACAGGCCTGGCAAACCTTGTGTGTTGCAGTGTTTGCCAAGAGCAGTTCTTTGGTGGACTTGTTGACTTGGCCAGTATTTCAAATTTTGTGGTACTTTTAATAGGGAAACTGAGCTGCTCTGCAGCAGATGCTGCCTTCGGGTTTCTGATGCGTGGTGTGTGGTTTCCTTTCAGCTCGCTATCAGAATGAGCTGGCAGGCGTGGACACGGAGCTGCTGGCTGAGCGATTTTACTATCAAGCCCTTTCTGTTGCACCACAAATTGGTGAGTGACTTACCATGAATTTATAGTTTTTAAAATCATGTTGCTGCAACATAAAAACAATGCAGTATTACACTGGTTAGGTTTATATCCTGCAGCTCAGAGAGGACTGGTTTTATCCTGTGGTTAAATTTGCTTCCTTTGAGAACTTCTCTTGCTGGCAAGCCAAACAGAGGAGTTAAAGCCAGGGTGCTCTTTGCCAGTGACCTCACCGTACTCATCTGAGAACCTCTGAGAAGCTCAGACTTCTCTGACTGTGGTGATGTTGTACCTGTGGGCTAAGGGCAGATCCAGCTTTCCATTGCCAGGAGCACAGCATTATCGGTCACCTTCCCCTTTTACCCCTGAAAAAAAAATCTCATGAGCTGCTTCCTCCTTCAGAAGTGCCTCCTTCTGGGAACGCATCGGTGCCAGAGTAGAGGGCCTGTCATACCTGAAAGTGTGTGATTCCAGCCAAATGTTCTCTACACACTGTCTTTGCAGAGTTCTCACTGAACAGTTTGAGAGGCTGTTCCCAGATAAAAGTGGCAAAAGTTTCTGCACCAGCTGGAACAGAGCTGATGTCTGTGTCAAGGAATATGGAGTCAAGGCCACAGCGCTGTTAATACAGAGGAAGAGGCGTTGTTTGCTCTTCTCTCTTACATAGATAACTGGCACCAAGGTGGGGAGGATCTGAAAAACAAACAAACATCCAGGGAAAACAAACCCTGGATGGTGGAAGGATTGAGTAGTCCAGCCCTTTGTACTGCAGCTTTACTACTCTTTGTTTCTCCTGGCTTTCCTCCTGTGTGGAAATGTAGTGAAAGGGAAAGGATCTGCTTTCTAGCCAAGACCATTGGAGAATTCCAAGCGAATTCCATTGCCCCTCTCCTTCCTGATAGGAATGCCCTTCAACCAACTGGGGACGTTGGCAGGGAGCAAATACTACAATGTGGAAGCGACCTACTGCTACTTACGCTGGTGAGTTCCTGTGGATCTGGATGTCCTGGGCAGGGAAGCCATGCACTGCTGCTGTGGGTGCCAGCTCATCTTCTCCTTACTTTGAACTTGGCACTGCTTTCAGCAAATTAATTTTAGGGGAAGGGAAAGAGATGGGTTTGGTTCGCCCTTGAGCAGGGCTGGTGGTAATGAGAGCGAGCCTCGGTCAAACCAAACCATTGTGCTGGTTACTAATCACCTGTGCAGGGCTGCACCTGGAGGACTTTGCAAGCCCCTTGTGTGAGCTGGAGTGCCAGGCTGGAAGTGGGTTGGAGGTGCTGAGGGAAGCACCCTGTGGCATGAGCTGCGTGGAATTCCTGCCTCGAAGGCACTGATTTGAGAAGATATGTAAGCAGTGCAGGTGGAAGCTGTGAGGCAGCTGAAGTGCTGTTTTGCAGCCATTGGTGGGAGTTTCGTTGCCCAGCATGTTCAGACAGCAGCACTGGGTACCCGTTCTCATGCCTTGATGCCTGAATAACTTGCTAGTGAGTTAAAGCCATAAAATGTGAGCGGCCTTGTGGCAGAGTAACTTCGCTGTGTCCTGTTTTGGTGCTTTAGCATCCAGTCTGAAGTGTCCTTTGAAGGTGCCTATGGGAACCTGAAGCGGCTATATGACAAAGCAGCCAAGATGTATCATCAGCTGAAGAAATGTGAAACCAGGAAGTTGTCTCCAAGCAAGAAACGGTAAGAGGGGAAAGGAGAGGTGCAGGCTGAGAGTTTGCAGTGCCACTAGTGCGTCCTCTGGGTTGAGAGTAGTGTCTTTGTGGGAAGTGGAACTGGTAGATGGGCCATTCAGCACGGTAACTGTTGCCAGAATTTTGAGCCCCACTCTAGATCCCATTCTTCCTCTCTTGGGTCGTAATTTCAGGAGAAAAGCTAAGTGCTGGCCAGGTGTAGAGTTTGCAATGAGAGATTTTCTCACTCTCCCCTGGAGCTGGGGAGTGTTCATGAGGGTTGGGGCATATTGGTGAAAGTTGGCGGTGTATAAACTGTCTTCTTTCTCTCCAGTTTCATCAGAATGAACTTTTCAGTTGAGACCTGATTTACTTATTAATAGAGCTCTGTCAGCCCAGCCCATCTCTGTGATGGGGCACCTGCTTTACAGTGTTTTCTCCTCCATCTTTTTAGAGGAAAAGACATTAAGAGGTTGCTGGTGAGCTTCATGTACCTGCAGAGTCTTTTGCAGCCAAAGAGCAGGTAAGGTTATGGTAGATTGTATCTTCTATTGATAACTCACAGTAGCAGGCACTCAGATTTGGAAGGGATGGTTTCCTGTAGGATAACAGTGCTTGTACTGAGGCTTTCTGCCAAAAGGCCCAAGACTTTGGACTATCTGTGCATGGAGCATGAAGAAGATGGTGTCTCCAGGGGAGGCTGAAATACCAAAGGGTTAAATACTTTGTGACTTGTCTAAATCAAGCCAACCTGAGTGACTGTTGAGCTCCTGAGCCTTGCAGCTGTCTCTGTGCTCTGCTGTGCCTTTGGTGTTTGCTTACCCCATGCAGTCATCAGATGCATTTTCCTGACAAGCCCTGTATTCAGGCTGATGGGACAGCAAAGAGTTGCTGTCCACACATATGTGGGGCTGTTCACTGCACTTGGAAGTCTGTAACCAAACACCTTGTTCAAAGAAACACCAAAACCTGGTTGTGTTAGAATAAATGGGAAGCTTTGTACAGCTGCGTGATTTTGGGCTTTTAGATTTTTTTGTTGGATTTTCTCTGTCTCTGCTGGGAGGTTTTCAGGTGATTTTAAATAAACCTCTTACTGCTTGAAACAGAACAGGTGTTTTAAAGGGCTTAGATACAAGCTGCAGTTAAATTCGTCGTGGAATGATTTAGGTTGGAAGGGACCTTCTGGGAGTCAAGTACTTCCCCAAAGTAGTGTTCACTGTGAAAGTAGATGCAGATGTGAAGTCAGATGAGCTTGCTCAGAGCCTCATCACACTGAGTTTTGACTGGATCCAAGGACAGAACTCCTACTCTTTTCTGGTCCGCTTTCCAGTGTTTGACCGCCTTCACCATAGCATTTTTTTCTCCTTGCATCTAGTCTCATTTTTCTTTTCTGTAGTGTGTACCTATAATTTCTCTTCCTTTTGCTGTGCACCACTAAGGAGGGTCTTACTCGATCCTCTGTAATCAGCTGTTTGGCATCTGAAAACAGAAGACACCCCCCCATGCCTTCGGGCTGAACAAACTCAAATCTCTTTGCCTCTTCACATACATCATGTTCTCTTTTCTTCTGCTGGACTAAATCCTGTTTGTCAGTGTGGTTTTGTTTGGTGTTTTTTTTGTCCTGGGTACCCCAAGACTGGATATTGTGCTCCAGATGCCACCTTGTGAATGCTAAATGGAGAGGGAGAACACATCCTCAACCTGCTGGCTCTGGCCTTGCTCATGCAGCCCACTATGGGATTGGCTTTCCAATACTGCCTTATACTGAGGTGGAACTACAAGGCTCCTCTAATATCCACTCAACATGTATTTAGTACATAAGAAATTTGGGAATTACTTCAATTCCCAAAGCACACTTTCCCCTGAAAAGGCTTTGCTGGAAGTTTCACAGGTAGGTCTGTTTTGTAGCTAAGAGGCTCCCACAGCCCATTGAATTGATCTCATGGATGCTTTCTTTGAAGGACTGAATAGCCGTGGAGGATTTTGAAATATTCTGGGCTGCAGGAGAGACATGGGAGGAGGAAAAGCTGAGTCTCATGTGTGTGGCAGTGTAATACTTTTCACTGAGCAGTGCATCTAGAACTTTTGCTCCCTTTGGCATTTAAATGCCTTGTGTATCTTAATGGCCACTGCTGAGCTCCCAGGGAAATATTCATCTGGTTTTTGGTGACCCATCTCCAGGTATTGTTTGTCTTTAGTTTAGCTGCTTTAAAGAGCAAAACATAATCTGATTAATGTCATTTACTTCCTGTAGCTGTTGTTGCCTGAAGTATATTCTCTGGTGCTTCATCCTGCCTAGTGCTGAAGGACAGCTTAACTGCCAGTTTTGGTTCATTTTCTGGGCAGACATGCCAGGAGCGTTAGTCTTGAGTTAATAATTCTTACTTATTTTTCACTTTCTTTAAGCTCTTTGGATTCTGAGCTGACATCTCTCTGCCAGTCTGTGCTGGAGGATTTCAACCTGTGCTTGTTCTACCTGCCCTCTCCTCCTAACCTGAGCTCAACCAGTGAAGATGAAGAAGAGTATGAGAGTGGCTACTCCTTCCTTCCTGATCTCCTGATCTTTCGCATGGTGATCATCTGCCTTATGAGCGTTCACAGCCTCAAGAGGGCAGGTAACCAGCGCTTTGTTTGGAAATTTCGTGATGAACATCCAGCAGCGCAGTTAGGCTGGAGATGCTGTCTGAACTGGCGTTCATGCTATGGTGTAGTGCTCACCTCCTCCATCTCACTGTGCTGTCTGGTTGCAGGTTCCAAGCAGTACAGTGCAGCCATTGCCTTCACACTGGCCCTCTTCTCTCACCTGATAAATCACGTCAATATTCGCCTCCAGGCTGAGCTAGAAGAAGGGGAAAATCCTGTCCCAGCCTTTCAGAGTGATGGCACAGGTAAGAGAACAGAGATGGCAGCACCTGGGTCTCCCAGGTTGCCTGCCTATAGGGCTGTCTTTCCCCTTTTTCCCCTTTCTCCCCTTTCTCCTCTTTGTTCTCTGGGCATGGGTTTTGTAGTGCAGAGGTGTATTTATCTTTCACTGCTGGTCTGGAATCCCCAAAGATGGGTGATGTGCTGAGTCATCTCCACTTGGATGCTCTTTCTGAGTATCTGAATCACTGCAGGATGGACATGTTGCTTTCCTTATAAGGAGTTTGCTTTCTGTATCTCTTCACAGCTCATTCATCATCTATTTATCCCAATCTGAGACTTTATTCTCTGTCTCTGTTTGCTGTTGTTTACTGGCTGCTTTCCTCCTCCACTGAGGAGATGATCTCCGGTAAAACACCTGGGCTGAGGGAGGCGGAAGGGGACAGTGGGGCTGAAGGAGACAGGACCTCTCAGCATACTTCAATTCTGCTCAGGCAAGGGTGGCTCTTGAATTTCTGTGGGATTTTATTGAGCAGAGAATAAAACTGCTAAACCTTTCCTCTGCAAACAGTCCATTTGCAGTACCTCACTGAATGCAGGGTGAGGGAGTTTGTGGTAAAAGCAACAATGGACGACCCCTCTTCTGCAGGTTTTGAAGCTGTCAGGGTGATCCAGGGCTGCTAGAAAGGCTCCGAGCATGTTGGTCAAGAAAGGGATTGGGTCAGGTCAGTGTAGTTACAGAGCACATGTCCCCGCCCTGCTCGGTGGGTCACTCGGCTCTTTGACTGTAGAAAGTTGGAGAGGAGAGCTAGAATTCAGCTGTGTTTTTATGCTGGTTAGCAGCATTCAGCACTGAGGCTGCCTGATAACAGAGTGGCCCAGCTTGGGCAGTAGGAGTCCTGGCTTCCCATGTGCTTTTAGAAAGTGAGTCTTTCTTCTGGGGTTGCTTATTCTGTGGTGGAAGACACTGATGGAAGTGATGGCTGAAATCTGCAGCCCTGGTTTCGTGGGCCCAGGGCTGGCAAGCAGCAGCCTGTGGAACACACTGTGACTTTAACTTGTATTCTCTCTGTAAATGCAGATGACCAGGAGCCACGGGAGCCTGTGAACTCAATTGAGAAGGAAGCTGAAGCTGAGTTGGCCAATCATCAGCCCAATGAGGAACAGCGGAAAAATGACTGCAAGAAAAGCAAAAAATACTCTCGTCTCTCCTGTCTGCGCCGCCGCCGCCACCCCCAGAAGGTGGATGAGAGTGACCTGAGTGAGGGTTTTGACTCTGACTCCAGCCAGGGCTCCATCAAGGGCAGTGATGGCTCAGAGAGTGGTTCAGAGAAAAGTGATGAGGAAGCAGAAGCTGCTTTTGATGTGGAGACAGACTCTGACATGAACAGCCAAGAATCTCGATCTGACTTGGAGGACATGGAGGATGACCCGGGTGAGGAGGGAAGCAGCCAAGGCAAAAGTGGGCCCAAAGAGGCCTTAAAAAACTGTGTGGATGGCAGTGGGCTGGGGGACTCCAAGAGCCCAAGCATCTCTAAAATTGAGACTGTGGATCCAGCAGTCAACGGGCCAGCTTCCCTGAGCACTAATGATGCAAGCATAGCCAGTAATCTCCAGGCCATGTCCACCCAGCTGTTCCAGACCAAACGCTGCTTTCGCTTGGCTCCCACGTTCAGCAACATCCTCCTGAAACCCAGCTGTGAACCACCTGCCTTGAAGGACGGGGTAGAGAGCAAGCCATGTGTCAATGGAGATCTGGAGAAGCCCAGCTTGGCAGACCAAGGTAAGGGCCTTTTTATTGCAATTTTATGTAGAAAACTGCAAACTATAGCAGTCTGTTTGCTAAATTCACCATTTCCCATGGTGCAAGCTCTCCTTTGGCCAGGTTTGGAGGAGCAGATTGCCCAAGTAGTGGGCAGGCCTTGGGTTGGACATTTCCTGACGGAGGAGCTTTACTTTTACTGCCCAGCATGCAGGAATATGTGCACTGAGCGAAGGAAACACCTGCGGCCAGCCAGGGTTACCAGAACAACTACTGCTCTGCGGACTAAATGCTGAGCAGCTGTGATAATCACAGGCTCACAGGCTGGTTTGTTTGGAAGGGAGTTTAAAGCCCATGTCATTTCATCCCCCTTGCACTAGACCAGGTTGCTCCAAACTGCATCCAACCTTGCCTTGAACACTTCAGGGATGGGGCAGCCACAGCTTCTCTTGGCAGCCTGTGACAGAGCTTCACCACCCTCACAGGAACAATTTCTTCCTAATACCACGTCTAAATTTACCTTCCTTCAATTTAAAGCTATGACGATGCAGAGCGACACAGCGTCCCCAGGTAGGTGCAAAGGTGAGCCACTTTATTGCAAAAAAACAGGCTGTTTTAGGCAGATAGCACATTATCAGCTACAAAGTTTTAAATCATAACAAACATAATTCAACCAACCGCCATACACCACGATGTGAACACACGATGGTTACATGACTTGTTTTTCTACCTCTAATTCAGCTGAGTCACTTTCCCATAGTCCTTTTCTACTTAGCCAAAGTAACAGGCCTGAGCCATGATTTTACAAGACCTTCCTTTTGTAAGGTTTTACCTGTATGCAACATAAAGCCATTTCACCTTGTCCTGTCCAGGACCTTGTCAAAGTCCCTCACCAGCTCTCTTGGAGCCCCTTTAGACCCTGGAAGGGGCTCTGAGGTTTCCCTGGAGCCTTTACTTCTCTAAGCTGAACACCTCCAGCTCTCCCAGCCTGTCTCTGGAGCAGAGGGGCTGCAGCCCCTGGATCATCTCCATGGCCTCCTCTAGACTCACTTCAGTAGCTCCATGTCTCTCCTGTGCTAGGGGCCCAGAGCTGGAGGCAGCTCTGCTGGGTGGTCTGAGTAGAGCAGAGGGACAGAATCCCCCCCTTCACATGCTGCCCACACTGCTGGGGGTGTGCCCAGGACAGCGTTGGCTTTCTGGGCTCCCAGTGCACATTGCCAAGGCATGCTGAGCTTCTTGTCAATCCATCCTCCCAAATTCTTCTCAGGGCTGCTCTCCCATCCATTCTCCTCCAGCCTGTGTTTGTGCTTGGGGTTGCCCCAGTACAGTGCAACATTTCTCCTTGCCCTTGCTATTCCTTCTGGGGTTGACACAAACTCACCTTTCCAGCCTGTCTAGGTTCCTCTGGTGCCATCCCTTCCTTCTAACACGTGACCCCACCACACAACTCAGTGTTGTCAGCAAACTGGCTGAGAGTGCACTTGATTTCACTGTGTGTGACACCAGTAAAGATGTTAAAAAGTTCTGGTCCCAATCCCAACCCCTGANCTCCTCCAGCCTGTGTTTGTGCTTGGGGTTGCCCCAGTACAGTGCAACATTTCTCCTTGCCCTTGCTATTCCTTCTGGGGTTGACACAAACTCACCTTTCCAGCCTGTCTAGGTTCCTCTGGTGCCATCCCTTCCTTCTAACACGTGACCCCACCACACAACTCAGTGTTGTCAGCAAACTGGCTGAGAGTGCACTTGATTTCACTGTGTGTGACACCAGTAAAGATGTTAAAAAGTTCTGGTCCCAATCCCAACCCCTGAGGACACCCCTTGTCACTGCTCTCCACTTGGACATTGAGCAGTTGGCTGCTGCTCTTTAACTATGACTATCCAGCCAAGTTGTTGTCCAGTAAGTGGTCCATCCATCAAATCCTTGTCTCTCCGGTTTAGAGACAGGGATGTTGTGCAAGACAGTGTCAAATGCTCTGCACAAACCCAGGTAGATGAGGTCAGTTGCTCTTCCCTCATCCTCCACTGCTATAACCCCATCGTAGAAAGCCAATGAATTTTTCAGGCACAATTTGCCATAGTGAAGCCATGTTGGCTCCAGAGGATAATTCCAGCAGGTATTAAAGATTGCATCTTCCCTTTTCCCTTGTGAAATATCTAGTCAGACACTTACTATTGCTTCTGGTGACAGACTGGGCACATGATGGACAGGAAGCTCTCCATGAGATGACAGATTATCAACCCAATGCTCGTGTAGAAGTTTGTATGGAAGATGTGACCCAGGTGCATGTGGGAGGCGTTGAGGGCCTCTCTGTGACCCCCCAAATGTGCCTCACTGAGTGTTCCATGCTGAACCCCTGGGAGATGCACAGCAGGTGGAGCTGTCATGTCTCCATTACCACTCAACTTACACAACTGAGTGATGTTCTGGGCAAAAACAGCTGGAAAGGGAGATCTGGTAAACTACAGTTTGTATTTCACGTAAAACTACATGGGCCTGTTCAGTCTTGTTTGTCATTCCTCCCAGCTTCCCTGGAGCAAGGAAACATTCTGCATCCTGCTGCTAAATACAGCTGGCCTACAGCGCTGGTGAGATTCAGGCTTTGCCTGGGCCAGGATTTGAAGGCACAGTATTAGATCATGTTAGTGTTGACTGGCTCCTGGTACTGCTCCATGGCCACATGAAAGAGATGGAGGGTAAAGGAAGAAACAAATGGGCTTTGGTCTGTTTAACCCTTTCCCTCAGTGGTTATCTAGCTGTTGCAGCTCCAGGACCGTGGCCACCATACCTTTACGGGTGTAGAAAATAAGACGTGGAATGAGTTCACTGTGTGCTTTTTAGCTTTGAGCTCTCCTCATCTGTGCTGTATCTGAACTGCTTTTTCATGCTGTAACACTGTCAGGGGTGGGTTCTGAATAAATTCTCTCCTTTCTTGTGATTCCGAGGGTTTATGAAATGCCCATAGCTGTGCTAATAGGAAGCAACGGCAGCACTTAAAATAAGGGGCTGTAGCAAAACGTGTGGTTGATTCCCACCTTGACCTCAGGTCACTCGTGTCACATGTGATTCCATTGGCAATGGCTTTGAGATCCTCAGATCTGGAGAATTAGAAGAGTGCAAAGAATATGTTCAGTATTTAAAATTCTCTGACTCATAGGACAGCCCTGCAATTTCCTTCTCTTGCCTGCTCGAAGCTAGGGGCACAGCTCTGTTCCCTGCAGGAACTGCTCTAGTCCTTGTGCTGGCATGTGCTGCCCTACTCTGTCATCGAGCCTCTTGGAGGCTGCTGCAGAGGTTAGGCGTTGGTCAAACCTTCACAGGGAGATTTTAACCCTCTTTTCCCAAGGAAGAAAGAATTGCAGGAGTGATATACTCTAGTAACAGCACAGGGGACAGGGACTGGTTTTGTGAGGATTTGTGGGGGTACTGAGTATTTCAATTCAACTATTACCAGCCCAGTGCTGTTGTGACACCAACAGGGCTTGGCATCTCAGGGGGTTTAAAAGCTGCCATGTTGTGCTTGCCTTTGTTTTCTAGATGATGTATCTGACTCTGAAGAAAGCATTTCAAGTAACAAATCCTGCAGAAATGAGCGATCCCTTCGGGAGAAGTTGGAGATCGTGACCAATGAAGGGCTGCTGCTTACTGTCAAGGTGTTCCTGGACTGGCTGAGGACAAACACGGACCTCATCATTATGTGTGCTCAGGTGAGGATGGGGTTTGGGCTCTCTACAAGGTTGTGTCTGATCAGCTTCCCTGAGCTGGTTGCAGCCATGGCCCCAGTCCTGGGCAGAGGGTGATGTTATGTCCCCCACCAGCTGAATTAAGCTGATCTGGGCCTAAGAAGGATGGTGAGGTTTACTCTTCATAAAGCATTCTGAGGGTTGTGAGATGCTGGAGGGCCTAAGCTGCCTTGTTGCTGTATACGCCTGTCTTGACATTTTCTGTGGCCTTTTGTGTTCTGTTCCTGCAGAGCTCTCAGAGCCTGTGGAACAGGCTGTCTGTGCTCCTGAACCTTCTGCCTTCTGCTGCAGACCTGCAGGAATCAGGTACTGGAGAAGGAAGTGTCAATGTCATGTTTCACCAAGCCTCGTCATCAGTGATTCCCAGGGTGTGTGAGAGAGCCCGAGGAAGGAGATTACCTAGTAGAAGCTTTTATAAGCACAATAGGAAGTGACAAATGCATGTGTTGTTTTTTTGTTTAAACACCATTCCAGTTAAATACTGTCCCATAGTCTTTAGAATCATGTAATCATAGAACATCCTGAGTTGAAAGAGACCCCCTCGCTCCAGGATTGAGTTCAACTCCTGGTCCTGACAGGACAACCCCAAAAATCACACACAAAAAATGCTATATTAATGCATTAATGTGGCTGGCAACATACTGAAACACTGACACCAGCATGTGAGAATACATGTGTGGCCAACAGGAGTGAAATTCTGCCAGGAGCAGAAGTAAGGCTGTGATTTTGCCATGGTAATCCTGGAAAATAGTTTCAGAGCTCCAGCTGCTCATGATGTGCCGTGTGCCTCTTCAGGGCTGAGCTTGAAGTTTCCAATGGTTCATGAGAAGCAGAGTTTAAACAGGGTTGCTCATCTGTTAGAATAAGTGGGAAAGCTATCATTCCAAACGGGATTTCCCAGAGTCCCTTGGCAGATTGTTTGGGAGAGTTGCTCTTCATATTGTGGGTGGTCTTGTGGTTCCTCCTTAAGCAGCTGCTCACAGAACATGTGTCATTAACACCTCTGCCCGTGACCATTACAGATCATGTGCCTTAAAGCAGTTCTCCTCTTGGCCCCCTCATCAGTTGTTTTGCTCTCCTTCTTGTCCCTCCTCTCCAGGGCTGGCCCTGTGTGATGAAGTCAAAGACATCCTGAGTGATGCTGAGCTCCCAGACCTGAAGGCCAACCTGCTGCTCCCTGAAGATGTGGCCCTGCGCAATCTCCCCCCTCTGAAAAATGCACACAAGAGGTTTAACTTTGAGCAGGACCGGCCCATTTTCTCAGCAGTTGAGGAGGTGAGTTGGGGTAAATACTGAAAAAAATCAGACCTGGATTGTTGTGTTATGTGTTTCCTTTCCCCAGCACTGAAGGCCTGAGCAGAGTTTTATGTAGCAGGTGTGGCGGGGTGCTGCTGATGTTTCCTATGATTTTCTTGGTTTGAGGAAGCCCAGACTGCTGGCATCCCTGACCCTTCTGGCCAGCTGTAGCCTTTCCTGCAGCCCCCTCCTGCAGTCTCTGGATCCATCAGAATTGGGCATTTAATATCAGTTCCTGCCTTTTTCAAAAGCATAAGCTGTGGGTTGGCGCTGCCTCAGGCTGCAGCCACCAGCCCCATGGTTGCGGTGGCTGGTGACTGCCTGCTGCTTCCTTACAGTCTGTTGTGCGGATCTGCTGCATTCGGAGCTTTGGCCACTTCATTACCCACTTGCAAGGCAGCATCCTGCAGTTCAATTCGGAGCTTGGGATCTTCATCAGCATAGCACAGTCAGAGCAAGACAATTTGCTGCACCAGGCCCAGGCGCAATTTCACATGGTGAGTTGGTAGAGGTGAATGAATTCTCTGTACTTGGCACAATTCCTGTAGGTTACTATTAGGTTGTAACTATAATCACAGATCTTTGGGAGGAGATGAAAGTTCTGTTCCTTTAAGTTCCTTATTTCAGTGCCCCTTTTCACTCTGGAAGTGTTTCTGGAAGTGTATGCTAGTGTCAGCTGGTGTGTTTCCTGCTAACTGATATGGAAGTTTGGTTTTGCAACTAGGCTGCAGAGGAAGCTCGTCGGAACAGGCTTATGAGAGACATGGCTCAGCTTCGACTGCAGGTATGAGATGCCGGTTCCAGCCTGAAAACCAGCAGGGTAGTGGCTGGAATGTCAGAACCTGGGAAGGGGGAACTCTCTGCTCATGTCCCTCTCAGAGGCAGTAAGTCCATTCTGCATAGATTGAATTGTAGAATATCTCAAGTTGGAAGGGATCCCATAAGGATCATGGAGTCCAGGTCCCTGCTCCTCACAGGGCTACTTATAACTAAGCTGAATGCCCAAGAGTGTTGTTCAGGCACTCCTTGAGCTCTGGCAGGCTTGGTGCCACAACCACTTTCCTGGGGAGCTTGTTCCAGGAATGAGCCACCCTCTGGGGGAAGAACCTTTTCCTGATGTTCAGCCTGAACCTGCCCTGATGCAGCAATGAAGCTGGAAATGAAATGAACCATTTCCTCATGTCCTATTGCTAGTCATTGGAGAGAGGAAGTCAGCACCTCCCACTCGCTGACCCCCTCAAGGAAGGTGTAGGCTGTGATGGGACGGTCATCCTCAGTCTTCTCTGCTCCAAGCTGAGCAAACTGACTGACCTCAGCCACTTGAGGCCTTTCACCATCCTGGTCATCCTTCTCCGGACACTCTCTAATATTTTGATGCCCCTCTTACATCAAGGTGTCCCAAACTGTTCACAGTACTTGAGGTGGGGCTGCACTGGGCAGTGCAGAGTGGGACTGTCTCCTGTTGCTGACCTTCTGCTGCATCTGGCCCTCTGTTCTGTATTCTCAGAGATTGGAAAGGCCTGGTGGAGCTTTGCAGGGCAAATCTTACCCTGTTTGATGGTCTGTTTCAGCATAAATGTGAAGCGAGTGTCTCTACATGTGTGTTTTCAGCTGGAAGTGTCTCAGCTGGAGGGAAGTCTCCAGCAGCCCAAGGCGCAGTCAGCCATGTCTCCTTACCTTGTTCCGGACACCCAGGCCCTCTGCCAGCACCTAGCTCTTGTCAAGCAGCTGGCCACTAGTGGGAGGTTCATAATCATCATCCCTCGAACAGGTATGGGGACTCCACAGCAGGTAACTGGCCCTTCCGTGCTGGGAGCAGGCCCCAGGGGCCTGGGTGGTGGCTTTCCGTCCTCCTGCTCTTGTCCTTGACTTCATCAACTTTTCAGTTGCAACACTCTTTCGATGTATTGCTTTTGGGGCCTGTTCTATGTGTGGCCCATGCTTGGGATTTTGACAGAGTGTGTCAGAAGAGCTGAGAAGAGATAGGTCCTGTTCCCCCTCTGCCTCTCCTGTGGCAGCTATGCATCGGACAGAGTTCTGTGGAATGGGGAGTACTTGACGCCTCTGGATTAGTTTGCAGAAATAGAACTGTAAACAAGATGGTTTTGGTTTTTTGTTTTTTTTTCTGTTAGTTATCGATGGCCTAGACTTCCTGAAAAAGGAGAACGCCGGTGCTAGGGACAGCATTCGCTATCTGGAGGCAGAATTTAAAAAGGGAAACAGGTGAGAGCAGGAGAAGGGTGGGATTTTCCCTTGCTTTTGGAATGGGTGGGCTTTGGGTGGGAGCAGGCTGTGGATCCCTTGGAGCAGAGTGAGGGGTGGGCCAAGGAAAAGCCAGACTTCAGGAACGGGAAGGTGGTGAAGGAGCAGATTCAGCAGCTGGTTCTTCAGATGTGCTGATAGTTGCTGCTCAGCTGTGCAGTGCAGCTGCTTCTGAGCAGTGGTGGACTTGCATCTCTGTTGCTGTATAAACTGGAGCAGTGACCTTTGCCACTTCACTGGGAGTACTGGAAGAGCTGGATTGTGCCTGGGTGCTCTGCAGAAACACAGCTGGGAGGACAGGCTGCATCTTTGAGGCCAGTGTCAGGGCTGGCGGGCTTGAGACAGGTGATACTGTGAGGAGAATGTGTGAATGGTGGTGAGGCAGGGAGGTGATCGAAGGGATTCACAGAGGATTCCTTGGATGGACCTTTGGGTGTTAAATTTGGGTTGGTGGAAGCCCTGCAGCACCCAGAGGAGCTGCCGTGGAGCACTGACTTTAGCCTGTGTGATGGTCTCCATATGAGCTCAGAGACTCTTCTCTCTCCTTAGGTACATTCGTTGCCAGAAAGATGTTGGGAAGAGCTTTGAGAGGCATAAATTGAAGAGACAAGATTTGGATGCCTGGTAAGATTTCAGCATCTGAAGGTGTCTGAGCCCAGTTCCCAGCAGGCAGGTGGCTTTGGGGAGAGGTGTTAGCATTGGGACCCATTGCAGATCTTGTTCTATGTGAGTAATGATGAATTTCCCTGGAGACAGGGACAGCCATCTGTGCATGTTACACAAAGCACTCTGTGCTCAAAAAGGTCTCAGAAAAGTCCTTAACAGGAACAGGAAAGCAGCCCTGCTTCCCGTTTATCCTCCCGAGCAGATGTGGTCTTCCCACTGACCTTCCCCTGTTTCTCTTTTCTGTCAGGAATCTCTACAAAATACTGGACAGCTGCAAACAATTGACAGTGTCCCAAGGCAGTGGAGAGGACGACACCACTGGAATGGTCACCATCATCACGGGCTTCCAGCTGGAGGACCCGAGCACATTTTCGGTGCCCATGCAGGTCAGTAGCTCTTGTCTGGCTGAGCTGAGCCATTCTGCTTCTTAGCAAGGAATATGATCGATTGGCAAGAGATTTTTTATTTAACATTTTTTTGCCTTGGCTAATAACTGGCCTGGTTTCCCCAAAGTTACTTTACATGTTGAGATTCCTTATTCCTTCAAGGCTTCTTGATTTTGTGGTACAGAGTATTCTGAGAGAGGTGGGAGAATTTAACTTCATGTCTCTGCAGGCCTCTTGTACCAGAGCAATGAGAATTGGGAGGATTTGGCCTTCCAGCTGCCAGGCTGCCGGAGAGTCTCCAGGTTGGGAATGGCAGCTGTCTTGATGGGGCAAGTTAAAAATTAACTACCTGTTTTGTCTGTGTTTGCTTGCAGTCTGCCATGCAGGCAGCCGCCAATGCCAGCGTAGAGATAAAAAATGTTCTGGAGTTCTACAAGCAGTGGAAAGAGATGGGCTGATGGTCAGAAAGGCATCGGGCTGGTGAACCTTTCTCTCCCCCTCTCAGAACGTGCAGCGTCTGAACGAAGGAAACAACAATCTGGGCGACACTTAAGACACGAAGAAGCAGCAGCAGCAACAGCAACAAAAATACCTACCCAAATGAATTAAAAAAAAAAATCCAATGTGGGCACGCACACCGACACCCTCCACCTGCATCCTGACCAGATGGCTGTACAGCTCTGATGGCGCCAACTGCTCTGAGAGAGGCCCCTCGGTATGGCCAGGGCAGAGCTCTGCCCTTCTCCCAGGCGGCAGAGATGGGCGAGAGACGGGCAGTCCTTCATCCCCCTCCTTCCTCCCAAAGCTTGCTTGGCCAGCAGAAACAGGCTGGTGGTTCAAAACATGGACTTAACTTCAGCGAAACCAAACCAGTGCGGCAGAAACGGAACCCTCTGGCTTGGGAATGAAGATCTAAAGAGTGTTTTGCTCTTGTTCGGCAATCTGGGGACAGGAAAGCGGATAGTATTTCCCTCCCCCCCCTTTTGAATTAATTATTTTTCAAGGGTTTTTTCCTTTTAATTTTTAGTTTTTATATATACGAATAATATTAAAAAAAAAGAAAAAAGAGGAGTTCCTTTGGGGTTTTGGATACTCTTCCAATGTCAGAAAGAAAAGGAAACATGCTATTTAAAAGGGGGGGGAAAGCTCTTAATATAATTTTTTTTGTCTTAGAACAAGCATATTTATTTCCTTTCCCAGGCCCCCATGGAGCGGGCTCAGTGCAAAGGGATATTGGCCTGTGAGGAGGGAGCAGCCCCATGTTGCACTCCACTCTCCCTGGTTGCTGCATGCTTCATGAGCAACACGAGCTCGACCGTGCTGCTCCAGGGAGGCCACAGGACTCTGTGCCTCCATCCCCAGTTTCTCCCACTTTGCTTCCAGCATTCGACCTTGGAGAAAAGGAGGAATCCGGCAGAACTGCTGAAAGAGAGAGAAGAGCCGGGTGGGATTTAAACACCATTAAGGCTCAAATGCTTGACTTGAGCACTGCAACACTGGGATGGAGCAGATGCCTCCGAAGGACCCAAAGCCTGTTTTTCATCTTTTCTTTTTTCCCCCCTTAAATCTTTCAGTAGGGTGTGGAGGAGGAAGGAGAATCTCAAAGCCATTATCTTCTGCTGGTTGTTTGATGCACCACTGCAACAATGCTGTGCTAGAGATGGTGACAGAGCTGGAGTGTTTGTATCGCCCTTTCTTGCGTCCTTCTGGGCTGGCAGAGGCGCAGTGTCATGACCGCTGCTGCCCGGGAGCACCGAGCTCACGGACTGTTCCGTGCTTTCCGCATCCCAAACAGGAGGGCTGATGTTACTTGGACGGATGCTGGAAGAGCTGGTTCCCCAGGTGACCTGTGAGGGATCCCACAGACCTCCATCCTGACAGCATCTCATGCAACCTGTGTCTGACACGCTGTCACTTGGCTGGTGCTCGGATATGAAGCTGCAGGTTGCTCGCAGGGCAGCAGGAGAGGGGCTGCGCAGTCTCTTCATGCTCCCTCTTGCGTCTGTGTGCCCATGGAACACATGAACCAGCAGCAGCTATGCAAGTACAAACCACTGGAGTCTTCTATCTGTGTTCTCACATGGGCCAGCCAGAAGCTGTTACAGCCAGAGCGTACATAACATGAGAAGCTGAGTCACATACTCCACTCTGTGCAGGCTGAGCGTGGCGTGTTGTACTGCAGGGGCAGGATGTTCCTTGTTTTCAGGTAAAAACTAAAAATACCAGCATAAGTACCAGAGGATTCGTTTCTATTCCAGTTCCAGCTCTTTTGCAGCACAGCAGAGGGAGATGCCAACCTCCATGGTACAGCTGGCCCATCCCTGGAGGCTGACAGGCTGGTTGTGAGGGACAGGGGTTTCCCTGCAGGATTCCCTTTTACAGCTTCTCATGAAACTCACATAGCTTTGCTTGGCTAAGCCCAGAAAAGGTCATATGCAGGACGGCAGGTCAGAGACTCCAGCACACCTCACGTTGGGGATTCTTGGAGATCTGAGATGGGTTGTGAAGCTCCTAGTCACTCTTTCCTCCAGTGGTTTTATTTGAAGCCATTTGTTTGTGTAGCTCATTATTTCTGTTTGATGGGGTGGAAAAAGAGAAGGGAATCACCTTGTGGGATTGTTCTTGAGGTGAAACCCTCCTTGTCTGGCAGGAGGCACGGAGAGTTAGTGTGCTCTGCTTTTTCCTGCCGCTGAGGAAACACCCCCTGATCCTGGCTGCCGAGCACAGCAGAGGAGTCTGGAGGTCACTGGGGCTGAGCCTGGTGTGTTTGTCCTGAGAGCCTCAGTGTCACCCTTGCGGCTGCACTTGGGGTTGGTGAGGAGAAGCATTGCTGGGCAGTGAGGAGCTGGGCGCAGTCTTCAGCGTCACTCTGGGTCGAACGTTCCTTAGGTCCTGGCTGGATCTTGAGGGGAGAGAAGAGCAGTACAGGTAAAGCAGCAGCCCAAGAGGGAATTCCTGTCTCACTGATGGCAAGTGTTTCAGTTGATTGCAAGTGTTTTTGGTTCTTGCAGCTCCCGCAGCTGTGCAGGGTGGCAGCTGGGAGCCAAGTGCTGCGCAATTGGGTAGGCTGAGGAGGAACTGTGTTCTGAGTCACTGATGCCTTGTGTGGGCACAGGATGCAGTTTAAGAACAAAAGTAAATAAACTCAATTTCTGTAACCAGAGGTGGTCGAGCTGCCATGAGCCGATGTGAGGCTGCATGGCAGATGTGAGGCTGCATGGCGACAGCAGGGGCTGCTCACAACTATCTCTTAGTCATTGCTCTGGTCCCCTGAGGGGTTGGTTTAGTATTCCAAGGTTTTGCTGACCTGGAGGGGAGGAAAGGCCCTCACCATGCAATGGGGAATCCTGACTGCCCCCATGGCACTTTCCACTCTGGGCTGGATGGGGAGGGATTGTGATCTTAAAAAAGGATACCTGAAGGGTCCTTATGCTACCCTCCTCCTCTCCAGAGCACGAAGCCGTGCTTGAGGACCTGGTGAATGGTTTTTGGATTTGCATCCCCAGTCAGAGATAACCGGAGCTGGAAAACTGGGAGGCTCCACAGTGTGGGAGCAGTGTGGCTGCAGAGCAGCCTTGGGGAGATGGCATGTAATGTCCTCCAGCAAGCGTGGCCTTCTAAGGGGACTCAACATGTCATCCCCAGGATTGGGGTAAATGAAGGCACTTCTCAGCCCCCATCCCAGCACTCAGGATGAGCTGGAGTTTCCTCCTTGAACAGATCTGCTCTGTCCAAGGGCCACTGCGTTTCTCCCCTGGCATGGTGGTTGCTGATACGAAGTGGGTCTTGGTGTGGAAGCAAACGGGACGGTCTGTGGGAGGCTGTGTGCAGCCTGTGGCTGCTGTGGTGCTGCAGCAGGGGCTCCCTGAGAGCCCCCCAACCCTGTGCATCCTGGTCCAAGCCAGAACCGTGAGCTGCCTCATCAGGAGAGCATCAGACAGGATGGAGACTGTGCAGGCTCTGGCCATGGCTCTTCCCTGCAGTGCTGCTCCTGCAACAACTCCAGGCTTGCCCTGGAGCAGCTGTAAGCCAGTCCGGTAGTGCCTACTGTGCTGGGAAGGAGAGCAAACAGAAAAACCATCTTGTGGGCTGAAAACAAGGGTTTTCATGTGTTCTAGTGTGTTTCTTGGGTTTGGTTTTTCTCTTCATTACCACCCTGTTGAGCCGTTGGGGGTTTTTGGGGTGACCCCATGCTGGGAGGACACAGGTCTGTGGTGGCTGAGGCTGGCTGGGCTGTCCCCAAACCATGGTGGACACAGTCACTTGTGCTTTTTGGGCTTCTGCTCCATGGTATTATGGGCTGTTCCAAGCGGCTCCTCTGCTCCCATCCTTGCTTGGCTTGAGGCCACCCGCAATGTCTTGGGTTTTGTCTTGCATCTTCAGTTTAGGGTTCTTTTCCTTCTTGGTGTGCAGCAGCACTGGCCAGGCTGGCCAGGGTGGGGACAAGGCGGGCTGGCACAGGGGCCGTGTTGCTGGGCTTGCTACTCGCAGTGAGGGGACTGTAGGTTCGAGGTGAGAGACAATCACCTCTCCTCAGCCCTCGTGTGGCACACGGGCTTGCGGAGCCAGGGAGGATCACTCTCATTGAGGGATGAGGGGACATGGGGCTCAGCTGGGCGAGGAGGGGCTGGGGCTCCCAGCATATGTCTGACCATGGTCTGAACACAGCGACTGGCTTAATAAAATACCAGATGTTTGTACTTCATGTCCTGTGGTCGTTCCCAGCCCATCCCACCTTTCCTGCGCAGCCCTGGAGCTGAGTGCATTTTCAATCCCTAAGTCCACCTTCGAAGCACATGCTTTGCTGACCAAACTTTCCAGTAAAGAAATGCAGGTGGGTCCTTCCTTATCCCTGTGATGGGAATAGCATTTCCCTTGCTGCCTCTACAATTTGGGATGACTTCATCCTCTTGCTAGGACTGTGTGTGCTGCTGGTGCAGGAGCACCCCTGACCATGCACAAGGACCTGCGGTGGCTTATCGGGGCCTTTTGCAGCTCACTTTTACTGGGGGAAAAGGGGTGGAGAAGTGGGAGACAGGGAAAGTGTAAATTTTTAAAATGTGTGACTTTTCAGTGTCCATTCAAGGCGCTGGGAGAAGGTGGGCTGGGGGCTGCAGGCTGGAGATTGGGCTCTGCGAGGGTCCCACCATGCCCTGGTGCCAAGGGTAGCTGGAGGGTAGGGAGAGAAATCAGTATTCCTGCTTCGAATTAATTGCCATCAAAGCTCCCTGATTTGCTTCCCCTGGTGGGGAGCACCGAGCTGGGCACTGTCATAATTTTCTCTCCCTCTCGGGTTCTTTGGAGGCTTCCACTGGCAGGAAGGTCAGAGGTGGGGGGGTTGTGAAAAGGCGAATTCGGCTTCAGTCCCCAGTGGGGAAATGGGCCGTGGGTGAGACCTGCCCTGTCCCAGTGGTGAGCTGGCAGAAAGGGACTGTCACTGCTGGCTCCATCCCCTTGAACAGGGCTGGGAATGCTTTTTCCAGCTTGGGAGGGCCGTGCCAAGCGGCTGCCAACCCCATAACAAACCCTGAGCCTCCATCATCGGTCCGTGCAGGATGGTGTTGCTGTGGGGTGGGTGAGGGTTTGTCTGTGGGTGGGGGTTTGTCCCACAGCCCTTGCATGGGAACAGACTGAGGTGAAATTGAAGCAGGAAAAGGCTACAACACTGGTCAGGGGCTGGGGCTCCTGGTCCTTCTTGTTGGGGAGCCGAATCCTCAAGGACCCCCAGGAGCTGCTGTCTCTCCAGCCCCGCTCACTGCCTGTTCCCCTCCTTTTCTGTGCCTCTGCTTCCCACTTCTGGTACAGACGTATCATTCCACTGCCTTGAACATCTCCCTGCCTGGGTTTGTTGTGCCTCGTGGGTTATTTTGGAGGGACTGCCCAGCACGAGGGTCTGCACCCCAGTGTGGAGACCCCAAACCCTCCCTTCAGCCTCCTGCCAACACCCCTGGGGACAAGTGACAAGTGACGCTTTGGCTGGGGCCACCAGAGCAGCAGAGCCCTGGTGTGGACCAGCCTGCACCTCGGCCTCTTCAGGACAGGCTTATGGTGGTTTTGAGCTGCTCATGCTGTGCCCAGCTCTCAACATGAGTCCTCTAGGGATCAATAAATCCCCAAAGATAGGGGCTTTGGAAAGCATCCGTCCTTCTCCCAGCTCAATCCTCTGTCCCGAGCTCCATCCAGCTGCAGCATGGACCTTCTGCTGCCATTTGCCCCCATGGACTAAGCCGGAGCTGCTGCCAACCCTCCTGCTGCCAGGTCAGTTTCGTTTCCCCAGACTTGCTTTATCCACCTCTTCCCTCCCAGATCTCTTCTGGTGGGATCCCTCAGTGTGACCTGGTAGGTACTTTTGAGGCCCCCTGCATGGACCTGCACTCGGCTTTGTCACCTGCCCTGGCTCTCCCAGCTTGGTGGCATTTAAAGTCCAGGGTCCAGAACTGCGTTCCAGTGGCCCCTCCAGTGCTGGAGGCTCCCGTGTGCCCCCCATGTGCAGTAAGGGGTTGTGTCTTCAGCGAGAATTTGAGGGTTCTCAGCCAAAGCAAGGCCATGGCAGGGTAGGCAATCTGTCCAGCACGAAGTTGCCTTTGAGCCCCTGCAGAGGCCCCGTCTTCTCCTTCTGCCAATGAGTGGGAGCTGCCAGGGAGGGACCCAGAATGGAGCCAGGAGAAGGGCAGCCAGCAGCAGTGGCAGGACTGAGACCCTCGGCCCAAGGCAGTGGTGAGGAGGGGGCTCTGCAGGGCAGCTGTGGGAGGGGACACCCACACAGCATCAGCCACCGTACCACTGCTGCTTCTCGCCAGCACCACTCTGGCTCCTGCTCCATGCAGAGCAGCAGGAAGTTTCTCCAGATACATTGGATCATTTTGGGTTTTCCTCCCTCTAAACTACTGTGTGAGTTTTGGGCTGAGGGGTGAGTGGGATGCTTATGACACCCCCTGTGCTGCTGATCTGCTCTCCCTGTTGCTCCAATTTCCCCAGCTGCCTGGTTCAGTGTCCTTCATCAGGCCCTGCGTAACAGCTTCACTGGGCTGGAGCTTGGGGGGCTGCAGGGTGTCTGTGGGGACTTGCTCCTGCCGTGGTGGTCCTAAGCCTGCATCTGCCAGGGACATCTGTGGGGTTGGGAGCCTCTCTGGAGAGAGGGTGTACACAGTGGCATGGGGGACGAAGCAGGATCTCATTCTTTCCTGCAGCATGCTGGACTGCTGCCAGCCCCCACCCCTGACGCTAATGTGCTTTCCCATTCTGGGCCTGGGGTCCTGATCCTGTCCAGTCAGTGGCTCTGTGGAAGAGACAAACAGAAAGCAGGCTTTGCTGCATACAACCTTGGAAAAAGCCGGGAGCCTTCCTGGGTGTGTCTGTCCTGGCTCCTGCAGCCATAATCCCCATCCCGCAGTGGGCTTGGTCCTGAAGACCCAGCCTCTCTCTCACCTTGAGTGCCATGGCCCTACCATGCTGCAGGTAAAGCTGCAGCAGGTCTTCAGGGTCCACCAGGTGCCTCGGTATGTGTGGCTGGGGGAGGGGGAGGCTCTGCCCCCAGGTTTCTTCCCCCAGTTCCCTCATCCAAGGTGGGAAATCACCTGGACTCCCTATGAAACCTTGTTCCAGCTGGGAGATACTCCCATCCCACCCTGCCTCTGTTTCCCCACCCACCACAATCCCAAGGCAGCTCTTGGGCTGCCCCACTCCCCCTGGGGTGTCCCCTGACCAGACCCACTGTCCCCACAGATTTTCTGGGAGGATGGGATCATGTTGGGGTACTGACACTCCAAGAGCTCAGCCTTTGACTGTGTCCTCAGCTCCTTTCAGGTGACGAATGGGACAGTCCTGGACATACTTCCTGCTGACCTGGGGGGATGGAGGATGGAGATGAGAATGGGAACAGGAATGGTGATGGATATGGGGATGGAGATGGGATGGGAACAGGGTCAGGGATGGGAGTGATAAAATGATGGGATGGGAATAGGTGCAGGGATGGTTGTGGAGATGGGGGCAGGGATGGGGATGAGAAGAGGATGGAGATGGGGACAAAGAAAGGCTGGCGATGGGGATAGGGATGGGATTAGGGACAGGGCCAGGGACAGAGATGGGGTTCGAGACATAGACAGGGACAGGGATAGGGATGAGATGGGGCTGGAGATGAGGATGGGGATGGGGATAGGGACAGAGCTCACCTCAAAACATGCTGTGCCAGCAGGTGTTTCATGTGGTGCTGCCTGGTGGTCTCATCCTCCCTGGAGATCTGCTGGGCCCACCACTGGCCACTGCTCATCTGCCTGCTGCTTGTCTGCCCTTACCTCTTTGCCCTCAGCAGTGCCCACCTCTTCAGCTCCATGCTGGTGCCTGCCCACCACATCTGCTACATCTGTGACTGCAGAGCCCTCAGCTTCTATAGCCCAGGAGAGGCTCGGCAGAGATGGGCTGGCACAGGGATGGGGCAGGGGCAGGGACAGGGAGCTGCAGGCCCCATGACACCGTGTGTCTGTCACAGGCTGCACGTTTGCCTGTGTAGTGCCTACGCAACACCAGATTCCTGGGTCTGTGTTGTTTGGCACCATTGCTATGTCCCTGTGGCTGTTTTGAGCTCCTTCATCTGCACTAGCCTCTCTTGCTATTCCCAGTATGTTTGGGATAAGGAAACTGGTACTGGAAGTTTCCTCCTTCTCAGCTTTTTGGTCCTCTTGGTGATTCCCCCTGCTCAGGCTCAAAGCCAAGGTTTTTGCAGGGTCCTCGCTGTGGAAGCACAGACAGGGGTCTGTGCCCCCCCACCCGTTCCCCCTTCACAACTTTCCCAAGCTGGGGTGTCCCCAGCTGAGCAAGGTGCTGCAGATGGCAGCTTTCTTGTGCCCCTTCCTCTACAACAACATCTTGCTCTTCTAGCGGGTGAGTCAGGGTGGCCTGGGGCAAGAGTCAGCTGCCCCCACCACAGCGGTCCCAAGGTGCTTCCAGAGGTCTCCCTGCTATTTCTCACCCTCCTCCCCACAGCTCCTCTGCTGCTGCTGGTGTGACTGTGCCTGGAGTGAAGCTGTGGTCAGGTACTGCCACCGCCTGCTCTCTGCACTGCTCACCGGCTTCCTCTTCACATCCCACCTGCCCAAGTGCCTTGTGCTGCTCTGACTGCATCAGTGAGCAGCAACCCCCAGTGCCCCCCCACTGCCGCAGCTCCTGCCCCTGCCCCCAGAGCAGCCCTTGCAGCAGGAGCTGTACAAGGAGCCCCAGCACCCACGGGGGTTGGCCTCTCAGCCTGGTAGGACACAGCCACCAGCTGTTCCACATCTGTGCTGTGCTGTGCACCCCTTTGCAGCTGGAGGCCATCCTCTGTGATGTGTGCGTGTGCCAGGCCTGGCTGCGAGGCCGCCTGAGCCCTACTAGGATCCCAAGCACCTCTGGCACTGCTGGGCTGGCTCTTGTGGGCAACACTGCCATCATCAGTGCCTTGACTGTGGCCTTGCCCCAGACCCCCGGCGGCTCTGGCTGCCTGCTAGGCACCCTCACTGGGGCTGGGCACCGGAGAGACCCATGACACTGTGAGGGGCTGGGCTGCAGAGCCTGTGAGGACCCAGCATCCTGGCAGCCTCTCTGTGGCGAGCTCTGCTGTTGGGTGTCTTGCAGTGTCCCTCTCCCCACTCTCTCTGCACCCACTCTGTGCCTTAGTTCTTCCAATGCAAACCAGTAGTGATTCCATGAATTTGGGGCAGGGACAATATGTCATCCTATGTGGGGACTCAGCAGTGCATGCGTGCATGTGTGCGTCATGGTTAATGAGTAATTAAGGTGGTTCGTGATGAAATCCCTGGGCAGGCCACAGGGCCCCAGGGTGCATGGAGCAGCTCTGCTGTTCCCCAAAAACTCCACGCTTGGGAAAAGCAGGTTTAAATTAAACTGGAATAATGATGGTGCAGCTCTGGGCTCCTCACTGCTGGGAGCAGGATCTGGGGGTGGTAGCACCACTCCTCCTTGGAGCCTGGGGGGGACAGGGAGGGAAATCAGGAGTCCTCAGCTGTGTGGGGTGGGGTGACATGGGGCCCATCCACTGAAGCCTCCCACCCACCCACGCCCCAAGCTTGGGAAGGAACTGGCTCCACCGTTTGCATTTATTTCTTTCCAGGGTTAACAGAAAGGGTGAGAGGGTGAAGGTGTAAAGTGGGGGGGCTGACGTGGGTCTATGGGAGATCAGCCCCTGCCCCACAGCACAGCAGGGGGTGGCTGGGGCTACACGAGGCCGTAGTAGCGCCGATAGGCCTCCTGGAATCCAATCTGGTCGGCCAGCTCGTCACAGTCGGGGTTGAGCTCGCACACCTCACGCTTGGCCTCCAGTGGGTCCCGCGGGGCTCCATAGACGCTGCTGGGGACAAATGGGGGACCCGGGGTGTTGGGGGGTCCCACGAGAGCTGGAGGCTCCTGGGGAGGGGCTGAGCCAGCAGGCCTCCCCTCATCTGGGGGCCATGATCCCTCGCCCAGCAGGACCAAGCACTACCTGTCATAGCCATAATTCCGCTTCTGTCTCTGCACCACCTCGGCACTGGCGCGTCTGGAGACAAAGGCTGCAGGGACAGTGTGGTGGGTCAGGGGGGTCATGTCCCCTTCTCCCCAAGGCAGCGGGGCCAAGTAGCTGCGGTCACTCACCTTCAGAGCTGGGCGAGTCGCTGGTGCTGGTGGAGCCATCAGCAGCTGCGAGTGACATGGAGGGGTGGGTGGGCTCAGGAAGGCCCCATGTGGGCTCTGCTCTCACCCCACTCCTTTTGGGGCTCAGATCCCTGAGACCCCCCAGTCTGCTGCAGGATGTCCTGCTCCCTATCTCCCTGTTGCAGCCCAGTGCTCCCCACCCCAAGGCTCAGCAAATTTTTCCCAGTACCTTTGCTCCCTCCAGTGCCCTTCCCAGGGCACAGAACCACCCCCACTGTCCCCATCAGCCCCAGATACCCTCGTACCTCTGTGGCAGAGGCCAAGGGTGAGCAGGGCCAAGAAGGTCAGCAGGACGAGGGACCTCATGGTGCCTTCCTGTGCTGGGCTGAGTGCAGCCCTGGCTCCCTGGGTGTCTTTATAGGGTCCTGTGGCCTTGGCAAGGAGGAGGGCATGGCCCCACCAGGGTTATTTCCAGCACATCCGCCATGGCCGGAGCTGCCGGCAGAGGTGGCAATTGTGGTTTGGGATGAACTTGGTCCCCCTATGCCTAGCCAGAGCCCACAAAGGGAGGGAAAAGTGGCCCTGGGCCAGGGGGAATTTGTTGGTGGGCCCACCCCTGCTGGCCTGGCAGCAGCCAGTCCCCACTGGAATGGGTGATGGTGCACTGGGAGCTCCTCGCTGTGCTCCCCAGTCACCCACTACCCTGTCCCAGTTCCCACTGCTCAGATGGATGGATGTGCCCCATGTCACCCCACCCCACACAGCTGAGGACTCTTGATTTCCCTCCCCGTCCCCCCACGCCAGGCTCCAAGGAGGAGCAGTGCTACCACCCCCAGATCCCAGAATTGTCTTCTGTGACATGGGGAGGCTTTCCTGCCAAAACATGTGGGATTTTCCTCCATGTGCAGGGCCAGTGGGGACTTATTGGCCCACTCTTGGGGGACATGCACATGCTTCTTTTGTGGCATTGTCATACTGTGTCCCTGGAGAAGGGTGAGCAGGTGCCTCTGCCCTTGGTCTCCGCACAGCTCCTCCCTGCCACATGCCATGGGCAGATGCTGCGTGGCCAGGGCAGTCGGAGCCCCTGAATAACATTCCTCTTTTGGATCCTGACCACTTTTTGATCCTATAAATCCCAGCCCTGTCTTGAAAAGCGGAACTGGAGGCTTTGGGGCAGAGGGAGGATAGAACTACTGAACCAGAGCCTTTGTCAGACAAACCCATAAAGTACAGAGTATGTGGGCCAAGTACGCGGTGGGAGCCAAGCTGAGAACAGCCCCAGTTTATTGAGATTCCAGCACAGCAAGAGGAGGCAGAGGGGAAACTGTTGCAGCCACTCTGCCGCAGGCTCTAATTGCAGCAGAGGTTGGGGCGTGGTGCAAGCAGCCACTGCAGCTCCTCAGTCTGTCACAGGGCATGGCCTCTCCTTGCGGTGGAGACCACGGAACCTGCTGCCCTCAGTGGCTGTTGGACTCAGAACCTCTCTGAGTCCTCATCAGGTGCGGGGGGACTCTCCTAATTTCCTGCCCAGCCCCAAGGAACAACCTCTTCATGCTGGAGGCAGACATCACTCTTGGGGCTCTGCCAGGGAGATCCCGGGAGCCTTCGCTTCCCCAGCATGAAAACTTCCGATGAGGCAGTAACGGACAACTCTGGGAGGGGAAAACCAGTCTGGTTCCAGAAGGTTCCACGGAAAAACATTAAACCCCTGTGCCACAAGCCCACAAAGAGGAGGCAGGGCTGTTCCAACGTCTGCACAGAGCCCCAGATACCTCAGGCTGCTGGGAGAGGACCAGGGCTAGAAAATAACTTGGTGAACAGAATGAATGGTAACGAGGAACTTGGTGCAGCAGCTGCTGCCACATCTGCAACAAGGAGTGGTTTGAACACGTGGAGACCGAATGAACCTGCAAGCACAGGCAGGAGCATTGGCTGTGACCCACCCTCAGCTGTGCGTGCTCCTGCATGTGGGCTCCTCAGGCCTGGGGCTTAAGGCACTGAATTTTGTCTAGTGCACAGCTAAAATAGCAACAAAACCCCAAATGTGGCTTTGGAAACTGGAATCAGGCCTCTTACAGCACTGAGGGGAGCAGATGAGAGCACAGACACACTTTGTGACACTCCTCTCTGTCCAGCTGAGTAGAAAATAGGGAACTGCCATCCATTTCCAAAGATCCCAATGTTTTTTTTGTTTCTTCAACAAATCTGATCAAACCGTGCCAGTCCAGCAGCCGTTTCAGTCCCTCTGCAGTCTCCAGTGGCCTGATGGGGTGATTCTCAGTTTGGGTTCTGTGCACACCTTCTCCCATCAATGCTTTGGGACAATGAACTGTCTCAGCAGAGCCCGTGCGACAGCCTGCGGCCTCACTGGGGCTCCCGGAATGTCATGATGAGTTCTTGTTGCTCCTTACTGATTGCCTGGAAGGAACACAACCCACAGACCTCAGCACGATGCTTCTCCCACCCTGCCACACTCAGGGCAGAAAGTGAGCTGTGTCACACACTGCTGTCCCCTGTATGCGCAGAAACCCCTCATCTCCCCCAGGAACATCCCACATCCCAAACACTGCACAGGGAAAAGCATCTGAGACATCCAGACCTAAAGTTTCAGCAGGACTTGGTTGCTGGGGAGGTCTTGGAGAAGTGGAGGGTTTGAATGTCATTCCAGGCCCCACTGAGCCCTGCTCCGGTGGGTGCTGCGAGAATGAGGTTGGTTTGGTTTGGTTTGATCTGTTTTTACCTGCCAGGCCTGTTGGCGAGCCTGGATCAGCTGCTGCAACTCCGCAATCCTGTCCCTCCCCATCAGCACGGACTCAGCCACCTTCCTGTTCTCTTCCTCCTTCTCCCTGAGAGCTCTGCGCAGGTAGGAGCGGTGCTTCAGGAGGTAGGGCACCATGGTGCTGCGGACATCCTCCTCTGGGATCCCGCTGGGCCGCCTGGGCACACAGCAGGGCGTGAGGCAGCCAGAGAGCAGTGATCCTGCCCAGCATCAGTCCCACACAGCCCAATCGGATGCTGAACTGCTGCCAGGTGGGATCAGCTCTGTGGCTCCCATAGTTTCTTCTGGCACAGGGAACTGAGGACAGCCAGAGCGGGGACCCCAGTGTGGAGCCCCACTGGAGGGAACAGGGAGCCCTTCCCCAAGCCTGGCTGTAGGTTGATGCTTGGAACAGGCAGGATGTCATTCACCCCCTCAGCACAGAAACACAAAATCTTGGTGCTTCTGGTTACAATCCCCAGTCTGTCACCCAGCAGCATCTGCTGAGGCCCTGAGCCAGGGACACAAAGAGCACTCAGAGGAGCTCAGCTATTGGACAGGTGCTGTGCCCAAAACATCCCATCAGCCTTTTGGATAGGACAGAATTGGCTTGTCCCCCCATCTCAGTGGCACTGACCTCCCTGCACTAAGGAAGTGAATGGAAATGGATCCCGGACCCAGAGATTCACAGATTAAACTGATTTTTTGTGTGTTTCAGACCCAGTAACATTGCTGTAAAGATACAGTAGCTTTCAGACCCTCCCTTGCAGTGTGAGGCCAACAGGACACCCAAACATCACCCAGGAAGCACCTATTGCCCTTGCAGGAACACAACTCCCACCCCTGGCCATCCATACCATGCTGGCTCTTCCCGGTCCTTTGCCTCCTCCACAATCTTATCCAGTGAACTAAAGAGTCCCTCTAGATTCCCTTCATTTTTCACCTCCTGGATCTCCTCCTGGGAAGGAAGGACAAAAGGTGAACAAACACAGCACCATTCTGCTTGTGAGCCCTCGCCGCTCATGGAATCAGGGAATTGTCTGGGTTCAAAAGGACCTTAAAGCACATCTTGTTCCATCTTCCACTAGCCCAGGTTGCTCCAAGCCCTGTCCAACCTGGCCTTAAACAATTCCAGGGATGAGGCAGCCACAGCTTCTCTGTGCAACCTGTGCCAGGGCCTCACCACCCTCTTGGGGAAGAATTTCTTCCCAATATCCCATCTAGCCCGGCCCTCTGGCAGTGGGAAGCCATTTGGTCACTCCACGTCCTTGTCCAAAGTCCTTCCAGCTTTGTCCTGGATGAAGGGCCTACAACCTGGGAATCACCATCCCTGGGGGTATTTAAGAGATGTGTAGATGTGGCACTTAGGGACATGGTTTAGTGATGGCCTTGGCAATGCTGGGAAAATGCTTGGACTTGACAGTTCTAGTGGTGTTTTCCAACCTGAATGATTCTACAGCTCTTGCTGGGGAAGACAGAGCTCTGGAGAGCAGCCTCAGCTTTCTGCTTTTGCCATTTAGGAAATATATTTGCTGCCCTTAAAATCAACCTGTTCAGCACTTTTTCCACAGAGCTCTGAATCTCCATTTGGAGACTCCAAGCAGCCCCCCAGGCACCCGGGTCACTCCCCTGTTCACCTTTATGGACGCCTGTAGCTGGGAGATGAACTGATCGTAAATGCTCCTGGTCATCTGGGGCTGCAGCTTGTAGAAGCAGCGGTAGCAGTTGACAAACCTCTGGTAGCTGCAAGACCGATTGGGGAGGGTAGAGGGGGGCAGGATCAGGACTTGGGTCATGGTGGGGTCGGAGTCAGGGTTAGAGATGGGGCCGGGGTCAGGGCCACNTGCTGCCCGGCGGGGCCTCCCCGGCCCGCGGCCCTAAACGCGACAACAACCACCGCGATAAGAAGCTGCCGCCTCCCGGCGCGGGGCTGCGCCCGGCCCTGAAGCGAAGCAGCGTGACAAACCGTCCTTCTCTCCCCAGTCCCCGTGGAAATGCCCGCTCTGCCCCTCAGCGACTGGGGCCCTTGATCGTTTAGTGAAATAAAACGATCACGCCTGAAGAATTCAACGAGGAAAGAAGAAGTAAAGTTCAGCTCGGTTAGAGAAGGAAAAAAGCAACATTTCCCATGTAACAGCCAACCAGGACCCTGCCCACGGCCTCGGGGTGGGTCTGGGTCACAGCTGATTCCAGGCACTCCGTGCTCCAGCCGGTTTTCCCTGGCTCGTTCAGCCACTGAGCAGCCACTTGTCACTGCGTTCTCAAGCAGCTCACGTCCCTCTCCTAGTCCTAGTCCAAAGACAAAGGCAAAAACCCTTTCTGTGACACGACAAAAAGCAGCAGCCTCCCCTGGCATGGAAAGTCATGTGCTTCTAAACGCAGGCACCAAACTGAAGGTCTCTGAAGTTTATTAGATGTCAAGAACGTTGCTGGTTACGAGAGGAACATTAAGTTTGACAGTGTCTCCCCCTACTGGTGCTGCCGCCCCTCCATGCCGCACACGGGGACTGGCTCTGCTGCACTAGGCAGAGGTCGATCGTTATTGTTCCTGTTAATATTAGTGTTACTGCTGCCTTGCGATTTGAGGTGCTGTTGCTCTGCTTTTCAGAGCAGAATCTGTTATTAGAGCAAGAGCCGACTGCTTTCAACTTTTAAACAACAAGACCAGAGCAGGTGCAGAAAGTGCTGCTCCAACAACTCCACCAGTGGCTCCGGCATCCACTGCCTTTCTGAGCACTGCAAGAAACAAAAACGGGATGAAGAGGGCTTTGAGGACTCACCCGCAGCCCCATCACAGCACTGCACCTTAGAATCAAGCTCTGTCCTTAGCAGAGAAGCCTCTCCCACCTCAGCAGCAGCTTCAGCACCCTCCATCTCCAGCAGACATGGTGGCATGTCCAGTGCCTGCTGGGCAGGGACAACACTGGGATGAAGGGCAGAGCCACACTTGGTGAGTCTCTCGGGAAGAGACAGCCAATTGGAGCCCAGCAACAGCCACAGGTCGGCAGGATCAACACTTTAACCAAAATTCCTGGTTATGGCAGAAGGGGAATGGAGGTGGTGCACTCGGTTGTCTGGAGGTGCATCCCGAACCCCTCCAAACGTGGCTAACTGGGATGAGCACCACGTGTGAAAGGCAAATCTCAACCACCAAGAGCAGAGTACAGTCAAACAATCCCTCCCCCTCCCCAAAAAGCAGCTTCTGGTTTCATCCCCCTGAAGTTTTCACCTGGTAAAATACACAGACCATAGCTCAGGCTTCTGATCCGGCAACTGTGCAAAACATCATCCTTGCCCTTCCCAAACCGGATGAGCAGAATTTAAACTCATGAAGTTAACCACCACTTCTTATTCAATATGAACATGCCAGTCAGGTTGGAAACAGATCAAAAGCTAGCACAAGGTTTTTCCTTCCCCACCTCGCATCTAGTTGTAGCTCAAACGTTCAGTTCTCATCCAGCTGCCGGCAGCACCACGATTGGACACTTCCAAACTGCATTTCTGGGCTTCAACTAACTAAGGTGGGAAGTGGCTGCTGCCACCCTGAACATGCAGGATTGACACACTGAACAAGGCCACAGGACAACCATTCAGTTCCCCAGAAAGCAGAATAAGCTTCCCTAAAATAGAAAAATTAAATTACAACAGATTAAAAACACAGGTTATGTGTCAAAACCACCATCAGCTAATTCTAAACAGCCAGCTCAGCTCCTGACTTGCTATCAGCCAGCTTGCTGTTTGGAGGATGAGAGACAGGGAACATTTTCCAAGAATATACAAAACAAGTACGTAGATCTATTCAAAACGCAGGAAATCAGGTCTGAAGTGGTTCCAGGTTACTCTTGTCTCACATCTTCTAGAAATAAACGCAGGTAATTGGAGAAAGTCACTTGTCTATTTTCTGCTTCCAGCTTCCCACAGCACAACTGCCACTAGAGACATATGACCAGAGGGTCCTGCTGCAGGCTGTGCGACTCCTCTCCTTGGAAGTTTGGCAAAGATGAAAATAATTTAAAGAGAATAAATTGGCTTTTTGCTTAAGCCACTAAGTCTTTAATTAAAAAAAAAAAGGAATTAATAATGTGCCAGGATGCGTTCACACACCTGGAATGGACTGTCCCAGGCAAACAGCACTGTCAAAGGTCACAGTTTAAGCAAAACCAGCAGCAGACCATTGTATGACACTCAAATCTAAAGAGGTGAAGTGCAGCTGCTTTTGCATCTGCCTTGTGCTGTGAAACCAGCCAGAGACAAAGGCACAGCAGCTGCGTTGCCTCCCAGGCTCTCCCCTGCAACAGTCCAAACTCAGAGGGTTCACAGGAAGGTTCTCTTCCACCTGCTGCCTCTACCAGTGCCTTGAGTCCACCAGCTCTGGGCGCAGGCTCAGCTTCTTCAGCGTTTCATACCCCACCACGATGACGATGGTGGAAGGAGTGGCCGAAATGATGCGGGCAGAGAGGCCTTTAGTCAGCCCCCAGGGACCTTCCTCTGCAATGAGCTGTTTGAAGGTGAGAATGATGGAACTCTTGCCTTCCACCTGCAATGATAGAACAAATATTGACAGAGCTGCCAGACTCCATACCGAGCTACTCTGGGGCTCTGCTGCAACTGAAGACTCTGGGGATGACAGATCAGCCAGTCCAATAGCCTTGATCTGGTCTCCAGAACTCCCTGAGGAGGGGAGCAAAAAAAGCACCCAGTCCTAAGGAGGCAGCAGGAAGCACCTCTCCCTTTCTGAAGAGAAAGCCTGTCTGAGCAGGCCAGGCTGGCACTGCCAGCCTTGCTCCCTGGGCTCCTCTTGCTAATGCTGAGGGCTAATTAAGCAGCTACTACCCAGGATGAAAGGCCCAGGGAGAGCAGGGAAGCAGCTCACCTGAAACCACAGAGATCAGAGAGCCGAGGCTGAACCCCAACCCGCACTGCGCCAAGCATGCTGAGCTCTTACCTGGACCCGAGCCCTCACCACATCCATGGGGTTGGTGAGTGTGGAAGCTGTTGCAGCCGCAAGTGGCCCTGATATCGCTTGCAGAAGGAGGTGGGGACAGTCTTTAGGAGTCAAACTCGAAAGCTGTTCTGGGAACACAAGAGAGGGGAAAGTTTCAGACTTTCAGTGGCCGCTTATTATTTCCTTAACTCCACCCCCTAACTCCAATTGATTTGCAGTGGGCAGAATCCCTGATTTACAGCCTGCCACCTCCTCCCACAGAATCTCGAAGTGGGGCTTCCTACACCAACCAGAAAGTTGGCACAGCACAGGGAGCAGGACTCATCACACCGGTGGCTCCAGGAGACCTCCCATGCTTTGTCCCACAGCCTCCCATCAGCTGCCACACTGGCACTCAGGCCTGTGGGGCAAACTGGACAGAATGAGCTTCCATGTCCCCAAAACAGAGCATGAAAATACCCACCCTCTTTAAAAGGTGGGGGAAGCCTTAAGACAAGGCTCTACTGGAAGGTGTCTGCAGGGATTTGCACAGAAAGCTGTCACTTCTGGGCACACTGTCCAGGAGATATCCTGGTATCCCACTGTGGATCCCTAAGGAGAAAAGCACCATGTAGTGCTCATCCAAGATTTCCTCACTCTGCTCCTGCTGCCCGGCCAATAGGATTTGAATCTCCCATGCTTTTATCAGTTAAAGTTGGACAGAAGACTGTTCAAAAGCCACATTTTTTTTGGATGATGAGGAAGCCTGTCTGGGAGGAGGGAAGGAAGCAGCTCTGTTCGAGACCTCGAACATTGACTGGAATCAGGGCCAGCAGTGTCCTTTGAACCTGAGGAGAGTTCAGTGACCCCCGCTGCTGCTCCAGGGACAGAGGACTTGGAAATCCAGCCAAAGCAGAGATTCATTGACAGCTGGGGCTTATGTTTCCCATTATCTTGATTTCCACTGAGAATACAGGGAAAGAGCAAACACCTGTAAGCTGAGAGCTCTGGTCTCTCCATATCAACTGCCCTTACATGCCCTCCTTTGAGCCCTTTTGGCACGTAAATCTTACAGTTAATACAGTGGGTTTTGGTCTTATAAACTGTTGACATGGAGACTCCCACGAAGTACAGACTGGACCAACATGCCAAGCTGCCACTGCCATTCAAATGCAGCCCGGATGCAGAACCAATGTTCCCTGTAGCTACCAGAACTCTGGAAAGCAAACGGCACCTTTGAGACATCTGGATGTTGAAGAACAGGTGACCTCCAAGATATACTTTAGGCCCAGTACAGCAAAACCCAAACTGCTCATAACCACCACCTTTCGGCAGAAATTAGGTAACTAGATGCCTAAAATCACGTGCAAAGCTGCACGGCAGAAATCTAAAGGATCAGAGTTGGAAATAAACCTTAGCTGGCCAATACTTTGGAAACACCCTAAGGAGTATGAGAACTGAGCTAGGGAGAAAGAACATTCTGCTGAGTGCAGTTTTTCATCACAAGACTTGGTGCCAATTTTAAAGCTGCCAAAACTGAATCAACACCTTACACAAACCCAGGGAAGATCTGGCCCTTGTCTCTGCCTGTTGTTTGTTTTTGCCACGAGATTTGTGGCTCTAAAAGTCCCATAGCTATATATGAGATTCCTGAGTCCACATGAACTGAAAGATGAACTATACTTACATGGTGGTTCCAAAACTCTGCCCAACACAAGAGACTTCCTCACTCCCATGGAGAAGGCATTATTTGGGATTAGTGGAAGGGAAAGTTAAAGCAGATGCATAAAGCCTCACTTGCCTAGAGCCATCCAGTTTGAAGTCTTCTAGCACTTAGACCCCTTGTCATTATCTGCATTGAAACACTGCTGCTCTGTTAAACTTGCACCCAACACCGGCAGAATTCCTACACAACCAGATACAGCTCTTTAGATCAGGAGAGGTTCTGCTCCCACCCCCAGAGAGAAAGTGAATCACGCTGAATCCACAGTGTCAAGAGTCGATCCAAGGGGCTTCTGGGTCTCCTGTGATAAGACATGTTTCAAGCCTCCTTTCACTTACCAGCATAGAAGTGGTAGAAGGGCCACCAGACTGCACTGTTGGGAATATAAGTGAGCAACGAGGCCACATAACCCCTGTAGAAGCCTCTAAAACCGTCGGCCTTGAAAATCTGTACAATGATGTCCTTGGTTTGGCCAAAGACCAGCAGACGCTTGCCATCTTGCTTCTGCACCTTGAACCTGCCCATGCTTTCCCCTTTCCTCTGCATCATGAGGTGCTGGGAGATGACATCGATGGGCACCGTGATGCTCTGGGCCACCAGGGAGGCTGAGCCACCAGCCACCAGAGACTTCACAGCGTTGTTGTTGTTGTACCGTGACACATACTTCCGAGTGAGCTCGTACGTTGTCACGTAGCACTGTCCTGAGATCAGGGTGAAGGTGTTGACCAAAAAGCCACGGTAGAGCCCAGCCGTCCCTTCTGTCCGCAGGATTTTCACAAAGGCATCAAAAGTCCCGTTGTACAGGCTCTTGCCCTTCTGAACCTGCAACCGTGTCCGGATGAGCGTGAAGGGGTAAACGCTCACCCGGATCATCATAGTCATGCAAATCCCAAACACATAGAATTTCCTTTTGTCCAGGTGCTCCCACTCAATGATGGGGATGTTGCGTTTGTCCTCCATGGCTCCTTGGGGTCAGGCAGGAGAGGTCCAGATCTCCCTCAAAGGTACAGAGCAGATCCAGGCCCAGCCTTCCAGCCTTGACCAACCAGACTGCAAGTGCTGGCACCTGAAATGAGAGACCCCTTGGGTAGAGGACAAAGCCCCGTTCGCTACAGCCGCCCACATCACCTCAAACTTTGCTGACTCTCCTCGAGCACACAGCAACTCCTTGCACAGCATTGTGCCAGCCAAGCAGAGGGACTGTAACCTCCAGCGGCAGAGCCCTACCATGTGGCTGATGGTGACACCTTCTGATGTCACCGTGGCTGTTTTCTGAGCTCCAGCAGCAGCTGGCACACATGGCAGCTCTCACCACAGCCCAGACTGCTCTGTGGAACAGCAAAGCTTCCATGCTTTGGGAAGCAGCCTCAGAGCCAGCAGATGAGCACCACTCCAGCATCACACACACCTTTTAACAGACACGCAAGATCAGGGATGGCCAACCAAAGCAGCTTCTCCCCAGTCATTCCAGGTCTGTGATGCTCCCAGGTGTCAGGATGTCACTCTTCAGTTCCAAGATCTGTACAAAGAAGAAAGTGACAAGTCCTTTTGTGTTCCTAGATTCCCTGCACAAATTAGACACATTTCTTTGGGCATTTCCATTCTGATCTTCCTAAAGCTGGAGGGTGATGAGAAGGTGAAAAGAACAACAGTGGGAAAACAAGGACAATGCAAAACAGCCATGTAGAGTCTCTGCATTGATGACGAAGACCCTGAAAAGAAAGGGTTAAATCACAGCCCAGGATCTCTCTGTTGAGCTGATTGTCAGCAAAGTTCACCCTCCCTTCCAACACTCCATTGACGATCTTGGTCTGATAACCCCCCTTCCACTGCTGGCTGTGCTCAGAGCACCAGGAATGGGGGAGATAAGGAGGGAGGTGCTGGTTCAGCCTCCCCCAGACCCAATTGCTGCAGCTTATCACCATGTCCCAGCAGGCACCAACTACTTCTCCACAACTAGGCTCCTGGTACTTTCAGCTGCTGTAATTAGTAAATTAACTTGCTGCACGATTAACCAAGCTTGGGCTAAGGGAACCTACAGACAGGGCCAAGGCAACAAGAGAAGCGCAGCTCAGAGAATCACTCAACGCAACATGGACCATTTCCCTGCTTGTAAGGACTTACTTTCCACATCAAAATGAAAAGACCCTGGGGTGTTTGGGTGGCTGAACTTTTGGGAAAGGCTTGGCTGCAGCTAGATCATAACTTATATTCCAGGTGCTGGCAAATGGGTACTGGAAGCATGTGCCCAGGCACAAGCTGAACTGCTGGAGAGCAGAGCTAGAGCAATAAGCAGGAACAGGAACAAGGGGGCCAAAACCTGAGATCTGAAAACAGATTCACCAAGTGAGAACTCAAAGGGACCGGCAGTCACCACCACACATGGATTTGGGGGCACTTTACATTACCAAGCCACAACATCAGTGCTTAAAGGAGCTCCAAGGGAGAGGGACTTGGGACAAGAGTCTGGAGTGACAGGACAGGCGGAATGGCTTCCCACTGACCAAGAACGGGGTTAGATGAGATATTGGGAAGAAATTGTTCTCTGGGAGGGTGGTGAGGCCCTGGCATAGGTTGCCCAGAGAAGCTGTGGCTGCGCCTGGATCCCTGGAAGTGTCCAAGGCCAGGCTGGAAAGGGCTTGAAGCAGCCTGGGATAGTGGAAGGTGACCCTGCCCATGGCAGGGGGTGGGATGGTATAGGCTTTAAGGTCCTTCCAACCCAAACCAGTCTGTGATTCTTGGGGAAATGTCTCCACACTTCAGAATTCATGAAGAACTCACACAGGCCAGAGACATTCTGTTAGAAACATAGTAATAAAACAACTGGAAGTTGTTTACCTCTGGCATAGAGAAGAAATTCCAGTTACGAAATTATGGCAGATCAGGGGTGGGTGTCCCATTAACTGACCATCTCACTGCCTGTCAGCCAACAAAATATTTGCTGAACAGGAGCAAACAGCATTACAGGCTACCACAGCTCCTGCAGATGGACAAGGGATTAAAAACACCCAAGGGCACCCAGGTCCAAATTTTTATCATTGTAAAGAGAGCTACACTTCACCCTCCCAGACAATTGCCTTGGCAGTTAAGGCACAACAAACACCACAGCCTGGCTAAACAAAGCCTGGATTGCTTTAGTTACAATTACAGCCTTACTGGGTTCGCTAACACCAACATGATTTGACACACAAAGCTTCCCGCACAGGAATTATCTGCACACAGCACCTGCAAAAACATGACTTGGTTCTTGTTAGGAGTCCCACTAGCTTAATATTTCATTAAAAAAATAAAATAGAGTCTAGCCAATATGATTCCCTGGTGAAGCCTGGGGGTTTAGTCCATACTACAAATTCCTCTGCCACCCAGGGACAGGATTGAGCTCCCCACAAAGGAAAGGGAAGAGCTGCCTGCAAAAACCATCCTCTTTACTGCAATATGGAAACCAAAATAATAACAATAACAATAATAATAAAGAAGTATCCTTGATCTTTATTTAGTTTTATGTGCTGTAGTGCTTTGGGTTTAGAATTTCAGCCACAACTTCTTGAGGAAACAGCTGTACTTTCTCTGGACTTTTACCAGTAACTCCTCTCATTAGGGATCTGAATTAGACAAAGTCACTTTAAGCACATGGCTCTGAGGCACTCAAAGTCCCTCCTTTGTGGAAGAAGGAAGGCATACTGGCAGCTCCAGGGATGACCAGCATGGCCACAATTCTTACTTTGTCAACATAAAGAGTTTTGCTCAGAGCATTTACTCTTCCAGAAATTTAGACCAAGGCCTTGCTCAGGGCAGGGATCCCATCACACTCATTAAGCAACTTTTTGATGGTCTTTCAAGTAATTTTAGGGAGACTGATATAAAAGTAATGGCTACATCTCCTAAGAATTGACCTGCCCTCCAAAACAAGGTACAAGCACACATGGTTTCCCCACAGCTCATACTTCCTTAAACTCTGGAGCAGCTTCTGTGCCAAAACCATCCCTCAGTGGTCCCTTCCCACCATGCACAAAACCAGCATTTCTTGATCTTCTGCCAGGAAATCCAAGGAGGGATACCAAGCAGGATGTCCTTGCTCCTGCTCTCTCGTCTGGGCACAGCCTCAGTCTGCTATACACAGAACTCAACTTAGTATAAACCCCCCCAATTTATGTCCTTTTAATGCCACCCCGTCAGTCTGGTCTCCAAACTGCTCTTTGCTGCAGCTGGAGCTAAAGATGATTCTCTGGCAAACACAGACAGGGCCTTTGTGTGCCCCGGCCAGGGATGTGTCCTGCCCAGCATGTTGATGCCTCAGCACCCCCCTGGGAACCATTTGGAGTGAGCGCCGAGGCTGCCTGGCACCTCCTTCAGCAAAGAATCACAGAATAGTCTGAGTTGGACGGGACCCAGAAGGGCTGTGGAGTCCAACTCTCGAGTGAATGGCCCATTCGGTGATCGAACCTTGACCTTGGTGTTAATAGCACCATATCCAACTAACCGAGCTAAGCTAATCCACTGTTCACTCCTTAAATTTACCTCACGGTGGGCGTGGATACAAACCCTCGGGGGAGTCCTGGCTATAACCCCAGTGATGCTGACAACCCGCAGCTCTTCGGAGTAGCTGTCGCTTTGTAACCGATGTGGCAGAGGCACTCTGATGCCAGCACTTCTCTCCCCAGCACCCCCAGCCCCGCGGGCAGGAGCCCCCCCACCCTCCGAGTGAAATCACCAACTCTGATCCCTGGTCCACAGAAGCTCGGCCGTGCTCTGAGGCCGTGAACAGGGGTAGAGCTCGGTCCGGGATCCGCTCAAGGTCACTGCGGCCCAGACGCGTCCCCAACAACGCGGCTCCGTGTCGCGGGGGTGTCCCCACTGTCCCCGCGGCAGCTTTACCCCTGCAGCCCCGGGGGGCTCCAGCCACTTCCCNCCTCACCTCACCTCACCTCACGCCGGCTGGAGGGAACCCCGACGACCCCCGGGCCGGCCCGGCCTCGCCGCCCCATGGCCGCTCCCCGGCCGGAAGCGACCGGCAGCGTCAGCATCCGAGCGCCGCCACCATCTTGGGAGCGGGCAGAGGCCGCGCCGGAAGCGCCCGCGCGCTTCCGGCCCGCAGTAAAGAGGGCGGCGGCCGCGAGGCCCCGGGCGGCGGGAGGGGGCGCGCGCCTTAAAGGGACCACGCCGAATTACGGCTCTTAAAGGGCCAGCGGCCGTCAGCGGCCGCGTGCGGGTCCCGTGTTTCACGTGCTGGACGGGCCGGGGCGTGGCGAGGAGGGGAAAATAGCATGCATGCACCCACAGGAAGGGAGTGATGGGCGAGTGTGAGAGAGTTGTGCCCCACTTCCCACTCTCCTTGCCCCTCATTGCACGTGCACGCCTGGTGCACACTGCGCAGGAACATGTGTCCCTACACGCACACATGTTGCTCTGGCGTAGGCCTTGCACACCCCCACGCACATTGCCCAAAAGCCCCCGGGGCTGCTCCGTAGACCCAGCAATGTGAGGCATTGAGTTTTCCTTTTTTAATAAAAAATAATCAAAGAGCAGGAGAATTTACAGCTGGTTTGACTTTAAAAAGGCAGATCAAAGACACTGGAAATGGGTTAGGGTGGAGGGAACAGATAGGGAGAAGTGGGGAGCTCTGCCACCCCGGGGACCCAAGGATCAGGAACATGCAGTGTTGAGGCGTGGGTGGCAGTGCAGGGTGGGTGCCTATGGGGTTGGCTTATGGAGCCCATTGAGCACAGCTTTCCCCATGTTGAGGCTTTTATGGAACCTGTTTTTTTTTTCCTGGGGTAATACCAGTGTCAGCATCCACCATTTCCAGCCATCTCCACCCCGCATCCTTGCCCCATGGCCATGTTTCCGCTCTGCGCCACATCCTTTCCCTGTCCCCACGACTTTCTTTTGCCCTCCCACTTCCTTGCCCCATCCCACCCTCTTGCCCCATCCCACCCCCGCTGCTCCCAGGGCCCATTCCACCCCCTGCCCCAGAATGTGAACCTTGTGCTAAAACAGCTGTATTAAATAAAAAAAACAAAACCAAAACTCCTTTCACATTCACACCCCTTCCCTTATCCCCCCTCCCCAGGGTCTCCCTGACCTGCTGTCAGTGTCACGCCATGTCCCCTGCTGGTACATGGAGTCGGTTGTTGTCAACGTCAATGTCTCCATCAAGCTGGAGGCAGCAAGCCTGGGAGCCTTNCCCTGCGGCCCCGGGGGCCTCCAGCCCCTTCCCCGTCCCCCCCGCAGGGGACTTCGGCCTCTACCCTGGGGAGAGTCCCTGGACTCTCCAGCCCCCTTCCCCGCGGCCGTTCAAGCCCTGCCCCGCCTGCCCAGGGACGCATTGCCGAGGGCGGCTCCGGGCCCCTTCCCCGTCTGCCCTGGGACCCTCCGGCCCCCCCTCCCGGGGTCTTTCAAGGCCAAGGGGATCTCGCGCGACCCCCCTCCCCCACCCCGGTTAACCCGCACCCCTCGCAGCCGCNGCGGGTCCCGTGTTTCACGTGCTGGACGGGCCGGGGCGTGGCGAGGAGGGGAAAATAGCATGCATGCACCCACAGGAAGGGAGTGATGGGCGAGTGTGAGAGAGTTGTGCCCCACTTCCCACTCTCCTTGCCCCTCATTGCACGTGCACGCCTGGTGCACACTGCGCAGGAACATGTGTCCCTACACGCACACATGTTGCTCTGGCGTAGGCCTTGCACACCCCCACGCACATTGCCCAAAAGCCCCCGGGGCTGCTCCGTAGACCCAGCAATGTGAGGCATTGAGTTTTCCTTTTTTAATAAAAAATAATCAAAGAGCAGGAGAATTTACAGCTGGTTTGACTTTAAAAAGGCAGATCAAAGACACTGGAAATGGGTTAGGGTGGAGGGAACAGATAGGGAGAAGTGGGGAGCTCTGCCACCCCGGGGACCCAAGGATCAGGAACATGCAGTGTTGAGGCGTGGGTGGCAGTGCAGGGTGGGTGCCTATGGGGTTGGCTTATGGAGCCCATTGAGCACAGCTTTCCCCATGTTGAGGCTTTTATGGAACCTGTTTTTTTTTTCCTGGGGTAATACCAGTGTCAGCATCCACCATTTCCAGCCATCTCCACCCCGCATCCTTGCCCCATGGCCATGTTTCCGCTCTGCGCCACATCCTTTCCCTGTCCCCACGACTTTCTTTTGCCCTCCCACTTCCTTGCCCCATCCCACCCTCTTGCCCCATCCCACCCCCGCTGCTCCCAGGGCCCATTCCACCCCCTGCCCCAGAATGTGAACCTTGTGCTAAAACAGCTGTATTAAATAAAAAAAACAAAACCAAAACTCCTTTCACATTCACACCCCTTCCCTTATCCCCCCTCCCCAGGGTCTCCCTGACCTGCTGTCAGTGTCACGCCATGTCCCCTGCTGGTACATGGAGTCGGTTGTTGTCAACGTCAATGTCTCCATCAAGCTGGAGGCAGCAAGCCTGGGAGCCTTCATCCTCCTCCTCCTCCTCGGTGGCAGCTCCAGGTGCTGGGGGCTCCCTGGTGCCCCCATTGAGGGGCACCTTCTCCCGGTGGCGGGATGGGGGACTGTGGGGCGTGCTGCAGCCCCGCACCTTGCTTCGAGCTTTGAGCTGGTCACGGTAGGCGAGGAGGGCCAGGCAGGCAGCCACGGTCAGCGTCACTGCCAGCAGCACAGTCACCGTGACAAACTCTGGCCAGTATGACCGGGGGGTGCCAGGGCCTGAGGACCCCCAGGCCAACTCCTCTTCATCCAGCCCGTCCCCCAGGGCCACCTCGCCAGAGTCCCTGAGCTGGTAGTGAGCCACGGTCCAGGTGTAGCCATTCTCTGTGGCCTGGCACTTGTAGGTGCCAGCCATACCCTGCTGCATGATGACCACCAGCGTGTGGTCAGGCAGCAGCACTGTGTGCCCCTGGCCACTGCTGGGCTGCTGCCAGCTGTAAGTGGCCAGTGCGGAGTGGTGGGGGCACGGCAGCTGGACCACGCTGTTCGGCTGGGGGCTGAGCCCTGTGGGTGCGGAGAACAGGGTGATGTGGTGCGCCCCATGTGCCCCGTCCGACCCCATGTGCCCCATCCCACTGTGCTCCCATACTCAACCCTGTACAGCAGGATCCTCTGGTGTGCCCCAGGCTCGGGGCATGGCTGCACTCCTCCCACGGTGGCATGTGGTGAGCGGGCTCCCTGTCTCAACATCCTGCAGCCATGCACTCCTGCGGCCGGGAAAGTGGGGTCAGCATCTTGGTGACCTCCACACCCCTCCACACTCCTTGTCCCACTGCTCACGTGTCCTCAGCGGCGAAGCGGGCAGGCCGGCAGGAGCCCTCGGGGCTGTGCCAGGCGCAGTAAGGGTCCCGTGCCAGCACGCACTCGGCGCAGCTCTGGTGCAGGCTGCAGTTGGCCAGCGGGACCTGCAGGATGCCTCTGGAGTAGCCCACATAGAGGATGCCCTGGGGAGGGAGAGGTGCAGGGCTGAGCCTCCCCCCAGCCTCTGGTGCTGGCGTTGGATGGCTATTGGGCGATATGGGTGATCACATCTGCCCTACCTTCACTGGGGCCAGCAGCAGGTTCTTCACCGGCTCTGGCACTGCAAAGAGCTGGATGCTCTCCACGATGTGGGGACCCTCAGGCAGCTCCACTGCCTTGTGCAGGAGACCCTCCGCTGTGGGACACAGGGGACATCACTGAGGCTTTGGAGCCAAGGGAAGGGTCAGAGGGGTGACCCTGTATACATGCCCATATAAACCCACCTGTGGCCAGGAACATGACACGATATATGGTCCCTGAGACACCGCGAGTCTCATCTACTGTGATGCGCGTGTAGGTGACATCCGACTTCACCAGGAGAGGCCGCCCCTGGATGGGTGACACTTTCCCATCCATCAGGAAATGGTCCTTCATGAAGGTGAGGGCTTTGTCCGAGGAGGGACCCATGGAGCACTGTGGGGGGAGAGAGGGGTCTGTGCTGGTGTGGGAAACTGAGGCATGGGGAAGGGAGGATGTGCTGCATCACTGCACTGCCCTGTGCCAGCATCAGTGGGGTGCAGAGGGACCCTCCTCCTCTGTCATCCTGCTTGCAGTGCGAGCACACAGGGCAAACTGGGATAGACAGACCCCATCTCTTGGGGACCAACATTGTCCCCCAGAGAGTCCAGTCCCCCTGAGTGGGCAGCACTCACACTGCCAGGCCGGGGACTCATGTCGGGGCCACTGTAGACAGTCCAGCGAGAGCTCTCCTTGTTCAGCTCCTTGTACTTGCCCTCGAAGACCTTCTCCAGATCCTCCTGGCTGTAGGCACAGACGGCGGCACTGCCCGCCCTGCCCGCCTGCCTGTGGGGAGGGACAGCCAGGTGGGCAGCATCAGCACACAGGCCCCCAGACTTCCCCCACACCCCTGGGCACTCACCACTGCGAGGTGAAGACGGCGTAGAAGTCGGCGCGGCCGCCGTGGCGGGGCAAGGCAAAGGCATGGTGGATGACATTGAAGGGGAAGCGGCCAGCCTCAGAGCACACCAGCTGCGCCTTCAGGAAAGTTGTCCACTTCTTCTGCAGCACCTTGTCCCCCCCTACATCGCTCTGCAGGAGACGAAGGGTGCTCATTATCAAGGTGATAAGATCCAGTTACTCCCTTTGTTCCAGGTCATTGTCCCCCATCATGGTGTCATCATCCCATGTCATTGACCCCCATCATTTTGCCGATCACAGTACAACTATCATCCCCATTATTGTCTCCCGTCATTGTCCCACACCATCATCATCCCCCATCACTGTGCCCACACTGTAGCCCACCATCATTCCCTGCTGTCATCCCTGCACCCACCTTGCAGACACGGGCCACCCGCGGCACCAGGAGCCGCTCAAAGAAGTCAAACTCGTCCGCTGTCTCCTCGAAGAAGAAGTAGACCTTGTCGTCCCCAGGTATGCTGAAGGAGGCCACGAAGGCAGCGTCGGCTACAGGCACAGACAGGGCAGGTGGGTGAGAAGCTGGAGTTGGGGGGGGCTGCAGGCACCTCCTCAGGAACCCTTCCTAGGACCTTCCCTCTGCTCACCTGAGAGCCAGCGGAGGAAGGCATCTGTCTTGAGCAGGGTGCGGGTGCCCAGTGAGCGGGAGATGATGGGCTCGTTGCCCTGGAAGTTGTTCATGGTGCCGGCATAGAGCTCACCGTCTGCTCAGGGACAGAGTGGGGCTCAGCTGCGGTGAGGACCTCCCACCCTCATCCTCCACTCCATCCCAGGAGTGGGTGCCCACCCGTGAGGCCACTGGCCCCATACTCACCCACCAGCAGGGCCGTGTAGGTGTGCTGAGGATCGAAGGGGCACTGGCCCTTCCCGTCCAGGAAGGGTTGTCCTCTGCCACTGGACACCAGTGTGAAGTTTTCCAGGTGCTGTGGAAAAAGGGAGAAAAATCAGCCAAAGGAGTGAAAACAACCCCAAATCTGTAGGGAATGACTGTGGAATACCTTGCAGACATGGGGTTGGCCCGTGTCTTCAAGGTGGGTGCAGGGATGATGACAGGGGTTGATGACAGAGGATGCTAGGGATACCCGGCTCCTGTCACCTTCCCTCATTTTCCTTTTGGGGAGTGGCAGTCCCCACCACGTGCTCAACACGGAGGAAACTAAGGCAGGGACGGAGAGCCTGGAGTCACCTGAGGGGACCCAAAATTGGGGCTTCTCTGTCAGAGGAAGAGTTGCTGGCAGCTGAGTGAGAATCACCAAGGGCTCCTTCAGCAGATGGGATAAAAAGATGTCCCTTGGAGGGGAGACCCAGCATCCCCATCTTGGGGACACCCCATGATGTAATTCACTTCTGGGACCGTACTTTGTGGGTCCTCACAGAAACACCACAACCTGCCCAGAGACCCCCTGCACCCTGTCCTGGGGAGGACTCACAATGTAGGTGCATGCAGGGCTGAAGGCGTAGGTCCCACACACATAGAGGTGGGTCTGGTTCAGGGCCACCAGGACTCGGATGAAGTTGAAGCACTCAGTCTGAGGGGGGAAGAGCAGAGTTGGGTGCTGAGAACCCCAGCAGCTCTGTGGGACACCTGAGCCCCCACAGGGTCATCTCACCTCTTGGCTCTTCTTCTTAAAAGCACATTCAGAGGTTTTCTCAGCTGTGGGTCCCCACATTATCTGCAAAGAGAATGGAGATGTTCCTGGGCTGTTAAGCCCAGCCCCAGAGGGGAAACTGAAATGCAGCAGAGGACCCCCCCCCTCCCACCTCCCCAAAAGTGGTGGCTGCTCACCGAGGCTTTGGCACGGATGCTGCCAGGGGTGCCGACAGTGAGGGCCAGCACCTGGTCACGTGCGCCCACGTACAGCTCCTCCTCGCTCTCATCCAGGAGGAAGATGTCATAATGGGAGACGTTACCCTGGCTGAAGTGGGTGAGGGTCCGCCGGGGGTCCCCTGGCAGGAGCAAAGGGGGTGACGGGGGCCAAGGGGTCACACACACACCATCACCATCATCCGCAGGCAGATGTGGCAGCAGTCGCCATTGCAGCTCGTGTCACATCTCACACAGGAAATGGGGTGCGTTCTTCCCCTTCAGCTCCCACATCACCATCACCACTTCGCCCTCCAGGTCCCCACCTCCTCCTGTCCCCTCCAGGTCCTGCTGCAAGAGCTGAACGTCCCCAAGCTGGAGACCCCCAGAAATGGGGTGCATTTTCCCCCAAGCTGTGCCTGTGATGCTTTGGGGCCATGGCCAAGGGCAGTGCTCCGTTTGGGGGATGCACTGCCCCAGGGTGCCACCCTGGAGGGATTACAAGCTCCCGAGGTGCCAGACTGGGGGGGTCACCAGCCCCCAGCATGCCCTCGGGCACAGCCAGGGACTGCAGCTTCTCGTTCATTCCCACCAGGCACTGAAACTGGGGGATTTTTGCAATTCTGGGCATGGCTGCATGGGGAAGGGGAAGTGACAGTGCCGTCAGGGTTGGAATAACATGACCCTGCCATGGGGCACAGACCCTCTTGCAGCTGAATTGCCACACCACAGCCCCCCCCAAGCTCCTGCTTTGCCACCTGCCTTTCAGCTGGACATGCCGTGCCCTGTCCCTTCCAGAGGCAGCTTTTCCTCCCCCCAGGGTGACCCTGAGCAGACCCTGGGTGCCAGGTGAGTGACAAAATGGCTGTTGGGTCTAGCCCACTGGGTGTTGGGGTGCCAAACAGCCTAATCTACTCTCATCCCCCACTGCATCACCTGCGGCCACTGCCACTGTCTCCAACCCCACATGAGGGTCAGTGATGGGGCGGGGGGGCTATGATAGGGGACACCCCAAGGTTCCTGATGCTGGATGCTAAACCCTGGGGATGGACACTCTCCCAGGCAGATGTTGTGTGTCCCCCTCCCCAGTTGTCCCACCTCTTCCCAGTCCTCCTGCTCCCGGTGCCATACTCACCGCTGGGAAAGGTGACGCGGGGCAGGGGCTCTGCGCAGAGCATGGCAGCCGGCACCACCACCCCACAAAGCAGGCGAAGGGCGGTGGGCATGGCGGGGGGCGGCAGGGATGCGCCCCAAGAGGGTTCCACTACCATCCCTGCGGGGAGGGTGAGGGTGAGGGCACACGCTGCTGGGCTGCGTGTCACTTCACCCAGCGGAAACAAGACAGGGGAAGCAGTACTCGGCAGAGAGGTGGGGGATGGGGGGCCCCTCAGCGCCTCGAGCCGCACGTGGCCCCCAAGTTTGGGCACGAACTTCCCACTGTTACACTGGCAGTCAGAGATGTCCCCTAGCCCTGCGGGGCTTCCTGCACCAAAATCTCTGGTACAGTCGGAGATGTCCCCTCACCCTCCGGGGCTCCTGCACCCGAGACCCCGGCACAGAGGTGTCCAGATGCTCCTGCCTTTGCCCCCAGAGCCTCAGAGCCCATCCCCATCAGGGATTCCTCTGTCTGGCTCCATCAGTTACCAGAGCGTCCACAAAATGGGGGGGAACAACCACGGGAATCCCCTCCTTGCAGCTCTTTCTGCAGCTCATGCCAGAAGCATTGGGTAAAGAGCCACGTCTCAAGAACCTCACGGTCCCCAGGACCCCTTTGCCGATGGCCACCGTGTCCCCAGCGAGCGGCATTACCTCTCTGGCGGGCGAGGACAGAGCCGCTCACCTCCACCCCTGGAGCACGGGCAGCCGGCAGGCGCCAGAGCCCTGGGGGCTGTGGCCACTAGACCCCCGTGGGCCCATGCCCTGCATCCAGCCGAAGCGTGGCCGTGCTGCCAAGCTCCCAGCCCGGCCCAGCCCAACCCTGCGCGGCTCCGCCGGGACTGCGGGAACCTGAAAGTCCTGCTGGAAGAGGACGAGCCTCGGCAGGTTGGGGCAGTGGGCGCCTGAGCCCGCCTCTCCTGCCTCGCAGCCCCGCAGAGACAGCAGCGAAGCCTGGTGGAGGCAGCTGGGATGGGAACCAGGGAGCTCTGCTCCTCCGACTGGATGCCCAGGGGGTGACGTGGGGGAGAAAGATGTGCTCAGATGCCTGGGTTTGCTTGCTGGGGAAGTCTTTGGGGTGAGGAAAACAATGGCATTTTTCCTGTGGATTGTGCGGACCAACAGCAGGCCTGAGCATCACCCCCAAAACCAGCCCCATGGAGACAAGTATCACCCAGAAAACCAGCCCCCCAGGGCTGAGCATTGCTCCTCACAAACAGCCCCATGGGGCTGACTATCATCCCCACAAACAGCCCTCGAGGGCTGAGCTTTGCTCCCATAAACAGCCCCTCAGGGCCGAGCATCGCCCCCACAAAGCTCCCGCAGCTGTTCCAGGAACTCGCCTCCCTGGAGATTCCATCCTTAACCCCAGGCTGCTCTGGGATCGCTGTAGGTAAGAAACCTGGCAAAGCCAAAGCCCTGGAGTTCCTCAACATCACATACCTGAGGTACCCCAATATCCCTCTGGACAAGTCTGAGGAGCATCCCGCCCTGTTGGGGCCTCCTTACCTGCCTCTACCGTCCCCACAGAAGCCCACCGGGACATGGAGCCCTGGGAGGGCAGCGCTGTGCTCTCCACCTTGCTTGGCTGGGACAGAAGCTCCTTGTGAGCACAGAAAGTAGGTTACTCTGCCCCGGATTTCCCACTTGGCGAAGGGCTGGCTGAGGGACAGGGCTGCACGGAGCCTTGGATCGGCCGTATTGTTCTGCCCTGGGCCAGAGCCATCGAGGCCGTGGAGGGGGAGGAGGGATGGGAAAGGGAGCAGAGGCTCCTTGGTGAGGCTGAAGGCTTGACTGGGGCTGTGGTGGGGCTGAGGAAAACTGCCAGATTGTTCCCCAGCATGAGCTAGGGCTGACACAGGATGTGAGGCGACAGCAGCCTCGAGGCTGCTCCAGCAGCATGGGAAGCTGGAATCCCTTCTCGGCCCTGTCTCTCCTCTTTTTTGTGTCCCCTGGTCACAGTGGATTGGGGACATGGTGGGGGGTGTAATTTACAGCCCCCCTGTATGGGATTTGGCACACGGGAGTGAGTATTATCAAGGGTCTCTCAACACTGGGGTGGTTTAGTTTCCCGTGATGCTTACAGGTTGACGACAGCTGTGGCTTCATGGGTCTTGTTCCTGCTTGGATATCCTCCTGGAGGATTCTCTCTAAGCTAGGGAATATTGTGCTGTCGATGAACACCCACACTCCCTGCAAAGAGCATGTCACCTGCCACGGGATGGAGCCAGGCCCAGCCTTTGCGCTCAGCAAGGTGAGCTGTGACAGATGCAGGGCAGTTGTGAAGCTGGTGGCATTGATCTCCCAGCTGCTCAGACCTTCCCCATGCCTCAATTTCCCACAGCAGAGAAGAGTCTGGTCCTTCTCTGCAGCTGGACTCCAATCCCCCGCCCATGTCAGATCCCAGGAGCATCTCTGTAGTGTGAGGGGTGCAGGAATGCTCTCAATACCCAAGAGGGGCTGGGGGAAGCCAGATCCGGAGCAGGGTGTGTGTGTGTGGGAGATGGAAAGCAAGGTGGGGGGTGGACTAAGGACATGGGAGGATGAAGGGGAGGAATTTGGGGGGTGTATGCAAGAGGANCAGCATCCCCCGGCCCCGCATCCGGCTCACGTCGCCATGGCTACGGCTGTACCTCGGCCGTCCGCGGCCCCCCCGCACCGACAGACCCTGACGGACGGACACGGGGCNCGTATGGAGGGTGGGCGCCCGCGGGCACGTGTGCGGGCACTGCCTGCCCGTACCCCACACACACCGCCGACACCCCCATACACACGAGGTGCAGGGACACCCCTCTGCCCCCACACGTGTTCCATCCAACCCCTCTCCTGGCACGTTCCTGTGCCCCCGTTAGGGCCCTTCACCCCAGTTTTGCTCTCAGCTTTTGGCAACAAGTCCCTGCACCCCCATCTCAACACCTCCAGATCCAGACCCTGCATCCCATCCCCGCACCCCATCCCTGCAGCCCCATATCCACACTCACTCCATCCCTGCATCCCCATCCCTGTATCAGTCCTCTCACTTCACCCATCCCAGGTGAGTGCTGCTGGCTCAGGCTTCCCATGCTATGTGGATTTGAGGGGTCCCAGGAGGAGGCTTGGGGCGCAGACGTGGCACCAGGCTGCATGTATGTCCCCCTCACGCAGCATCCACAAATTTTGGTTTATGGCATTTCCCCCCTTGGAATTTCCCTTGCCAGAAAGCCTGACCTAGCCGGTGCTTGCAGACCCCACTTCTCCTGTGGAACATGCCCCCTTCCCCTTCCCACTTGTGGGAGAGCATGGCGCCACGAACCCCGAAACAGGATCCCCAGCCACCACTTCCTCCCCCCTCTGCAACCACCTTCCCTGCATGACCTCAGGCTTGCACAACCGCAGCTGAGGAGCTGGAGAGGTGCCAGCCTCTGCACCAGCTGGGGTGCAGTATTAGCACCCCCAAAAGCCGCAAGCCTGCAACAGGCCCATTGCCTGGAGCACTTGCTCCGCCAGGGCTGGAGAGCAGAGCCAAGTGCCCCTGCAGTTCCCACAGGGTTCGGGAGGTTGGAGCCTTTCACAGGCACCTGTAAGGAGCTTGTGCCTAGTGCCCACCAGCACTGGAAGCTTAGCTGGAGCCTGCTGTGGAGACTCCTCCCACCCCAAGGCTGAGCTGAGGCCCCTCAGCCCTGCCTGGACACTCCAGCCTGCCCTGTGGGGGTCCTACGACCTGCAGCAACTTGGGGTGCAGCTTCGGGGCATAGCAGTGGGCACAAGCTCACATCTTAACCCCCCCTTGGGATTAGCAGGGTGGCCTGACCTTAATCCCCCTGGGCACGCAGGGGCCTGGAGGGGCCGGTGTGGGGCTGGCAGGGCCCCCAGCACCCACTCGGCCATGCCCTGGCTGGTAAACCCTGGTGACTTGCCAGACGCTGGAGTCAGTCCCAGGTCTACCCCATCCCAGTGATTGCTCATAGGCTTCCTGTGCTAGACTTTCCCCCCAAAAAACTGGTGGTCCTCAACATGTGCCCAAATTCCGGCGTTCCTGCCCACCCAGAGTGCCTCTGAAGAGACCCCAACATTCAAAGCATAAGTCAGCAAGGCCAGGCCACAGCCCCTGCTCTGGGATCCCATCTCCCTCCTGCCAGACTCTCGGGGACCTGAAGCAGGGCTCAGCCCCACGGGACAACAGGAGGAGCAGGAGAAACCTGACCTTGAGTCAGTGCTTTGGCTGGAGTGGGGCTGGAGCTCTTTCACAGGCTCTTTTGCAAAGTCCCCATAGGGGTGTGTGAGGTCCCTGTGGGCCGTAGCTCACCCCTGGGCTGTGCAAGGTCCGAACTGGCTGCACATGGCTCCATAGGGATGTGAAAGGTCCCTACGGGGTTATGCAAGGTCCACACCGGGATGTGCAGGGTCCCTGTGGGGAGTGTATGGGCCCCGTGGGGCTCTGTAAGGAACCCACAAGGTCTGTATTGTCCCTTCAGGGCTCTGCAATGTCCCCGGGGGCTGTGCAGAGATCCCGTAGGTCTCCAGCTCAGCCTTTCCCCAGCGCGACCCAGCCCAGGAGTGCCAGGACACTGGGGTCCTGTGGGGGACATGGGGAGGATCCAGGGCATTATTTCCCTGTTGCATTTCCCCATGGCAGTTCCCCATGACAGTTCCCATGTCTCCTGACCTGCATCCTCCCAAGAACATGTCCAGGCAGCAGCACAAGATGCCAGCAGCATGGTTGGCTTCCCCTCATCATTCCAGAACCCACTATTTTGGGCACAACCTCATGACTTTTGGGGCCTGGCAGTGCCAGGCCTGGAGTAGGGTTGAATCCCCATGAAAGGGGACAGGCTGCAGCATTGTGGGGATAGCTGCTCCAGCGTTGTGGCATGGGTATCCCTGAGCTGGCAGAAATGGGAGGCAAACAGGGCACAGAGAGGGGGCCAGTGTGTCCCCTCTCATGCTGTGAGCACCTGCCTCTGACACCTCCCTGTACCCCTTCCCTGGGAGGGGGGGGTGGCACCTTGCTGGGTCTCCACAGGATTACTTGAATCTGGGAGGTGGCAGGGATGCCCTAGACCCTGTGGTACCCTCTGCCCTCCCGAGCCTCAGCCCTGCTGCACCCAAACCTGGGGCAATGTGGCCCCACACAGCATGGGGGGCCCCAGGCATCCAAGCACTGGGGCAGGGGGGACCCCAAGACCAGGCATCCCGGGCACCTACCTGGCTGTGCCTGTGCCCCGGCCACCCGCCTGCGTCCCCTCACATCGCAGCTCCCCAGCGCTGTGCCTGGTAAAGCCGATTATGCATCGGCTTTACAGCCCTCCTTCTCCCCAGCATCCCCTCCTGCCTCGCTCCGGTGCCTGGCACAGCTCGGGAGCACAGGGGGTCCCCTTGGCAGAGTGTGGGGGTCACCCCTATGGTAGGAGCAAACCTTCACTCAGGGGCTCACTCAGGTTCTGCACCCCCCAGTCCATCCCATCCTGGGGAATGTCTGGCCTCCAAAACCCCAAGAGGAATCTCTGAGTCCTTACCTCAAATTCCACCCCTGTCCAGTCCCTCTCCAGGGGGCTCCTTGCACGGCTGGCCCAGTTCTTAGCAACCCACCCTCAGGTGAGCCAGGGTGTGGGGCAGAAAGAGATCCCTGGGGGGTCCCTTTGCTGCCTGAGTGCAGCATAGCACCCCCAAATCCCCCAGACAGCAATGACAACAGCACACAGCATGGGAAGGGTTCAGATGTATTTTGACTCTGGAAGAAAATATAGGCAGTAATACAGAAGCTTTGCAAGCATGGATACATACATGACCTCCCCAAAACCCACTGGAGTGGGGGGGCTTGTCCTGGCACCTGCTCCAGCCCCACCCCTCCCCGCTGCACTTGAGGTCGGGAGGGCTGCAGGCATTTCCCAATCAAGGCAAAAAGCCAGGATATCTGTCAATGGCTGGATGGACTCTTGCCAAGAGGGAATCTGCCCCTACTAGACCCCAAAACCCGCCTCACTCGAACAAAAGCCTTCCTAGGTGGTTTCCTGGCAAACCAGCTCTGACCTGGACTGAGCATCTTTCACTTTATCCCTGAAATAGCTCCTAAGCTCTGGCCACCAGAGACGAGCCCGAATAACCGCAGACGAGAGAAGCTGGGGTGAACTCCTCTGGATGCACTGGCTCCCAGAGAGGGGTCCTGGGGGGCCCCACTGGGGCTGAGCTTGCGGGACCAAGGTCCATCACCCCAGCTGTCAAATCCATCTGGTCCCAGAATGCAGCTCCGGTGTGTTTTCACTTCCCCTACTCCATCTCCACTCGATGCCAGGTGGGGTCCAATGGGGTTCCCAACCCAGCCCCTGCCTCAGCTAAGGCACAACTTGGCTAATTAAGAAAAAGGGAACCCAAAGGGCAAGAGGTGCCTGGGATGGGGAATATGGGGAATACAGTACATAGAGTGCCAGGAGTGCGGGTGGGCAGGGGGCTGGGGAGGGGGCAATGGCCACAGAGAGACTTGGGCATCGCCCGCGAGCTGCCAGGAGCCCCCGCGCCAGCACCGCCGGGAATCACAATTCAAAAAAAGAGAAAAAAAAGGGAATTTTGGCTTCAGATTGCAAGAAAAAGGGTTGTAAAGGCACTGTGCTCCACTTGAGACAGGTCAGCAGCCCTTGTGGCATGCAGCTCCAGCAGGCACGGCTGCACTTCTCCCTGTCCTATGTAAAAAGCTTTGGCAAAAAAGGTACAATCTAAGGAGCATTTTCAACTACGAACTCCTCCTGCATGGCTGCTCTGTAAACACAGTTCTTTGCTGTCTTTGGCTGAAGTTCTAAAAAATATTTGAAGCTGAAAAGCTATTTCTTGGTTTGGTTTTTTTTATATAGAAATAGATTTTTTCTTTACAAAAAAAAATCAAAGCATCTTTTAGCACTTTTAATATATATATATATAAAATTCCTGCTATAGAAAACAAAAAAAAACAACCCTGTTTTTTGATATCTTGTTTTTTTAAGGGAAAAAAAATTTCTGTTGCTTTGGGAAAAAAAAAAACAACCTAGCTGGAGACGGGCAGGAACCACAGGAATGCGCCACGGAATTACATGATGCTGCAGTTCTGAACAGCCTGGGCCTGGGAGGGACACAGAAAAGAACACAGTTAAGAAGACCCCAATGTCACCATCCATTTCCTCTGACTGCAAAGTGTCCAGTGGGATCCTTTGGATGCCCACAGTGCCCCTGGGCTCTCCTCCATCCTGGCCCTTGGGGTGTGATAAATAAATCCTCCCAAGATGGGATGTTCATAGCTCCAAAACTTGAGAATTAGTGGTAGGTGATATATGAGGGTTATAATATTGACTAAGAGTATCAATATAGAATATATTATATATTAATCTAATATATACATATATATATTCAAGTGCTGAAATATTCACATTACTAGCATGAACACTTAGCAGCAGTGGAATGAGTGATATAGAGGATGGGGAATGCTCTGGGGTGCCAAGGGGGCCAAGTGTAAGATGGAATGAGGTGGGAAGCTGCTATGGCAACATCCCTTTCCAATCCCTCTCAGAATCTCCCATCCCTTATAAAGAGGGTTGTGCGAGCCCAAAGAGGAAGAGCAGGGAGAAGGAGAGGTGGGAGGGGATAGAACCCCTGCAGCATTGCCCTGTTGGGAAAGGACGATGCCAGGACAGGGTGGAGACCCAGCAGCACTGGGACAGCCGGTGGTCCGGTGCCAGGGACTGGACCCAGGGTCTGGGAATGGCACTGACCTGCCTGCGAGGGCTGGAGTTCCCCAGGAGGTAGTTCCTGGACACCAGGCTTTCCCCGAGGCCGATGCCAGAGTCGCCCATGCTGCGGTAGCTGCGGGTGACTGTCACGCTGGAGGTGGAAGAGCCTGAGGACATGGTGTTGATGCCGGCGTTCTGGGTGCCCGACTTGTCGGCCGGCTGACCACACGTGCCACAGACGACTGTACGGGAGCGCAGGTTGTATTCACCAGGGTCCCCAGAGCCACTGCAGCTACCCTAGACATGGCGGGGGACAGACAAAATGACCTCAAGCCCCTGCCAGAGCATTCTCTGCCCTGAGCTCCTGTCCTGAGATGGTGGCGGCACCAGTGTGACCCAGGAGAGCTCTTCACATTAGGCCTCGAAGAGAGTCTGACTCACCTGTCCTCTCCATCACGTGGTTTAAAAATAATAAAATAGAATCCCTATTATTGTGTTTCTAATCCCAAGTGACTGAGGCCAGCACACTGCCAGTGGGTGACCTTCCCTGCTGCCCTGACCTTGCACCCTGAGCTCTCGGCACATGGGAGACACCTGAACTGTGCTCCTGAAAACATCCTCTTCCTCTCCACTTCGTGAGCTGGCAGCTTTCTGATGGGAAATTTGCTCTTGGAAAGGATTCAGCCTCCAGATGAATGGGCAGCACTGGCTGCAGGAGCTTGGCTCCTCTGTCCAGGGATAGTCAATATAGATGAGAATCACAGAATCATGGAATGGTTTGGGTTGGAATGGACTTGAAAGCTCATCTCATTCCAGCTTCCTGCCATGGGCAGGGACACCTTCCAGTATCTCAGGTTGCTCTAAGCCCCATCCAACCTGGTCTTGGACACTTCCAGGGATGGGGCAGCCACAGCTTTCCTGGGCAACCTGTGCCAGTGACTCACCTCCCTCACAGGGAACAACTTCCTTCCAGTACCCCATCTAACAACTCTGCCCTCTAACTGTCAGTGGGAAGCCATTCTCCCTTGTCCTGTCACTCCAGACCCTTGTCTAAAGTCCCTCTCCAGCTGTCTTGGAGCCCCTTTAGGCCCTGGAAGGAGCTCTAAGGTCTCCCTGAAGTCTTCTTTTCTCCAGGCTGCCCCAACTCTCCCAGCCTGCCTGCAGAGCGGAGAGACTCCAGTCACCAGAGCATCTTCTGGACTTGCTCCTTCTTGTGTTGGGAGCCCAAGAACTGGACCCTGCACTGCAAGTGGGTCTAACAAGGGCAGAATAGAGGAGGACAATCCACTACCTCACCGTGTCCATATCAGTCTCAGCACAGTTCTTCAGATCCAAATAACTCAAAGGGAAGTGGATGATGGATGCCCCATTTTGCTCCTGCAGAGCTCTGGAAGTGGCATCCAGAAGATCTTTCACCACTGTTGAGGCACGGCTTGGCCACGATGGCACCTTTCTGCACATAATTCTTGCAGGCATCTTGCGTGCAGGACACACACCCCGCAGGATGGCCTGGTGGGGGATGCTGGGCTGCAGCCAAGGGTGTTTCTTTGGGAGAAGTGGCTGCAGCTTTGCTTCTGGCATGTTACCTGCTCTCTGCCCACTGCCTGCTCTCTGCCTGCTGCTCCTCCTGGTGTGCGTTTCACCTCCGTATAGGGAAAGATGGGCTTGAGAGGAAGGACAAAGCCACCTCTGGATTTGTTCCAGCACCCTCATGAAGCAGAGAGGACAGAGCAGTTGCTGACAAGAAGTGTCATCCACCAACTTCCCACCATCCTATCCTCCAAGCAATGCTAGGTACCACCTCAGCCTCCCTCTGACTCCTCTGGCCCTTTTCATGGCATGTCAGGGTTGCTTACTGTTGGAGACAACTTCCAGCAAGGTCTTCAGAGCTTTTGTAGTGAGCACCAATCTCCTCCAGATGCCAGAGGTCTGTTGGCTTCTCTCATGCAGTTGCTTCCACAGCAGCCTCCCCACTGCCTTCTCCTATATGCCTGATCCTGTGTGATGCTGAGGTGCCTCCCACCCTGACTGGGACTGAACCTGCACCCCCCCGCCCCCTCGGAACCAGCAGCATCCCCAGCACCCTACTCACATGGTGATGGCGGTGGTGGATGCTCATTTCATCATCGTCCTCATCCTCATCATCATTGATGATCACAGTGCGGACCAGTTTCCGCATGGCCACCTCCTGCAGGGGACAGGACGTGAGTTGGGTCAGTGCCTGCCACCCCCCATGCCCTGTGCCAGAGCTGCCCTTGGCTCTCACCTCCCCGTTGGAGTTGATGAGGGCGGTGCGCAGGCTGTCCCCGGAGCCCCAGCTGCTCTGGGCTTTCCACACCACGTTGCTGGGGGGGCTGTGGGTTGCTCCAGCTCCCGAGGCCCAGATCTAGGAAGAAAAGCAGGAGAAAAGTGACTTCTCAGGTCTGCAGACTCCACAGCCCAGGGACAGGGGTCTATCACCACAAAAAGCCATACACCAACCACTCCATGTTACCAGTGGCCTGGCAGGGTTTGGAATCTTGCCTGAATCCTCCACCAGGCAGTGACTCACCGTGACCACCTGGCCAGCCTTCAGGGTGAACTTCGGGGGGAAGCGGTAGGTAATGGGGGGATCGTCCCCATTCTGCCGCTTGATCTGCCAGTTCCCCATCGCCTGGTCCTGTGAGAGAGAGTAGCGACCCTCAGAATCCCAGTTCCTCTCCAACTTGTCCCATTCACTGCCTGCCCGTACGGCAAAGTAGGGCTGAACCTCACCCCAGGGACTCTGTGGATCTCCCCAAAGGCAAACTCACCTCGTTGGACTTGTTCCTGAGACGGACAAACTTGCCCTCCAAGTCCACCTCCTCCACGCCAACACGGCCGCTGGTCCGGGCATGGTGGGAGAAGCTGGTCCGGCTCTCACTATCCTCCAGCTTCCGCTTCTTGGAGGAGCCTGGGGTGGACAGGTGGCTTCGGGATGCACCTTTGTGGGATGAAGGACTGGGGGACAGCCTCAGCCTGGCAGGGGGAGAAGACGAGATGAAGCCAGTGAGGACACAAGGGCTGGGATCCATGTAGCCCAGAGCTAGGCACAGCACTCTGTGCTCACCGCTCCTCCTCGCCCTCCAACAGCTTGCGGTAGGCGTTGATCTCCATATCCAGAGCCAGCTTGATGTCCAGCAGCTCCTGGTACTCATCCAGCTGCTGCTGCATGCGTGCCCGCATCTCAGCCATCTCCCGCTCCTTGTCGGAGAGCAGGCGCCGGTTAGTCTCACGTTCCCTGGCCAGAATATCCTCCAAATCGTGCAGCTTCGCTTCCTTGGCAGCCAGCTGTGGGGAGGGAAGGTGAGGGTGGCCACTCCACCCGGAGCCATGTCCAGAAGGAGACCACCCCCAGGAGGGGACCATCCCCAGGGCAGACATCTCAAGGAACCCTTTGGTCTCAACTCACCTGCTTCTGCAGCTGGCTGACTTCCGAGGAGAGATTGTCAATGCGAATGCGGGTCTGCTGCAGCTCCTCATGGGCAGCACCCACCATGTTGCTGTTCCTTTCAGCTGACTGCTTGGCATTCTCCAGCTGGGAGACAGGACAGGGGGATCAGCATCTCAGCACCCACAGCCCACCCTTGCTCTGTGGGGCTGGAGGGAGAGGAGAGTGGTGTGGGGAGGCTGCTCACCTTTGCCCCATAGGTTTTCTCCAGTTCCTCCTTGTAAAGCCTGATCTGGGCTTCATGCTGGCTCCGCAGCTCCTGCAGGGCCTCAGAGAGCTTGCTCTCAAACTCCCGCTGCCGCCCGTTGTCAATCTCCACCAGCCGGGTTTCGTGGCGCCGCTTGGTCTCCCGCAGCTCCTGGGGACAGGTCAGGGGACACTGTGTCACCTCAGGGAGGGGACACAACACACACAGTGGGGGTTATCGCAAGTGATCCCAGCCCCATTGCAGCACATCACAGCTCACCTCGCTGTAAATGTTCTTCTGGAATTCAAGCTCTTCCTTCAGCGTCTGCAGCCGGTTCTCAGCATCCACGCGGCGCAGCATCTCATCCTGCAGCTGCTTCTTGGCTTCACTCAAGGCACTTTCCAGCTGACAGGGAATTGAGAAGGACCATCACAGTGGGCTCTGGGCACTGCACTCAGCATGGCTGGGGACCTACCACCCAACTGCATTTGCCCCACAGGCCCTGGCATGGCAGGGACCTGGCAGCCCCAGGTAGGGGGGTAAAAAGGGATCCCTGGATCAGTTGGAGACAGAGATGCCACTGCTCACCTTGGCCACTTGTCCCCTCAGGTCTCGCACTTCAGTTTCCAGATTCCTCTTCTCACCCAGGGCCGTGGAGAGCGCAGCCTCTTTGGAATTAAGCAAAGCCTCCACATCCTTAAGGCGTGCCTGGGCAGTCAGCAGGTCCCCTTCCTTCTTGGCATTCCTGCAGGGCAAAGGGTGGCACAGGTGAGTGGCATGGCAGGAAGAATCATAGTCATCAGGAAATTATGGAATGGTTTGGGTTCAAAGACACCTTAAAGCACATCTAGTTCCACCCCCTGCCATGGGCAGGGACATCCACTAGACCAGGCTGCTCCAAGCCCTGCTCAACCTGGCCTTGGACACTTCCAGGGATGGGGCAGCCACAGCTTCTCTGTGCAACCTGTACCAGGGCCTCACCACCCTCACAGGGAAGAATTTCCTCCAAATATCCCATTAAACCCTGCCCTCTGGCAGTGGGAAGACATTCTCCCTTGTCCTGTCACTCCAGACCCTTGTCCAAAGTCCCTCTCAAAATTCTGGAGTCCCTTCAGGTACTGGAAGGGACTCTAAGGTCTTGTCAAGCTTCTCATCCACCAACACTTCCAAGTTCTTCTCCTCAAGGCTTTTCTCAGAAAAGCCTGTGCACTGTACCCCAAGCACAAAGAGTGTCATACCTGTCTCCCTCTGATCACTCCCAAAAGAGCTGCACCACTGTCCCTAACAACCACCCACCAAGGGGACCAGCACGTCCCAGCCACCCGGCACACCCAGCCCTAGTTTGGATACTGGAAAGCAGGAAGGGCTGGGAATGACCGGGGGAGCAGGAGGAGTCTCAGGGTGGAGCACCCATGTGCAATATGCACACCCACGGCATAGCTGCATCGCAAGAGACCAGTGCTGATGAGGCTGGGGCCGGAGTGGCACTGTGTGGCATGGTGGGACGCAGGGCAGTATGGTGGGACACTGTGGAGCATGTTGTGATGCGGCACAATGTGGTGATGTGGACCTGGAGCAACACTGTGTCCACCATGGCATGATAGAGTTAAATGTGGCGTAGCGTGGCTCAGCACGGCGTGGCACCATGTGACATGGGGCCGGATGGTGGAGCAGCAGCTGGGGAGGAGCTGAAACTGCCCCATAGCCAGTGTTGCCCCCCTGAGGTGGCCAGGCAGAGGAGTCTGTGGTACTCTGCTCGTGCCAAGAGTTTGATGCCTCTCCCGGAGTGGACAGGGAGCTCCAGGCAATGAGTGGGGGCTGGGGGCTGCACTGGTGTGGCTGTGCCTCACCATGAGCACAGCCGTCTCTCAGTGGATGCAGAGCTGTGGTGCCTCAGCTCCCCAGCCCGACCTCTGGCATCACCATCCACACTCCTGCATCATCCTGGCCCCTACTGACCCCCTCTCTTTTCCAGCCCTCAGACAGCAAGTCAAAGCCATTCCTTACAGACCCACCGTGTGACCAGCGAATCTGATTGCATCACCAAAACACAGCCTGGAGCTATTTTGGTAGGTCCTATAAAAAGCAAAGACCCAACTGTCCCCCAGCAGCCGTCAACCCTGGGGTGGGTTTGTCACCCCACCTCCCTCAAAATGGGGTGTGGGACTGGCAAGGGTGGAATGCGCCCGAGGATCAGCCGCGGAGCCCCTCGGCCGTAGGCCAGCACTGGCTGCACGCCGGCCGCGCGGCGCATTCCTGGGGCAAGGAGGGCGCACCCGCGCCGTGACATCACGGGTCACAAACAGCAGGGAGCGGCTGCGGCACCGCCGGCACTCAGCCCATCCCAGGGAAGGATCCAGACCACCAGGAACGGGACCCAGGACCAGCAGGGACGGCGTTCCCAGACTCGCAGATGCGGGATGTCGGAAGCTCCTGGATTGGCCAACAGCAGATTTTCCTGCATTTCTTTCTGTTTCCTGACCCAAGCCAGCATGGAGAAGTTATCTGCAGACTAAAGCAAAGGTTTCAAAATCCCAGGCTACTGTTTTTAGAGTGCAAACCTCACTCCAAATCCCAGGATATTCCATGTTAAAAGAGCAGGAATTCCATTTAAGGACAGCTTAAAAAAATAACAATCCCTACATTTACACTAACGAAATTCAGAACCACTTAAAATGCTGCTGTCAGGAAAAGCAGAGCCCAAGAGCCTCTGGGAATCCAGGGGCAGCTTGCAGACTTTTTCTTGGAAGTGAGTGAAGATCTATCTTCTGCCTTTCTTTCAATTTCTGAAAGTTTCTTTCCCCGCCCAGAACACTCTTTATTGTGGTATAAAGGGCTTAGTATAACATGTTGGATCTGTAATGAATTCTAAAATGTTTCTGTGGTCAGATTTTCATATTTTGATGTTTCGGGCACTCAGGTAAGAGGGTCTCAGTGATATGCATGGAGTATGATTTCATAGTCCATAAATTCCATAAAATAGGCTCTTTAATGTCTAAATAGCACTTAAGCAGTCTAGAGAATTTGGAATTTAGCCCACAGTGGAATAACTGACCAAGAAATGCTGCTGGTCCCCCTTTTCCAGGGAACCACAGTCTCGCTTGCTGGAGCTGCTGCTGGAGCTCCGTGCTGGGTCCTTCCTGTTCAACCCACTCCTTTTGTGCCAGTGACTCATAGGACAAGAATGCCAACTGGGAGCGGATCCGAGGCTCCAAGGCTCGCTGCAACCAGCGTTTGAGGCCAAGTTTTCCCGTCTGGCCCTGGCTCATCCCCACAGCCAGCGTGGCCACCCCAGCAGTGCCGGCGGGGTCCAGTCCTGTCGTTCCTGATGGAGTGAACTGCCATGTGACTCCAGGAAGAGCTCATCCCTCGTGTTTGCTGCTGCTCTTTGCTTGCCATGTCGGCTGTGGAGATTTGGGTACAGCTGGAGGACACCAGCACTTTGGGATGGGGCTCCTGCATGACCTGGATCATATGACTCTTTCAAGGGACAGCAGTTCCATTGATAAGTGACAAACAGAGGGAAAAATGCTGATGGTTACACTTGTGTCTGCAGCAGATTTGCCCTCTCCAGGGACCAGAGGGATCCAGGGCTCTGGGCATCAATACCTGGAAAGCCCCACAGTAAATCCTAGATGATTCAAGGACAAATCCCTTTTCCTTAGAAGCCTCCTGTGCTCAGCTCTGGATTCCACCACGAGGAGCAGAGCCAGAAGCTCGGAGCTCAGCAGCCACGGGGCTGAGCTGGGGGTAGTTCTGCCAGAGGGAGCGGAGTGAGACAAATCCTCTCCTGTCCTCTGCTCCGGTGGGTCCAGTGGTCTGCAGAATTTGGCTCCCTGGGACCTGAGCATCTCCCCCCATATTCCTGCCAAACACACCCTGACCCTTAACATGGCAGCAGCCTCTGGATGAGGTATCAGCACACAGGCGAGTCGTCTGTGGCCTTGGGGACCCCCAGCCCACCGCTTCACGCCAGCCCTGTTGATCCCTGCTCCAGCCCAGCCAAGGTTTTAGTTTTCCCTTCTCCTGCCCTCAGGTCCTGCTTTTATTCCCCGGAAGCCTCACAGGCTCCAGCTGGCGCTGGGCTAAAAATAAAAACTTCCATGGCAGCTGTGTCACTCGCACTTCCCTGGAGAGGAGGACGAAGCCGGACCTTCCTCCTCCTCCCCAGAGGGTTTCACTGGCCTCTCTGTCCTGCCTGCTAGACCCTACAAGATCCCAAATTCCCCAGTGAAAAGGGAAGCAGTGACTCATTCTGGAGGGCTGGGTGCCTCCAAATCCCACAGGATTTGATCCCATGTGCTGGGAGAGCCATGGGTAAAAACAATTCAAGAGGAGAAAAAACAAGAGAGGCATCAAATCCTCAAGAAACAAATGTCTCAAGAGAAAAGATGGAGGGAAAAGGGGCCTCAAGACATTTTATTTTTAGCTTTTAAAAGCAGGAAGAAGAAAAAAAAAAGATTGAAAATTGCAGCTGAGCTGCCAGAAAATCCAAATGTTAATGGAAAATTGGATCTGCTCTGACTGTGCTCAGCACAGACAGATGGGAGGCTGCGAAGTCAACACGACGGATTCAAAGAGGGCTCAGGGACAACCCCGCAGAGCAGCATCTGCTACTGCTCCCCTGCACTCTGCCCCAAAATCCCAGCCAGGAAACCTGGCAGGTCTGAGCTCTCCCTTTGGAAAAGCCAAGACAGGACAGAGTCATCAGAGCTCATTGGAACAGCTCCAGGCATGAGCCCACCAGGCTGCTGGAAAGATGCCAACCCTCTCCAAGGTGCCAGAGCCCACTCAATGCATTTTTAGGAAACACTCTTTGGTTTCCCTCTCCACTTTTAATCCCCACAAGTGCTCCTGAAGCTTGGGCAGCACTGGGCTTCATACACTGGAAGAGGACCAAAGAGTGGGATGGAGCTCGTGGAGACGTAGGCGTTCCCCTCCTTCCCTGCCTCCAAATCGCAGCTGCCCCACCCTGGAAAATGTGCCAACTCAGGGAACTTGCTGGCTCCTGCCCCATCCATAAATCTTTATGGACATCTGCAAATCCCTCGGGACTGCAGGTCTCAGTCCCACCTGGCTGCCAGGGGCCACAGCCGCCTGCTCCCAGCCACACAGGCTGAGAACTCTATCCCAGAAAAGGCTTTGACATGTTTACAGCTTGGGAACCCGAGGCAGGAGTGGCAGTGTGTGCCCATGGAAGTCTCTGATTGCTGTGAGGACCCAGGAAACCTGCTTTGCCCCACCTTGGGCAGGCTGCTCTCCATGGCGCTGCCTCCAGTGCTAGGGATCTGTCCCAGGATCACCACACATATCCCAGGGATCACTCCCCCATCCCAGGGATCACTTCCTCATTGCAGGGATTGTTCCCCAATCCCAGGGATTTTTTCTCCATGAAGGATTGTTCCCCCATCCCAGGGACCAGGGCCCCACAGGACAAGCAGAAGGGACAGCACGAGGAGAGGTGGACCTGGAAAACCTCTGCAGTGGGGCAATGGGAATGTGGCAAAGCAGCTTCTCCCAGCTTCTGACTCATCTGTGCCGCAGCGCCTCTGCCAAATCACCAGGATAAACACGGGCCGGTCTCCTAGCAGGGGAGCTGGAAATAGCCAGCATGATGTATAGCGAGGACAACGTCTGCACGGAGCCGGCATCCTGTTGGGCACCATACCCTTGCCAGAGGCAGCTGGGGATGCCAGCACCAGCTGTGCTCATGGATGCATGGAAACAGCTTCCACCTTCTGGCATCAGTGGTGCCAAAGACCCTTCCCGGTGTTGAGCTCAGTGCCGGCCCTGCCACACGCTCCTGACACACTCATGACATGCTCATCCGTGGGGCTGAGGGGCTTGTCCAGTTCCATGTGGCCCTAGTGGAGCAAAACCAGCTCACTGGCATCTCCCAAGAGCTGGGCTTCCCCTCCTGGAATTGGGATCTGGGCTTTCCTTGCACCCTTAAAATGAACCAAAACTGCTGCTTCGTTAGGAACCAGGAAAAAGCCTTTCATGAGGAGGCAAACGGACCCCCCTGTCTAGGATTCCCCAAATCTGGGATGTTCCTGTCCCTCCACAGCTCCCATCACCAGGAACACTGCTGGGAGCTGTGGATGCACACAAACTCGAATGTGATGGAACCTGACCATACCGATACCTCCAGGAATCAGCCACACACATCCCCTCTGAAGGTTTGAAGGAGTTTTTCTCCTTCTTCTGGATGCACCAGAGCAAAGACCTGTCACCCTTCAGCCTCCCCTCTCACCATGGGAGAAGCACTTCAGCTTCAGCAGCATCACAACCAACTGATGCAGGTGGCTGCAGCGTGGACCAACGGCCGCGCGCTGCTTAAGAGCTCAAAGCACTTTTCTGAGAATAGATAGTGTATTAATTGTTTAGAATCAACAATGTTGCAGCTCAGTGCTGGCTGGGGAGCCCCAGTGTTGCTCACTCCCTGTCCGGGCTGTCATGCCAGCTGGTGACTCATCTCAGCCTCCACCAGCAGCTCGGAATGGAAATCCCAAGTCACCAACTGACGCTGCTGTTTGGGCTCAGGCCCCCATAGTAACAGGACAGTCCGTGGTTTTGGAGGGTGGATGGCATTACCAGAGGGGTTTCAGAGCTGGAAAAGGGGGTTTTGCCCTTTTGCCATGTGGGAGTCATTTGGGGAATGGGAAGGACTTGGTTTTCCACAGCCCACGTGTTTTTGGGGGAGGTTTGTATCAGACATAAATCTGTGTGTCTGCACAGACAAAGGGCAGGATTTGTCCTCCATGGACAAGTGTCCCAGCTTGGAGTATCCATCACAACACTCCAGCAGGTCTGCCAGTGCCCGGAGACCCCCTGCCATCTGTGGGACCCCCTTTCCTGCCTGTAGGACCCCCCTGTTACCCATGGAACTCCTTTTCCCAGATGCCTGTAGCTTTTCCAGGGTGCAGCAAGCCCCAGGAGACAGATGCAAAGAGGATGCAAAGTGCAAGGAGGATCAGCCACTGGAGTCCCCAGTGCTGGGAGCACACAGAGCCCAGCTCTGCTTGCGGCTGAGCAAAATGAGGGCAGGGTTTCCCTATGGGGAACGTCTACCACCAAATCCTGGGTTACTGGAACAAGCCTCCTGGGGTGACATGCAAAGTGCTACCAGCTGAAACTTGATTTAGCAAACCTGGCCCAGTCTCAGGTCTGTTACCAGAGCTGCTTCTGAAGAGCTTGGGAATTGTCTGCACGGCACTTGGAAAACCTGGCCAGTGTCTGTGCAGGTCTTGAGGAGATAGGCTGAGCCCAGGGTTTCCAGAGAGAGGCCAGATCCTTGCTTCAAAAAACTGCATTTTCCACTGAAAAAAGTCACCAAACACTTGAACAGGCTGCACAGGGCAGTGGTGGAGTTGCCCTTCCAGGAGAGATTTAACAGACATGTAGATGTGGCATTTGGGGACATGGCTTAGTGGTGGCCTTGGCAAGGCTGGGGGAACTCAATGATCTTGGAGGGCTTTTCCAACCTAAACTATTATGTGACTCTATCTCTTTATAAACCTGAACATCTCAACTGCTCAGAACACCACGATCAAACACTGGTCAACCCCACTCGCAGCGCAGGCTAGGTACAATCCAAACCCATCCATTCCAAACATGCCAGCCTGCCTTTTCCTAGCTTCCCATGAAATCTTGAATTGGTATCTAAAAGACACTTGATGGCCTGGAATTGAACCATCCTAAATATGGATTAAAGCAGTAACGCCCTTTATCAAGAAGAAGAAACTTGCTAAAAAAAGCTTGGAATTGAGAAAATTGAGAAAAAGCTGGAAAGAGAATTCTTTTAGACACAACTCAAATATGTCAATACACCACCTTCCACATTGCTCAATTCCACCTTCTGAGGGCAAGATTTCAGTAGGAGAGACATGAGAAAAAAGCTTTGAGATCATGGAATATCCTGAGTTGGAAGGGACCCACAAGGATCATCAATTCCAACTCCTGCACAGGACAGCCCCAAAAATCCCACCATGTGCTTGAGGGCACTGTCAGCTTGTTTTCCCAATCCAGAATTTGCTAACAGTTTGCAGTGTTGTCTATTGCTGCCTAAAGCCAAAGCCTTTGGGAAGAGGAGGGAAGAAGGAAATTCCAAGTCTTCATGGCAACATGCTGAACACTCACCATGGTAACAAGTGAGTTTTGTGTCATTAATATAGTTAAATTATATGTAAAGGAATGACAAATTAACAATTAAGTTTTGGACTAGATGAAATTTAAGTTTTGCCCAGCCTTGACTATCTTACTCCAACACAGCAAAAGCCAGTTTTTGAATAATTGGGCTAAAACTTAATGGGAAAGTTGTGGGTTTGGATTTTTTTTTTCCACCTAGAGCAGTTCTGAGTGTTGCCCCTCCATGGAAACCCCAGAACATTCCATTCACTTCAATACATCCTTCTCCGGATGAACGAGAAATGCTAAGCCCATAAACTGCCATCTCAAAGGATGAAGACAAAGCGCAGATTCCCGGTGTTTCCCTGGGAGATTGGGCATGGCAAGAGCCTTACAAAGGGAGTTAAAAACAGGGAGCTGAGTCACTTGCATTAGTCATGTCTTCAGGACCAGAAGCACTGGAGGAAAATGGCTGTAAACTTGTGTTTTGCGAGGAGCTGGTGACACAGCCAGGATGTGGATCAGTGGAGAAGGAGCAGGGATGCAATCCCAGCCCCAGGAGCAAGGAAACATGCTGCTACTGTGCAAATGTGGCTGTAACTCCCCTTTCCTCTGCTCACACGTGCAGCTCCTGTGCCCAAAGGGGTGATGGGAAGGGATGAGGAGGTCGCTCTGTACCTGCTGCATCCCGATCCACAATGGAAACCAGGTCCCTGTGCAAGGTGGGACAAGGCAGAAAGGGGCCAAGAGAGGCAAAACAGGGGATGAGTCCAAGGCCTCCTCTTTCTCTTCAGAAGCAGCAGCAGCTCACCCCGTTTTTCATAAATTGGGTACGCAAAGCTTCCGGCCAGCAACATTTGCTTAAGAAACAAAGCAGGAGACTGTTGGATCCAGATGCCACACATATTCCCGGGAACAAAAGGGTTTGCTATCCCAGCTCCAGCAGTGCAGATAAAGGCAGACAAGGTGTTTACATTGCCACAAGGTCTGTTTGCGTGTGGCGGTGGCAGCGAGGCTGGCACGGGCTGCACTGAGGCTGCTGATGTTGAGTCACTGCCAGCACCGGGAGCTCCAGCTGCTGTTAGGGTGGCTGTGGGGATGGGTATGGATAGGATGCCACTGGGAAAATGCAACTCAGCGCAGGGATGAGCAGCAACCAAGGTGAATGCCTGTGTTTTGCTGTGCTGTGCCACGTGCAGAGCTGCCAGCACACCTCTGCCCACCTTCCCTGCCAGCCTGCACTGTGCTGGAATGAAGCCCATGGCACGTGGGCAGGAAGTAAGCACTTCTCCAGAGTGAGGACTGCAGATGTGGCATCCCTAGAAAGCACAATTTAGCCCCAATTGCTGCTTGCACAGAACTGCCTGTGAACGGGACCACCATGAGACGCTCCAGCCTCTCCACCACCTCCCTCCCGCTCAGCCTCACGTGCCCGCAACACACTCACCACCAGGCAAACCCCAGTCCAGTGGCTTTTTGCACTGGAACTGCAGAGCTGAGGCTGGGTTGCACAAAGCAGCATTTCTGCCCTGAAGTGGGGGCCCAGCAGCCACCCAAACAGCAAAGCACGATGCCCAGGGGTGAGGCTGCTCTCTTCAGTGCTCCCCTTCCCCCCAAAAGCCCATGGCATGAAGGCTCAACTCAGAAAACTCCCCCAGTTTCTCCCAGTGCAGCCTGGTGCCCCGTGGGGGAGCATCCTCGCACCCCATGGATGCTGCTGGGGACTGGGTTATCTGCTATCGTGCCAGGAAGGAAGGGGCAGAGCGTGACTGCTGGCCTGGCGGGGGCCCCCCAAAGCGTGGCCCCACGGTGCCGCACCCTGCTCCAGGCCAGAGACACATGGCTGAGTGTGACTCATCTCCCTGCTCTGCCAGGGCTGATCCAGAGCCCTTCCACAGCAATGGCGAGCCCACTGCACTGCAGGGAGAGGGGGACACACGGCTCTTCACAGTGGGGACTGGGAAGCTGCAGCATCAGGGGTGTGAGTGGCTGCAGAGGGGCAGCTGGCCACCCCTCAGTGCCGATGGGCGCTGGGGCCAAGTTTCCTTTGGGCTCCCACCCTTTTGAAGCCCATGTTGCACATCCACCCCAAGAGCTTGGATGTTTGTTTGGGCTCACGTGACTCAGATGGGGTTTTAGGGAGAAACTGTGTCCTTAAGCTGTTAATTAATAAAAACCCCAACAAACTGAAAGTTCTGAGCTCCAGTTAAGCACTGTAGCATGGAGACGCCAAGCTCTGCCTGACCAGGATGGCGGCACTGGACTGGATGGCAGGAGGATGCAGGTGTGGAAAGCAGCAGCCAGAGCAAGCGGCTGGAGACGGCTTTTGTGCAAGAGGGAGGAGAGACCTCTGCTATCAGAACCTTGCTTCTACAGAGGTGCTTCTGAGCCACTCACAGCCCCAACACAAAAATTCAACAGCTTCAGGAGAGCCCATGTTTGCTTCTGCCCTGGCTCCGCCACCTCTCCACAGTGACATGGCACCAACGCCTGCAATGGTGCAACCCCATAATTAAGGAAGGTACAGTACAGGCAGGGCAGCACCCACCTTGCACCCTGTGTGCTGAGGAACTTTGTCCCTGCTGCTGTTGAAATTCCTAGCTCTACTAACCATGGAAGGCAGACAGAGCATTAGCTGCAGCTTGGAGGACACCCCAAGCCAAGGGCACCTTCACCTTCATTGGGAAAAGGTAATTGTTTTATGATAGAGAACGTGAAATGTTGACTCAGCCTCACCAGGAACAGAGGCGTCCCAACCCCAGCTGGGTTTTGTGGTATCTCTGTGGGCTGAGTTCAATGCACTTTATTAACCAACTTCCACACCCTTTGGCTTTCCCCAACACCCACAGCCCTGGATCACACCATGGTTCATGGACATGCTGCGACATCCTTCACATACAGGAACAAGGAAAAATGTGTATATTTTATACTCTTATCAAGGATGTGGAGTGACTGGGCAAAGCAGAATGGCTTTAAAGTGAGAGGGCAGATTTAAACAAGGTATTAGAAAGAAACTCTTCCCTGTGAGGTTGGTGAGGCCCTGGCATAGCTTGCTCAGAGAAGCTGTGGCTGCCCTATCCCTGTAAGGAAGGGCTTCTTCTGGGTGGCCGAGAGCCTGGCTGTCACACAGATGTCTCTGCAGTCAGGGCTGCAGCTGCCACTGCACCAGGTGGGGCTGGGGGGGCTACGCCAGCCCCCACAGTTGTTCAGCTTCACACTGGGGATATTCAACCCTGGGCAGGGAGGGGAAGGGAGCAGAGGCAGGTGGGCACCCAGCCCTGACACCATGCTGTCTGATGGCAGCTGTCGACAGAGACAGGTTTTACACGGCACCAGCCTCAGCTGTTTGGGAACGTGCTGAGTGGGTCAGGCTCAGCAAACAACCTCACAAAGAGCAGGATGGCGAAACAGGTAATGTAGCCAGTGACAGGACAGTGGAAGGTGATTCCCAGTTCATCCTGAACCCCCTGGGCTGACACTTCCTGGGGAATCCCCCATGCCAGCCCTAATTTTGGCCAGGACCAGAGGGAGAACTCTGTTGTCTTCCTCTTTTCCTGGTTGCCAGCAGCACGAAAGGAAACTGCACCTCTCAAAGGGCACAAATTCAGCAGAATATGCAGCTGGCAGCTGCCCCATACGTCCCACCCTGACTGTGCCACCCTCTCTGTCTGCATCCCTGAGCACCACACTGGGAACAACTCCCCGTCCTCTGGGCTCCAGAGTTTGAGTGTTGATGGGATTCAGACAAGTGAAGTGACACGTGCAAGGCTAAAAAACACTTGTGGCAGCATGTGGGACCGGGGCAGGCTGGGACGGGCTGTCAGGGATGGATCCCTTCCCACACCAAACGCAGCCCTGATTCTCTTTGCAATGGCTTCTCTTTAATCCCCAGCTCCAAGGATAAGGTCCTTAATTTACCAGAGTGGATTCTATCAGCATAAATATATATAAGGCAACAGGATTTCCTCTCACTCCCCTCATCCCTGGGAAAAGTGAGGGGATGAGCTGTGGCTGGAAGACACTGGCAAACACAGCAATGGGAGCGAGGTCACAAACCAAAAATGCTGGAGCATGCTTTTCTGCCACAACTTTTCTTGGAAAAAGAGGAGCTGGATGTTTGCACAGGCAAGAATTCCTCTCCACTGGGAACAGCTAATGAAAACCTTCACCTCTAAGAAACGTTTTGCCACGGAGCCTTCCAGCCCTGGAGCATGCCAAGAGGGCTGGCGTGCCCAGGTGTCCCGAGCTGCTGGCTGCAGATGTCAAGGGAAAACCAATGTGTCCACACAGCTGGAGATTCAGGGTGGCTTGTTTAAGAGGGTCCCAGGGGGCCATGGGGTCTGGACCAGCCCAGCTCTGTGCTGCTGACTCCCCCAAAGTATCCCCAGCTGCACAAGCTGCTCTTTGTTTGCTCCGAAAGGGCAAAGCCTCCTCCCAGCCAAAGCATTCCCTCCCTGGCAGGGATTCCATAAGGCAGACGGGGGAGCAGCCCAGAAGCCTGAGGTTTCACCCCACGCAAAATGTTCCAGCACATGCTCATCACTGCTGAAGGAAGTGCGTGCCCCCCCGCCCCCGGCAGCACTGAGCCTTAATTATTTTTCCTCCCTTTTTTTCAACTAAATAGGTTTCGTTTACCTGCTCCTGACTGAAGGGTCATCACTGAACAAAGCATGGGGCAAAACTCCCCTGCGCTGGGGAAGGGTTGGGTGGTTCACTTCCTGGCACCCCACTGCTGCCTTCCTTGCTCTGCCCTTGGATGAGCTTCCTCCCTCCTCAACAACGTTTGGGAAATAGGAGATTTGTCCTCATTAAGGGCCAGGGATGAGATCTGCGCCCCAGGAGGAAGAGGCGCTGCCAAGGCACTGGCTTAATCAGGTTAGGGGCTGCAATTCAGGAAGGCATCGCTCATCAGCCACGGTACTAACAAGGGCTGGTTCCTGCCTTGGAGAAGGGAGCTGGCCACTGTATGGCCACCACATGGCCACTCCTGGCCCATGGAGTGGGCACTGAATTACTCAGGGGGCCTCTCCTGGGACTGAAGGTGCCCAAGGACTGTATTCTACACCCCTGCACCCCCAGACTGGGGCTTGCTCTGACAAATGTCTCCCACTTGGGGGATGGGATGAATTCTCATGGAGCAAGGCAAGGGCTGTGGCTCCTGTTCACCCTGTGTTCACCCTGTGTTCACAGCTTAAGGAGAGGGGGCAATGGGCAGGACCAAGCACGGAGCATCTTTCCAACTTCTGGTGCCATGCTGGAATCCAGGTGTCCTCCAAAGAGGGGGACACAAGCTTGAGGACACCAGGGACGGGGCATTTCAGACTAGTCCTATCTCTACCCACGGCCTGGGAGGGGATGATGCTGGTGTTGCCAGCACCCGAGTCACCAGCCACCCTCACTGCACCCTCTGCTTTGCCGGAAGCGTGGCTATGGCATAGCCAGAGGCCATCCAGAGCTGGGACACATGTGGCACCGGGACAGGCAGGATTGCCCAGAGGGGTCCCTTGTCCCAGGGCACAACCAGTATCAGACTGCACAGGGCTGAGGGTCCCTGTGCAAAGAGCCAGGTGGGCACTTTGAGAAACCCCTCCTGGGTCATCACTGGAAGCAGCCAAACAGGCAGTGGGAAGATCCCACTGGGAACTTCCCCAAAGGGAAGAGCAGTTGGCCAGGAACAGAGGGCAGGAGTGGCAGAGGGCAGGCAGCCCAGCTCTGCTCAGACCCTCCACCCATGCAGCTCTTGCACTCGTGTGTTGGTACTGGTTAGACTGGTCTCCTGTTTGCACATCTTGTCCCCCTCCAGTCAGCACCTCTTTCCCCACCCCAGACAGAGCACTCAGCACCTGGGACCGTGTCACATCCAGACATGTCATGCCCTGGCATCCCGGCCCCCCACCCTTCCTCTGCGCTGTCGAGACAACTCTTGCATCGGGCAGTGGCGATGCTGTGGGTGCTGATAACGCGGCCCCGGGCGCCTGCCCTGCGGGAGATACCCGGCGCTTCCCCGAGGCTGACGGGCACAGCGAGGGGTGCAGAGGGCTGCCAGTTACTTATTAGCCAAAGCCTCACCGTGTCAAGGACAGTGAAGCAGCCCCAGACCAGGTGCTGACCCAAGGGCTCAGGGTGGGCGGGGAGAGATGGCAGAACAGGCACATCCCTGCCCAGCTGGATGGCAGGGAGCAGAACGACGTCTGAACAGGTCCTTCCTGATCCCGCCAACAGTTCTAACCCCTCCACAGGGCTGGGCTCGTGGCTTCCCCATTCCCTCACGCCCCAAAGATTCGGGACACCCCAGTCAAACTGAGCCCAAGGAGCAGCATCGCAGCTCAGCAGCCGACTGTGCTCCTCTCTGAGCAGCCCTGCGACATCGAGCAGATCCCCAGAGACACAAGATGAGCTGCAGCCTCCTTGCAAGGGTTTTGGGGGTTGGAGAGCAGCCCTCATACCGCGCCCTAGGAAGAGGGGACAAGCCAGAGGCAGGAATGAACAGCACCGGCTTCCCCCGCATCTCCGCTCTTCCATCTCACCGACCGTGACTCAGAGATGACTCAAGACGGAAACACCCCTGTTCCCCAGAGCCCCGCGCACCAACTGCTCTCCAAAACCCACCGAAACCCATCTCTCAAGCAGAAGCTGCTCTCAGGGAACCCCCGCGAGTCACAGCACTTTTTCAGGGGATTTGTCAGCGCCCGGGAACAAGCACAGAAGCTCCCGGTACGCAGCCCACCGCAGGGAAAAATTCCACATCCGTTTTCCACACGGCTGGCTCCACAGCACAGCCAGCTCCCAGCTCCCCTCCAGCCACGGCTGCGGGCCGGGCATTTTTTCCAGCCCTCGAAAGATCGTGGCCAAGATAGTTCTGGGTTTGCATAAGGCAGAAAAAGCCTTTAGACAGCTCAGTTCCTCCTCTCACCAGCATCCGGATCCTTGGGATCAGGGAGCAGGGATATGGCGAGCGGCAAACCGCCTTATCCGAGGACGGAGCTGCAGCAGCGCACGGGAAATAGAAAGCTAAATATAACCCCACATGGCTTTCGAAGACGGCTGTAACAGGCAGCACATTCCCTCCCCCCCAGGTAGAATATTTATGGCATCTACCAAGGAAGTTAATTTTAGCCTCATTTGGTAGAGGCTCAAAACGAGACGTCCAGAACAAGAGGCAAAAGATCAAATGGAGTAAGAGGGGGTTGTCCCGCCACTGCCCAGCCCGGATCCGGCTGCGAGCCAAAGCTGATGACGGAAAGGGATCCGCTCGCTCCCTCCGTGGAGCGGGATTCGGGGAACTGAGTGCTACAGGGACACGTCCCGACGCTGCACGGGCTGGCAGAGCTCGGGGGAAGCCCAGTGCCAGTCCCCGCTTGGCCAGCAGTGACACTGGCCAGGGAGCCTCGTGTCCTCAGGGGACCTGTGCTGGTAACCGGTGACAGCCCTGAGGAGGGCAGAGGTAGCCAGTGGCAGCAGGGAGGGGTCCACGAGGGGGGCATTTCTGATGACAGGGAGGGAAAGAAATGAACCCGATGGGAAGCGGCTGGAGGAATTCGTGCCTCAATGTGGACTGGGAGCACATCACCCAGGGACAGCTAGTGGGAGGGGGACATGGGTGCTGCCCGCACACTGCTTTCCCCAAAGCCAGGGACCCCACAGAGTGGGAGCAGCTTGGCACAGGGAGGGTTAAGGCAAACAAAACCTGGAGCAGGTTCTTTAACCAGTGCCAAAGGAAAGGAAAATAGGACGAGCAGGCGAAATCTGTAGGCAGGACAGAGCCAGCTGGCTGGCACAGCTTCCCGGGCTGTGCCGGAGCGTGTTTAGGAATAGCTCCAGCATGACGAAGGCAGAGGGGCCGCCAGCCTGGCGCTTGCGCCCCGCATAACACGGACCCTTCTGGGGGCCCAGGGCATGTCTCCCCAGCCCCAAGCGTCCCCAGCTCTGCTCCCAAATCCCCACTCCAAGGGCATCTCGGCCAAAGATGGCGCTTGGAGAGAGAATGGGAATGACGAGAGAGCTTCTCTCGTCTCTCGGTCCATACCACACACGCTCCTGCCCCGGCCAGGCCACGGATTTTTCCTCTCCCTGCCTCCTCCAGGTCGCTCCTTTCTCCCTCCCGGCTCCCTGCCAAGCATGACGACAGCACCCGTCCCGCTGCAGTCCCCCCCATCCCCAGGGCACTCACCGGGCTTTCAGCTCCTTGTGCTCCTCCCGGACTTTACTGAGCTCTAGCTGCAGCCGAGCTCTCTCCTTGGCCACCGAATCCAAGGTCTTGCGGGCATCCGCCAGCTCCGACTCGTAGGCAGCCTTGATGCCCGAGACCTCGCGGCTCACCACCTCCTCGGACTCCGTGATGCGGAGCCGCAGGCCGGCGTTCTCCAGCTCCAGCGAGCGCACCTTGTCGATGTAGACGGCCAAGCGGTCATTGAGCTCCTGCAGGTCCTCCTTCTCCTGCAGGCGGGTGATGCGTGTGGGGGACAAGGGGGTCCCTGAAGCGCCGCTGCGGGTGCTCCTTTTCTGCGAAGGCGTCGCCATGGGGTCCGGCGTCGAGGCGAAGGACACGGCACAGGTCACGGCGCGATGTCCCACGCCACCCTCCCAGCTGTCGCGGCAGCTCCTGGTGTCTGAGTGACTTGCTTATATCCCAGCTGGGCTGTTCACTGGGAGGAGGAGCTGCGAGGCGGCGGCGGGTGGAGTTATCCAAAACCTGGGTGGAGACAACTCGCATCAGTCCCAGCCCTTCCTTAGGAAAGGCTGGGAAAATATCCCTGGGTAAAGGAGCTTTGGGAAGGCGTCTCTGGGGGCACAGTCCGGGGTGACCCCCTTCCACACCCTTTTCTAGGGAGATTCCCCTGACAGAGGCTGGATTGCAGACTGGGGGGCCTTGGCCAGGGAAAAGGGCACCCTGAGAGGGGCTGCAGTAAGGGGGTGCAGCCAGGCACCCCCAGGACCCTTGGGCTGAGCACCTCCAGGACATCGCTGTCCCACAGGACAGGGCAGGCAGCATCTCAGTAGCTGACCCCAGGGTGTGGGGGCTCCTGGCACCCCCTGAATGCAGGAGCCACAGGCTGCACAGCACCCTGGGGTACCTGAAACCCTGGGGTCCAGGGACCCAAATACAATTCCAGGTCACCCAAAACACACTGGTCTGGGTTCCTCTGAATCCTGAGGCACCCCACACAAAGAGCTCTGTGGCACCAAAGAATGCTCCCACCCATCTACCCACTTCCCTGCTCTGGTTTTGCCCAGTTCTCTCAGCATTGGTTGTCCCCATTTCCCAGCTCTCCTCAGTGCCAGCAGTGCCAGTTTGTAACTCCCCAAAATCTGAGCACCAGCTCAGCCCCCACCCCAATTCCCTGCACTGTTTCCTGTTCTCCTGCTTCCCACTTCTAGCCCTTCCCAGTCCCGCTCAATCACCCTTCCAGTATCGCCAGCTCCCAGCATGGGTGATTCCCAGTCCTCCCAGCGGGTGCGGGGTGCTCTGTCTCCCTCGAAGCGCTGCCGAGACTCGGGCGGCTCGTGATTTCCCGATCTGCCAAATGCTTCCAGGCACTCCCAGTGCTACCATAGAGAGGGTGTCCCCTTCATCCCCCTCACTGCGTTGTGCTGTGGAGCCAAACCCTCCCGTATGTGAGAAATGGGAATAAAATGACAATGGGAATGGAAAAGCAACCCTTTTACACCCTAGAAATGAGGGGTGGGCGGGGGTCCTGGGGGCTCCAGCTTCCTCTTTGTGAGCTCCTGCTTGGAAAGTTGGGCTTTGCGGCAAGGAAAGCTGGAAAGGCAACTGCACCTCGCAGCTGGAGACACTGGCGACAGCCAGAGCACTCTGAAGCACAACCTCCCCCAACCATTCCCTGCGAGCAGAAGGGTCCATAGTAAAGGACACAGCCAATCCCAGCCGCTTCCCGAGCCACGGCCGCCCGGCTCCTCCCGTCCGTGCTGCAATCCAAGCTCAATTTGCTTCTCAGCTCAGGGAGCGCAGCAGAGCGCCAGGCAGGCTGAGAATGACTCACACAGCAACGGAGCAACACACGCAAACACGCAGAGCACACACAGGACACACGTGTGTGCGCCCTCTCCATCAATGATTAACCCGCTGGCAGCCGCTCAGCCCCCGCTGCCGGTGCACGGTAGAGGGGTAGGGAAGGGATCCCGGCAACAATCCAGGCTCGAACTTTCAAAAAGCAACGGTTCCATGCTGGGAATCTGCCCCAGCGCCACGTCAAAGCCGGGAGGGGAAAGGCGGAGAAAGGCGGGGGCGATGGGGGTGTCAGCTGGGCATGGGCCTCCTAGCACTGCCACGCGGAGGGGGTTGGGGTTCCCCCTCCTTTCCCCCACCCCCACCGGCCTCGTTACACCCACTTTCCCACCCTGGCTCGCAGGGAAACCCTCTCAGCATGGAGAAGCCCCCGGGAATGCTGTAGGCAGGGGGTTACTGTGCCACCACCCACCCAGCACTGGTCTCCCTGCGTCTCCAGGGGGGTCTGCGCTCCTTCACCCCACTCCCTTGTTCAGTCCCACACAAATTCCTCCTTTCCTGCCTCCTTGCTTGTCCAGGGCTGTTTTTCCTTCCCCACACCTTTCCTTCTTTCTCCCATGCGCACAGCCCCTCCCCTGGTGGGGGCACTCCACAGCCCTGGGAAGCCCCATGCGTGTCACACACTGAGGCAAGCGAGAGCACGCAGGACGCTGCGGCCCGGCCGCGAGGCAGGGCACGGCCCGGCCCGGCGGCCATGGCCCCGCAGGACGCCCGGCAGGGCGCGGCGGCGGAGGGCGGCCCCGGCGCCGGCTGCCAGGGCGCGGGGCACTGTGGGACGCGCGGGGCCGCCCGCGCCGCGCAGCTCTGTTTGGTTTCAAACAGTGACCCCTGGGCGGGAGGGAGAGCGAGAGGGCGTTTCGCTTGAGGGTGCTCCCTCAGCAGGAGGTGCCTGCCAGGGTCCAGAGCATTTCCAGGGTCACGAACGGCGAGGCTAAACCTTCCTTACCTTAAGGTGGGAAACAGTATCCAGGGTAAAGGCGGGGAGGGACCAGCTTGGGCAACAGCTGGAAATCACAGCTAAGGGTCACTGGCACAGCTTGTCCCTGATCTGGCACTCCTGGCACCTCCTGGCTCCTCATGCTCCCCACAAAGCTCCTGCTGCGAACGGGACCCCGGCTCAGTATCCCACGCTTCACTGCCCGGGGGATCAAACCTGAGGGCTCCCTCGGGCTGGGCGAGCAGGACAAGACGGGGCACCTGGGGGAGCCTGCTTGCTCGGGAGCCCTCAGGGGGTGTTGGCAGCCCGGAGTGAAAAGCCCCCAGGGAGGGTCAGACTTCAGCTCCTTTGCAGTAGTTGCTCCACACAGAGCTCCCCCGGGACAGGTTGGACAGTGCTGTTCCCACACCGCTCCTCTGCAAACCCCCTTCTCCTGGACACAGCCAGCCCCATGCTGCTCCGTTTCCCCACGAGCCCCCGGGGGCAGGAGCATTCCGACCCAACATGGGGACGGGGAACCCACGGCCAGCACAGCCCTGAGCTGGTCACTGGGTCTGGCAAAGAGGCGCTTGGCACTTGCGCAATGCAGGAAGGCTTAACTCAAACCAGATGAGCCAGAAGGACTGGCTGTGCTCCACAGCTCTGGCACAGGCACGGCGCTGTGCTTCAGCCCACTAACATGGATTTCTCCAGGTTCTGTTGGCACCGAGGGAACTCGGGGTGCAGAACGCTGCAGCAGAGTAATGGACAGGCGAGGGACCAGGGATGGACAGGAGGCTGGGGCTTGATGAGAGGCTCTCAGCAGAGGCTCTATCTTACTCGCGTGACTCAGAAGGCAGAAAGCAGACACATCCCTGGAATTTCAACGCGCTTCCAGCTCTTTAACCTCCAAAAAAAGCCCAGTTTTGGGGCCCGTAAACATCGTGATACAAGTGATATGTGGGCAGTGATGAAGCTGGATTTGGGAGTGACAAGAGGAGCTGCAACTCCAGGGACTCCCACTCTCTGGCTGCTCCACACAGAGGGGTGCAGGAAGGGGATGTGCCATGGGGTCAGGCAGTGTCCTTGGGGGGACCTCTGTGGACTGCTTTTCTGATGGCTTTTCAGGTCTTTTAGGCTCTTCACAAGGACCCCGGGGTTCACTTCCTAGACTGCACAGCTTTTGGCACCTGCTTTCGCAGGTGCAGAGCAACCCAGGGCTGAGCCACCCCTGTCTCCCAGACACCTTCCAAGTTCTCTCCCTAGCCAATGTACTCCGCTCAGGCCTGCTTCCAGCACGGGGCCATTTCTCCTTTCCAGGGCAGACACACCCCATTTCCAAGCAGGGCTTTTCGCTTTTAAACTCATTCTTCTGGCCAACAAGACACAGCATCCTTAGCCCTACACCCCCACACACCTCACTACCAAGAGGAGAAGATCCCAGCCTCAAAATTTTTTCCCATCTGATCCAAGAAAGCTGAAAATTGCTGGGTTGGATGCACGCAGCAGTCCTGACCCCTTATAGCTCTGGCTAAGTGACATGCCCAAGTATGAAGAGACAGGTGGTGCTACAGGCAGGAACGGGACATGGAGAAGGGTGAATGGCTGTAAACTGAAAAAGAGAAGGTTTAGAAGAGATGTTGGGAAGAAATTCCCTATGAGTGTGGTGAGGCATCAGCACAGGTTGCCCAGAGAAGCCGTGGCTGCCCCATCCCTGGAAGTGTCCGAGGCCAGGTTGGGCAGGGCTTGGAACAACCTGGGATAGTGGAAGGTGTCCCTGCCCATGGCAGGGGGTGGAATGAGATGAGCTTTAAGGTCCCTTTCAATCCAAACAAGCCTGTGATTCCATGATCTCCCCATCCAGCATCCTGACCCATCACATCATGCTGTGCATCATGCTGACCTAGAGACCCAGCTGCAATGGGCTTCCAGTTCCCCCCATCCAACAATCTGTGCACATAAGGGGGTTGGGGTGTGTGCATAGAGGAGTTTTAATCAGCTAATAATCTTTAATAGGGTTTAATTGCCTTGTTATAAAAGGTAATTACAGCAATACATCAATTAGAGCTGTAAAATTAATAGATTTACCAGTCGTATTTATTGAGGAGCTGCGACTGGCAGCATGCAGCAGCCAGGGCAGCACTGGTGGTTCTGCTCTGATATCCAACAGTGGGAAGGACAGCAGCCGCCGAGCCTCTCTGGCATGGACCTTGCCCCTCCACCCAGGACAATCTGAGAACCACCAGCACCAGCAAACTGCCCCATGACCAGCAGCCAAGCAGAGCAGATGGACAGACAGACAGGCCAAATGGGAAGATGAGGCTCTGCAAGTGCAGGCTCAGGCTCATGGGATCCCTGACATGTCCCTTGGGGACACTGGAACAAGTCACCTCTGCTCTGCTGGAGATCCTGAGATGGGAACAACTCTGTCTGCATGTGCTGGGGTAGATGTCTGCCCACAGCAATGACTGTGGAGATGCCCATGTCCCCCCACATTCCCATGCTTCACTTTCAGGAGAAAAACCATCCCCATAAACCAGTGTCTGAATCTCTCTTTAGAAGACAGCAGGGACCCATGGGTGCAGGGACCTGTGGGTGCAGTAGCAGAGATGGATGCCCACCCACAGTGCCAGGCAGAGGGGAGTGTGCTTTGCTCCAAGCTCTCCCAGACTCCCCCAAACCCCAAGCATGGGTGCTGTGGTCAGACTGCCAAGCGGCAAGAGATGACCCAATGGAAAATGCATCTCATGGTTTCCCATGAGCCCTCCCAAGAGGAGGACTTTAAAGAAAAAGCTGTTCTGGTGCCGTGTTGCTTTGTGGCTCTGTTATTCAGTTCATGGGTTAAGTACATGGGGGATCAGGGATGAGATGCTGAGCCCTCCTACCCCTTTTCCAGCTTTGCTGATCCTTCTATCGAGCAAGATCAGCCTATTTTCCAAAAAGTCAGCAGACCACACAAACATTTGCTCAAAATACCCCATTTCACTGAAAGAAGTGTTTCTGAATATAAGATCCCAAACAAGCCAGTTTCCTGCTCCCCATAGCCCCCAGTGCTGTGGGGTTGGGGTCACACATTCTCATGACCAGTTTTCCCAAAGCAGTGATCTTGGCGCCTGCAGGAAAAGCCAAAAGACAATGGGCTGGCACGAGACCAGGCCAGCGTGGAGCAAAGGGATGGAGGCTGATACACACAGACACCAGCCCGGGATGTGCCCTATTAAATGCCACCTTGGAACAGCCCCAAAACCTGCAATGACTAGCAGGACCCTGGCTCACCCCCATCAATCCTGAGAGGGGACTCAAAGGAGTTAAAAAATCCCTTTGCGCTTTGCCCAGACACCTGGGGTGAATTAGGGGAACCTCAGCACAGCTGGAAATTAGTCTTTGCTTCCCACACTGCAGCAGCAGAGTCATCTCAGCCATGGAGAGAGCCGGGGATCTGCAGCACTTGGTGCTCTCCATGGGCACATGGTGCCTCGAGGCAGAGCAGGGACTAGGGGCTTCACAATTAAACCAGCAGAGCTGCCTGCAGTGATTCCTGCTCACTCTCACCATTTGTGCTAGAAAAGGTCTAAAGCAGGGATGTCCCTTAGGAAATTGCCAGGCAGGGATGGGATGCCCCTTGGGATACTCCCAGGTAGGCATGAGCTGGTCAACGCGGGGGCTGGGAACCCCTCTGGAGCTCCCCAGCCAGTCCCGTGGCATTGCCTCTCCAGCCTGTGGCACGGCCAGGGATGCCAGGACAGGGATGTGGTTTGCAGGGCAGTGGAGGTTCTCCTCCTGCAGTCTGTGCCAGCTCACCCTGGCATGCAGAACACCGGAGCCACAGAGCCCCAGCAGATCTGGCAGCCAGCACCACGGACAGGATGCAGGTCTGCCTATCCTCATCCCGGGCCAGAGGAATCCCCGGCTGTCAGCGGGGCAGCAGCTCACCAGTTTCCTTGCAGGGCAGGAGGTGCCGAGGGGATGTTTGTGCAGAATGGAGCTGGAGAGGATCCAGGCCATTGGCAGGGCTCAGCCCTCCCCAGTGCCACACTGAAGGTGGATAAAAGCCATCCTGCCTCCAGGGCTCACCACAGCCCTGCTGAACTTGCCCAGCATCCTCCAGAATGCCAGCCCAGCCCCAAATCTGGCCTGAGGGCCCAAGTCCCTGGGTTGGCAGGGCTCCTGGCACCTTCACTCTATCCCGGGGAAGCCCCAGGGTGGGCACCTTCTGATGTAAGAAACTGCAGCCCAGGGCTGCTGCTGCTCCTGCAGTAAAACATCCGCATGCTCAAGGGTCTCCACTGCTTGGGGCTTTAAGGATCCCACAAGAAAAATCATCTCCAGGAACGGCTTCAGGGTGAACTATTCCCACCTCTAGAGTGACATCTTCCTCTTCCACACTTTACCGATGTGCACAACATCCAGCTCCTCTGCTCCAGCTGCAGGGATTAAAGCCCACCTTCGACTGGAGGTTGTTGTGGAGAACAGCCCCAGGCCTGGCTCCCTCATTCCTGGTGCCCTGGGGAAGGGATGGGAACAGGGACAAGGCACGTGAGCTGGGACAAGCACCTGGAGCCCCACATTGGCCGTGCAGATATTCACACCCCTTTTCACTGCCTTTAAAAGGCAGAAAGGGGGAGAGGCCTTGGCATGTCCCTGCTGGGATCCTTGGTGCAGAGGGGGCAGAGCAGACACACTCATGTTTCCAAACAGCGTCCCATCTGCCCAGCAGTCTTCACGCTGTTCCAGTTCCTCAGGTGGTGCCACCTTCTCTGTCCTTGGCAGCTCCTCAGGGAAGGGGCCATGTCTGCAGATGTCTGTGACCACCTGGGAGCAGAGTGGATAGACCATTCCACACTGGGGGAAGGAAATCAAGCCTCAGCAAATCCAGCTATCAACATCTTGAGGTCTTCTTAAGCCAAAGATGTTTTATAAACTCACTGCTCCTCCAAACCCAGCATCTTATCCCCGTTTGTCCTTTGGCCACCCTGGATCTGACAGCAATGAACACCTCAGTGTCAGCATATCCTGCCAGAAACATCCCAGACATTTTCTCAGATAAAATATAGTGTTAGCTTATTTCAGCTCAGAATGACAGGGACATGGAAGTCTCCATTCTTCCATTCATCCCTTCCAAATCTGCCACCTTTGCTGCTGCGGAGGCAACTCTGAGCAATATTAACAAGCTCAGAGAGCACAATTCCATGGGAAAAACCGTAGAATTATGGAATATCCTGAGTTGGAAGGGACCCACAAGAATCATGAGTCTAACTCCTGGCCCTGCACAGGACACTCCAACAATTCCACCCTGTGCCTGGGAGCATTGTCCAAACACTCCTGGAGCTCTGGCAGCCTCAGGGCTGTGACCATTCCCTGGGGAGCCTGTTCAGTGCCCAAGCAGCCTGTGGGGAAAGAGCCTTTTCCTTATATCCAGCCTATCCCTTCCCTGGCACAGTTCCAGCCATTCCCTCGGGGAATTCTCTCCCTGTCCCAAGGCTCATGCTCCCTATGCACTCACATGTTGAGCATTCCCTGGCTCCTCTGCAGCAGAAGAGCTGCTCAGAGCAGCCATATCTCAGTGCTGGGGCTGCAGCCTCTGAGGAGGGAACCTGCACCACCAGGTACTGATCGACAACAGCCCAGGGCATGGGCCATGGGGGCTGCTGAGCACCTTTCCCCCCCTCCACACTCTGTATTTCCTGGAGATGCACCATCGCTGCCCATATTCCATCAGCAGGAAAAGCTGCACTGGGCAAACCCTGCCAGCCCTGACAGGCATGTCCACAGCCACTTCCATTCATTTCCCTCCTCAGTGCCTTCTGCAACAGGGCTGTTTTCCTGCTATTCACTACACTTCTCCCTCCTGGCTCCCTCAGTGTTCCCAGTGGGGTGGAGGGCAGGGTGATGGGGCTGGTTGGCTTTACCACATTTAGTGATACAAAAAGCCAAATTAAAAAAAAAAAATTGCACTCAAAATAGTACAAAACCTAAGTGCTGGGGGAGTCCCTCAGATTAAAAGAGAAAATGAAAACGAGTTCAGTTGTAGAAATTAGAGCAGGACGTTGCACAAAGCCGGAGTCAGAGCATGGTGTGGGACTCACTATCACCCCTGCACAGTTAGAACAGCCCTGAGGCTGCTCTTGTCCAAGCTGGGACGTAGAAGTCTTTTCCCAAATCAGGGTAAACAAATCTGCCCCATGGGGAAAGCTCTGGATATTGGCTCCGGGAAAGGGCCTGGAGCCCCAAAATGTCCTCAGGGAGGCTCCAGGTTGTGGTTTGCAGGGGGAATCTGGGGCTGGCAGCACGAGGCAAAGCTAGAGCGGCCCCATGGCTGAGCTCACCTGTGCTGCTCATTGGAGCTGCTCCTGCAGCCTCCCCAAGCCAGTGGGTGGAGCAGCAGTGTGAGTTTTCTTAATGGAGTTTGGACGTAAAAGGCAGTAGAGGCTGGAGATCGGCAGATTAACATCAAAGGAAAAATATGATAAAAAAGTGCTTCATCCCAGTTTGTCCCAGGCAGGAGAGGCCGAGTGGCCAAACAGGCCCTCCCCGCCTCACCATGAATCATGCCGTGGTGATGAAGCCAGCGACGGGCTGTTTGTTTGCCTGTTGCCAAGGGCCCTGTGGCTGCGGGTTGGGATCTGTGAGCCCTGTGGTTCAGCCACTCTTTCAAGACGGTTTGGGATGGGGAAGCCGGGGGATCCGTGCTGTGATCTGAGGGCAGAGCTGAGACCATAGGGTGGGGTTGGACTGAGCAGGACGGAGCTTGTAGTACCAGGAAAGGGGGCTGTGCTGGCTGGAAACCCCAATTACTGCAGTAATTGAGAGCAGTAGGATGGAGGCTGCGGGGGCCAGTGGCAGCAGAGGCAGAGGGTGCTGTGACACACACCAGCCCCAAGAACCACTATACAAGGGGGGCTGGAGGACAGACCCCACTGGTAATGACTAATGGACAATCAGAAAACACTCTTGGCTCCAACAACAGACAGCACCAAACTGCCATCCTGTTCCATGCTGGAGGTGAGTTCCTCTGTCCACTGCCTCCACTTCTACCTTTTGCCCTTCTCTGCACAAAGGCTGGCCCCATACACTGGTTGCTCAGATCTGCCTGGTCTGCAGTACTCAGCCCAAGTGCTAAAACATCCCCTCCACCCTCCAATGAGGTATGGGGTCTTCAAAGCTCATCTGTCAATGATATGCAGGTCCATGCCTCAGTTTCTCCATTTGCCAGGCTGGGTTCAGCACATTCTTCCATTTTTCCTTCTTCTTTTACTGTCTTAACACCTGGGGTGTTGTCTGCATAGAGGTGGTCTCTTCAAGCATGTAGAATCTCAGAATCACAGACTGGATTGGGGTTGAAGGAACCTTAAAGCCCATCTCCTTCCACTCCCCTGCCATGGGCAGGGACACCTTCCACTATCCCAGGTTGTTCCAAGCCCCATCCAACCTTGAACATTTCCAGGGATGGGGCAGCCACAGCTTCCCTGGGTAACCTGTGCTGGTGCCTCACCACCTTCACGGGGAAGAATTTCTTCCCAATATCTAATCTAAACCTACTCTTTTAAAGTTTAAAGCTGTTGCCATTTGTCCTCTTTCCATGATCCCTGCTCCCACTGCCTGTCCATTTCCTTCTTGCCCTTCCAGTTGACCAGCAGGTCTCCACTCAGCCATGCCAGTCTCTTGTCTTCCTTTCCTGATTTCTTACTCATGTGGATTGAGAGTTCTTGCACTCTATGGAAAGAGTCCTTAAAGACCTGCTAACTCTGTTCTGCCCCCTTGTCCCTAAGGGCAGTTTCTGAGGGGTCCCATTGACCAAATCCTTGAACAACTTACAGTTTGCTTTCCTAAAGTTCAGGGTCCCATCCTAACTTGAATCTTTGCCTGTCCCACATCCCTCAGGGCTGTGAACTCCACTGGTGCATGGTCACTGCAGTCCAGGCTTTCTCCAATCTTGATGTCACTGATGAGCTCACTTGCATTGGTGATCAACAGGTCCCGTGACATATCCTCTCTGGTAGGACTTCCATACATACATCCTTGCAAAGCCAAGCCCTGCTCTCCTATGAGGATGCCGGAAATTACCATAATGCAAATAAAGCTATGTATTATTAATGATTATACAGCATCATCCACACTGCAGGCTCTGCACAACCCTCTACTCTGTCAAAGGATAAAAGGAGGAGGGGTGGTGAGGCATCAGCACAGGCTGCCCAGAGAAACTGTGGCTGCCCCATCCCTGGAATTGTTCAAGGCTGGGTTGGATAGGGCTTGGAGTAACATCGGATAGTGGAAGGTGTCCCTGCCCATGGCAGGGGTGGAAGGAGATGGGCTTTAAAGTCTCTTCCAGCCCCAACCACTCCGTGATTCTGTAACCCCCAGGGTCTGACCAGTCGTGTGGTTTTGCTGTGACACACAGCTGGGCCCATCCTGGTTCCCCTCCCCTGGGCAGTGAGAGGTCAGCCCAGCCGCAGGCCCCATGGGACTCTGATTAGCAAAGACACAGCACCAAGCCCTTTCTCAGTGCGCGGACTCGCACCCCCAGGCCCTGCCCCGCCTGCCCGCACCCCCAGACGCGCGGCCAAGGGGAGCCCGCAGCCCCCGGGAGGTGATGCCGAGGCCACTCCGCCTGGGCGCTGCAGCTGGGTGGCCCGGCCGGCCGGGGGCCAAGGCTCAGCTGAGCACAGCCCGGGTTCCGGCAGGGCACAGGAGGGATCGGCAGCTCCATCTCGTGTCTGACGTCCGCAGTACAGAGCGGGGAGCTCAGTCCCGGGGCGACGCTGGCCACGGCGGCTCCTCGCCCCGCGTCCCGGCGGGTGGGTTCGGAGGGCTGCCCTAACCCACGACCAGCCTCACCCTGTGGCTCCTGAAGGAGGCTGGGACTCGGGACAGAGGTGTCACTCGGCTCTGCGAAGTCCTCGGCTGGAGACTCGGAGTGGCGTGGGGATCGTCCGGCTGCCATCCAGATCCCTCAGGCTCCCACCAGCCCAGCGGTGCTCGCCCGAGGGGATGCCACCCCCTCGCTGCCCGGTGCCACCCCTGTCCACAGACCCCCTGCTTTGGGCCGCAGAGCACGTGGCACCGAAAGCACAAGCACAGACTCATTTTTACAGGCACGGGGCCAAGGCTGAGAAACTGCTTGTCATTGGGGAAGCAGATCTGGGAGTAAATGGTCCCGAGCTCCCATACCAGGCTGGCGTCTTCCCAAGGGGATGAGGAGAGAAGACATCCATCGCCGGGGTCTGCACTGCCGGCAGCACTTGTCCCTGAGGCACTAAACACCCAGGGCTGTGGGGAGCATGCCCTTGACGCTGGCGTGGGGAGGAGCAACCATGTCCTGACCCAGCAGTGGAAGAGTGGCACAGCCTGTGCCTCCCTCAACCACCCAACGCTGACCCGGTTCTCCCTCCAGGCTTTTTGCCAACAGCAAGGGGGAAGGCTCCGGGATAGCAGATAGTCCCGGTGAGCCAGCTAGGAGACGGGACATGCTGCCAACAGCATTGCTGGGTGGAAGAGGGGAATCAGAAACCAGCTGCAGCTCCCGCATGGAGCGAGAGAACGTGGTGCCACCGAAGAGTGGGTGGGACGGGAATGGAGATCAGCACAGTGCCCTGAGCAGGAGACCATCGGAGCAGGACATACAGTCCATTGAAGACGAGGGATGCAAGTGATAGCTCCTGCATCCCGGCATCTGCACAGAACATGCCGGACGCACAGCCAGGCTCCTGGCTCCCTGCTTGTGGGACGGACCCACAGTTCTCCCTGCCTCCCGGTGCCCTTCCAGCTCAGCTGCACAGCCCCGGCATCCTCCCTCGAGCAGAAAACATCGCTCTTGCTCTTGCCGGCACATCACTGGCGCCGGGATCTCATTGCTCCCACGGCAGAGCGCCAAGCGATCTGGATGGGAACAGTCGCAGGCTGAGCTGCAGGTGTTGGGCTGACGGCAGTACCTCCCACTGCCTGGGGAGCTGGCGGGGCAGCGCCAAGGCTGCTCCGGTTTCCAGAAACAAGATCTCCAGGGAGGCTCCTGGCCCAAGCACCAACTGGCAGACGTGGCAAGCAGGGCGGTGGGGACGGCCTGGCAGCGAGGTGCTGCTCTGCGACCTTGCCTGCCACAGGACCGTCGCCTTTTGAGCACCCAAAAGGGCCATGGGGGACAGGAATGAATACGGGGATTTTGGTGTTACTTCAGCCAGCCTGGTCCCCAGCATCTGCCCGTTGGCATTGGCTCTGTGGCTGCTCCAAGGAAGGGAACAGGCCAGGCATGGCCTAAGATGCGCACTGCATCTCCTGACAACGGGGTCAGGAATAGGGCCCCATGTGTCCTGGAAGGGCAGGAGGGGGCTCAGACAGCTGGGGGGACCTTTGCCCAAGAGCTGAATTCTTGCCACGTGCAGGAAACTCCTCCATGCACTCACCCACCTCCTCCAAGGCAAACCCAGGGTGGAATTTGAGGCAGGAGCAGGGTAAAACCTGGGATCAGCATTGCTGTCCTGGGTGCTACCCCCTCTCCTAACCCACAGCCTCCTCCTTTGGCATGGCACAGGGGCAGGGGTGACACTGTCCTGAGCCACCTCTCTGCCTCTGAGATGCTGAAACTAAGAAGTGAGAGGCTTCAGCTGCTGTGGGGTACAGTGGGGGTCTCCTGGATTTGCAAAAGCAGGACCAGTGGCTACCCTGTGCTCTACAAAGGGGTCTGAGCCCATGGCAGTGCTGAGTGGTGAGACACCACAGCTGAGGCCATGGAAGCCTCAGGAATTGCCTCCCAATCCCCTTCCCCTTCCCCTCCTGGCTGTGTCCACATGACAAACCCAGAGCCCCTGTGCATTTGGCGTTGCCCTGTGCCCCACGGGTGGCTGGGACTCAGGGAGCTCCCGAGAAGCAGAAGATGTTCCCACAGTGGAGGCAATCCCGGCATTTTGGGAAGCATGCAAGCAGTCTGCAGCTCACGCTTGGATTTACACCGTTTGGATGGCCCTTTCTTTGCTGCTTGCCGAGGATCCAGCCCTTTGGCAGGCTCCGAAATGATCCCAAGCCCCCCTGCTTTGTTATTAAATCAAATCCATCTGGCCTCGACCACGGACGGTTGTTATTCGAGATCTCTCTCCTAGAGGAGCTGGGAGTAGCTCCGGGCATGGGGGATTCTCCCTCCCTCCCTCTCTCCCACCGCTCCCAGCCCTCCTGCCTCTCTCTTTTGTGTTTCTCCACTTCTCAAGGAGCAGGGGGAGGCGCGGGCGCGTTCGGCAGCTTTTGTGCAGCGCGGAGCTCGGTGCACGGGTGTCCCCGCAGGACCGCAGTGCCACCGCGCTGCTGGTGGGTCCCATCTAGACATACCTGCACCCGCACCTACCCGCATCAGGGCAGCCAGAACCCCCTGAGCCCTGGGAATGCCACCGCTGGCACGGGAGGTGACAGTGACATGGGTCTGTGTCCCAGCCAGCTGCCACCCCCATTTTTGACCCCAAGCAGCTGAAACGCTGCCAGGAGCTGCTCTCCCCAGGGCCATGCAGGACTGAGCAGGGTAATCCCCTCTCCCAGCCCCAGAGAACCCACTGCCCGAGGAGAGTAGGGTGAACTGGAATGATGTAGGATGCGCTACTGTGGAGCAAGTGCTTTTAGCTTTACAGCAAGTGCCTTGGGTGCTGCTGCTTGCCCGGGTGTCGCTGCTGGTGTTCCTTAAGGCTGCAGCTTCCAAATCCCGGTTGAGGAGCTGCTGGATCGAGGCTTTGGCTGGAACCTTCATGAAGACTATGGATTTCTACTGCTCTGACAACACAGACAGCAGTGGGCAAATTAATTGGTGACGACCTGCCAGCAGGAGGCAGGGGCAGGGCACCCAGCCGGTGTGGGGATGTGTCTGCTCCTATTGCAACCCTTGGGGTCACCTGGACCAGCATGGATAAGGTGACAGCATGTCTGGCTCCAGCCCTCCAGGGACTCTTTTAGGTTGGGCAGATGGAGCCGTGGTCCCCATGGGCTCTCCAGTGCTGGGCCCTGTGTTCCAGCTGCCAGCAATTAGTGTTCCAGCTTGTTTTGGAGTCATCGCTGGGTACAGGCTCTCCCTGAGCAGTGCTGTGGGTTAGAACATGCCCTGACCCACCGCTCCTGGCTGAGCTTAACCTTGGCCTCTTGCATCTCCTCTGCTGTAAACTTCTCTCCCAAGGACACAGCCTGACATGCAGGTACCTCCACTACTGATGGGGTACATGGTCCCTAGCAAATGACACCCCCAGCCCCTTGGCCCTCCAGAAGCTGTGTGTGAGGCACATCCCTCCTGGGAGGAGTGAGCGTGGCAGTGTGGGGCAAAGGCCAGCTGGGCCCAGTGTGAGAGGGACATGATGGGTCAGAGACCAACTTTAAACATGGGCTCAGTGTTTAAACCCCATCTACAAAGCAGCGTACACGCGTTACCTTCCCAGCCTTGGCAAAGTCTTGAACACACCCCAGAAAAGCCAGCATCAATCCCTGCATTCCCCTCTCACCACAGGGATACCTGTACTGGAGCCTGTAAACAGCCTGAGACTGGGAAGTGGCACCTGAGCATCCCGGATGGTCCTTTGCCCCTGGAACCATTGCAGCACCTGCCGAGGCTCTGAGCTTCCTTGCATGCCAGCAGCAGCTCCCAGTTCACTGCAGACCTCTTTGGGACTTGGCATCCTACAGCTAGGGAATGCCAGGTCTGCTGGACTTCAGCCTGACTTCCAAGTCCTGGTCCTTCTGCAGCTGACTGGAAAACATAAAAGGAGACAAGGCACTTTCCAGGGAATCAGCAATGTGGGAATTAACAATAGCACCTTCACTCCTGGGTCACAGAGGTACAAACATTACTGCACCTGCTCTGCTCACCTGGGGCATCTGCAGCATTTAGGCACAAAGACTGCATCCCACAGGAACTTTTTAATGGCACAAGGGACACTCCAGTGACAGAGATGGTGCTCTCATCTTTCCTGGATGGCCCTGTGGGTGCCATCCCCACAGGGACCAAAGCACAGCCCCCTCTATCACCCGGCCCTGTGGTGGGCTGCCAGCCCGTTGGGGAAGAGATGGGAACGTGTCCACTTGATGTGCCTGAAAAGCAGCACACATCTCCCTGTTGCTATGGAAACACTGCTTTTAAAGCAAATTAATAATAATAATTAACACAATCTATTAAATAATGGTAATAAAAGCATTAGTAATGACTTGTAATTGATAAAGCACTCGGAATAATATACGCTCACCCAGTGACCTGCTCCCAGCGCAGGAACTGGAGCTGGGGGCGGCATCTCCCACCCGCAGGGGAGTCCTGGGTGAGGGCGAGTGCCCTCTGCCTTCAGTACTGTACAGGCAGGAGCTTAGTGGGATTCAGTGAGGGATCAGACTTTTATCTGGATAATGAGGATGTCTAGACTGATAAGAAGAAGGGGTAAATTGGCTCAGGGCCTGATTCTGCCTTGCTGTGTGCTTGGCGCAGCAGCACGCTGTGGTGCCCGGGCAAAACTAAGGTGGGTTGAGACGAGGAGTCTACACCAGGGTGGACAAAGACCTTGTTCTTCCCGGTTTTTAAACCTAGAAATCAGAGTACTTCCAGGACTGTTAACCCCTGGGAGGCAGAGGTGAAGAGAACTCTAAGAAACTTTTTATGTGCTCGAATTCAGCCTGGAGAAGAGAAGTCTCCAGGGAGACCTTAGAGCTACTTCCAGTACCTAAAGGAGCTCCAAAAGAGCTGGAGAGAGACTTTGGACGAGGCCTTGAAGGGACAGGACAAGGAGGGATGGCTTCCCACTGCCAGATGGCAGGGTTACGTGGGATATTGGGAAGGAATTCTTGGCTGTGAGGGTGGTGAGGCACTGGCACAGGTTGCCCAGAGAAGCTGTGGCTGCCTCATCCCTGGAAGTGTCCAAGGCCAGGTTGGACAGGGCTTGGAGCAAGTGGGATAGTGGAAGATGTCCCTCCCCATGGCAGGGGCTGGGACTGGATGAGCTTTAAGTTCCCTTGGAACTTGGTTGCAGCCAAGGGAATGGGGCAGCCACAGCTTCTTTGGGTCCCTCTGCTTTGTCTGTCACACATCGTGTCCTTGTGTCCCACTCATCCACCTACACCACCAAAAGCAGTGTCCAGAGCGGAGCAGTGCAAGGCTGAGCCCAGAGCCGTGATAAAACGCCCTCTTTTCAAGCTGTGAGGTGCTTCCAAAAGGATCTGGAATTGCAGAGAGAAAATAAATGCAAAGACCTGACAGCATCACCTGCTCGTTTGTGCCCAAAGTCCCTTTGCTGACAAGGTCTTCTCTGCACAGCAGAGCAAGGCCCTACCCGCTCAGAATCCCTCAGTGTTCCCGCAGGAGCCTGCCTAGACAGGCAGAGCCAGGAGGTGAATGCCTGGGAAAACCTGGCCCTGGTTTAGATGCCTGCATGAGACCGAACTACTTGGAAAAGCAGGTCCCCACTGCCCTTGCTGCGCCTCTGGAGAGGCATCAGCCGTCTCTGGACTGGCATAAGCAAGTGCAAAACAGGTAAAAAAGTGCCGAGATATCTTCTTTAGACTTTTACCAACAAGGTCTGACATCCAGACTGTCGGGCCGTGCAGGATGCTGGAGCAGCATTAGGATTGCAACACACCTGCGTGGCTCAGCCTCCATCCCATCCCGAGCACCCGGCAGCAACTTCCACCGTGAGACTAAAATTAGCACCGACAGGAAGAGCTCTGGAGCACGACAGGATGATTAGAGCCTCCCTGGAAAGGAGGCATCACCTGCAACGTAATGACTTTCCTCATCTCTGTCAAAATGTGCAACAACTGTTGTGGAATATGATGGGGAAAAGTGAGGCAGTGAGACAGGGGAAGGTGCTTCCACACAAGATTGGAGCGGTAGCACTTGCCCAGAGGAGAAAAAGGAGGATACTGGCTCTGCTGGACTATGCCCTGGACCTGCTGCATGACTTCGATCCAATTGCTTAGAAAGACACAAAACTCTTAAGAATCATGCATGCCAACTCCACCTGAGATTTATGAACAGCAAGAAAACACCCAGATAAAAGGTAAAAAAAATTCTTTTACATGTATTTAACTGTATGTGTTTTGAGTGTGAATAATCAGCGTCACTCTTTTCCAGCACAGGTGGTGGGGAAGAAGCATCAATCCTTCACTCCATGCGCAGATATCCAAATCCATGCTTCAAAACTCTTTGTTGGCCTTCTTTGGCTAAAAATAGCCAACACCACCCACACCCATGTTCCTGAAAGAATGGTATTTCATTGGGCATTGCCCCTCCTATAAACTTGCCCTGTTTTCATTTAAAATACCTCATTACTGGAAAGAGCATTGAAAGTGAGTGCACTGAGCCTCGAAGCGGGAAGGTGTGACTGTGCTGAGGGAGCTTGTGAGTAGCTCACAGAAATGCCAGTGCCACTCTGGTTGCACCTAGTGCAAGTTGGTTTGACTCTATGACTCACATCCTTGTCTTGAAACTGGAAATCGTAGAATCGTAGAATCATAGAATCATGGGATGATTAGTATTGGATGGGACCTTAAAGCTCATCAAGTTCCATGCCCCCTGCCATGGGCAGGGACACTTTCCACTATCCTAGGTTGCTCCAAGCCCTGTCCAGCCTGGCCTTGGACACTTCCAGAGATGGGGCAGCCACAGCTTCTCTAGGCAACTTGTGCCAGTGCCTCACCTCCCTCACAGGGAAGAATTTTCTACTAACACCTAATGTAAATCTCTCCTCTTTTTGGTTTGAAACCATTTCCTTTTGTCCTTGGAATATGTACAGGGCTCATTTGTCAGGATAACAGGAGACAGGTAAGTCCCTTGGATGAAGCTGCCGTATTTCCCTTCAAGATTTCCTGGACGGAAATATGTGCACATGCGCTGCACAGCTTGACAATGAACGTGCAGCGAATCCAACACATCCCGGACATGTTGGATTTGCTGGGCACACATGGACCATCTGGCCAACACATGGGCCTTGGGCTTGACATGTCCAGGAAGCATCTGACTGACGGCGGATGCACCAGGCAGGCAGTGGGAGCACATGCAGGAAACTGGCCCCACTGGCACCACAGTGGAGGTGGGTGCGATGCTCATGGAGCTGATCTGCGGCTGCTGATTTCTGGGCTGATGGAGATTCAGACACAGGCAAGTGCCAAAACCCCAACGTGCCCCTGGACAAAATTCAAAAGAGGACACACCCAAGGAAACACATGGTAATTCTGATGTTCTAGAATTTGAAATCGGGAATTATCTGCTTGCAGAAGATGAGATTCCAATGGGAGGAACATGTGTTCCTTGGAAAATGAACTACATGTATAAGGAGCAGGAATAAGGAGAGAGTGTGACCTTGAAATCGAACACCTCCTTTTGATCCCAGACCTCAAATTATCCAGATTTCAGCAGAAGTTTCTTCAGCAATCTTAGTGCAGTTTTTTAAAAAAAACCCTCATGACCAGAAGTCCAAACCCACCACGTTATGAACGCAACCAAGTCTGCTGAGGGTGTGGCACCCACGACCCCAGCGCCAGATTGTCCCTGTAGCTTAGCACCCATCTGCAGCCAATATGCTGAGCTCTTAACAAAATTGAGGGGTTTTAAAATCTGGTCTCCTGGGCCTGATCCCATGGACCTAGGCTCACCAAAACAAATGGACTTCAAGGAGCTTTGGATCAGGCTTTGCGCTAATTTACTTATGTCATAGAAGAGCTTAATTAACAAATGTTTGCAAAGAACTTTAGGATCCCTGCACGGACACTGAGATTCCTCTTGCTGCCGGTTCCATTGACAAAGCAAAGAGGTTTAACGTCAACAGGCAGCAGATGAATTGTACGGACAGTGGTGGCCACAGACGGGGATGGAGGGATATCCCGGGTGGATCGGCCACCACGGAGCGCAGAGTCACTCCTGAACTGCGTGCTTCAGGGAGCGGCCAGCACATAGGGCTGTGGGCTCAGAGAGGAAGGGAGCCCTTCCAGCTTTCCAGCATTTGGGATACTTGTGTTTCGCACGGAGCTGAGCAGTTCTTGAAATGAGCTGTCCAGGGACAGGGATATGACATCCCAAAGTACTTGTAGCGAAGGTATCCCAGCTTGAGCTTCCTAACTCGGGATATTCTGTGATTCTACGCAAGATGAAAATGAAGAAAAGCCTAAAAAAGATGTCCTGGTTCCAGGCAGGTGTTTGCTCCCTCTGTCCTCCCCACCATCAGCTCATCACCTCAGTCTATGTGATGTGGGATGCTTCCACAGCATTAAACCTTTCCTAGCAGCTGCCACCTTTCCCCTAGACTTGGGTCACATCGGTGGGCAGAGGAATGCAGCACTGCAAGGTGCCAAATTCGGCTTCACATTGATGACACAAATTCATCCAGAAAGTTTCTCTCTGCAGTAGCTCTTGATGGTGACTCTAAGTCTCTGTTTTGCCTAAGGACAGGCTGCTGGCACCTCCTCAGTCAATGTCAGCTTTATTCCTGCCTCCCAGAGAACTTTCTGTCACCAGCCGTGGTGCCCGGCCACCCCTCCCCGACGGCTCTGGCACCGGCAGCAGCTGCAGTTTGCAGTTTCTCTCTTTTCTTTGATCGTTCTGCAGCCTCCTGCCTCGGGAAGGGGCGAGCAGCACGTGACGCCGCTGCCTGATCCCGACCTCTCTGCTCGAAGGACTCTGCCGCCGTCCCTGGCTTTAATTAATACTTTTTTTTCCCCCGACAGTAATTCGGGGATGTGGATTTTAAAGCATTTGGAAATACCCGCTTTTTAACTAGAAACACTGTGTTTCTGCCAAAACCTCGGCAGGGGTGTTCGCTGAGTGGATGTAGCTGTGCAGAGACTACACCCACGGCGAAATCCTCACTCGCAATCCAGCACTACCTGCCCCCCAAAAATAACCTTTTACCCCCCTATCCAGGGAGTTGGGAATGATCCAACCCCCAACCACCCTACAACATAAGCCCCTATGACCTACTCCAGCTCATCGAGCTGGTTCAAGCTACCTGGCAGAGCTAACTTTAACCTGAATTACTCCTGAAATCCAGCTTCCCCAGAGGCAGCAATGCCAGACGGGAGGTAAGATCATTCCCAAGCAGCTGCTATCACTGGGAAGAGGATCAAAGTCTTGGTTGTAGCCCAGCTACGCCCCCGAAATATTGTATGAACTCAGAGATGCTGCTATCAGGGACCCACCAGGATTAGTCACTGCCCATGTTGCCTGTTCCTGTGATTTTTCTACAAGTGTTCCTGGTTGCCTTAAATTCCCAGCTCTGTGAGTCATGTGAATCTGCACGAGTATGAATTTTTGTTTTTTAAAGTAAGTTTCTATACCTTGTGGCTGTGCAGAAAAGCAAGGTGATGTAACCAGAGTGAAATCCGACAGCTCCAGGAGAAGGCAAATGAAAAGAAACTCAATTTTAAATTTTTTTTTTGGAGTCGCACAAACTTTTTAGTCAGTTTGGTGATATCTGGGCCTGGCTCATGCTGCTGGAATGCTCAGAGCTGGAGCTCCAAAGTTTTTCCCTTTTTTCCTTTCACTTTCTGATTTCCAGGGGCACTTCCTTCTCCTGAGACCTCCGTGACAGAACTTAAAATGGAGGTGGAAGCAAAACCATGTCCCTAAAATGACATGCTGCTTCCAGAGCAGGCACTGCTATCAGCCGCACGCTTAAGATCCAACTTGGACAAGTGAAAACTCCATAATTTACAGGGCAGAACACAATAGTTCCCACCACCACCATGTGTGTTCCAGCACATGGGCGCACACACTATCCTCACCCACATTGGGAACACCCCTGCATGGAGACGTGTGTGCACACAAAAACAAACACGTGTGGTTTATGTACATATTTCAATGTACATAATTGTATGTGTTTGCGCCTGTAACTCGTGCTTACACAGACACACACAAGGGCTTCACCTGGTTGTAAGCATGGAGTAAGCCACAGCCAGCAGGTGTGTGCAAGGTAACCAGCAGTGTGTGTGTGAACGTCCATGTGCATTAAATGCACATTTTTGGCCATTTAATGGGACACTCCCGGACGAGTGCCTGTGTTAAAACTTGCCGTGTGATGTGTCTGTGCCCTATGAAGCCACTATCCATTACATCCCAATACAAACAGATGCCACCTCTTAGAAGAAGGAATATCCCAAACTGCCACTCTTAGTAGTCCCATCACCACACAAAGGTGAAAAAACAAATAAAGCCTAATTCAAGACACTGTTCTACAACCATGACCAAAATGAGCTGCATGAAACACAGCAGTGGGTGGGTTCTCCTGCCCTTAGCTTTACATTTTTCCCCCTTTTTTGTGCACACCTACAGCACAACTACCACAAGCTCTAACCCACAGCCGCTCCACGCCAGGTCCTGCCACAGAGGGGACCTGCCAGCAGCAGCCCCGCCGGCTGATGTCCCAGCATCTCCCCGAGTCTGCACTATACATCAGGAAACCTGGATGCCAAAACTAAACTGAAAGCAAAAATTTCCCTTCCCAAAGTGCCTGTGCAAACTCACAGCACCTTACCGGCTGAGTCAGTGGATGAGCCATCTCCTTGTGCTGGGTGCCCCATCTGCCGAGTTTAGCCGCAGCTGAGATCTTCTGCTAGTAGACCCAGAACGGGGAGGGGGGGGGATGGGGGACAAAAAACCTTCCTGTAAGGATCTCAGAGCCAGAGAGAGCAAATCACACAGGATACGGTGGGGTGTAGAAAGGTCCAGCCCCCGTGACAAGGCACCAGTGCCACCACCCCCCAGCCCTCGCCGCAGCCGTTGACTTCGCCAGAGCTGCAGCGCGATGTGGCTCGGCGGGAGCCTCGCATCCCTCCACATTGTCCCTCTCCAGTGTGAGCTCCGGCAATCTCATTTCATGGGAGACATCTGGTTTGATTCAAAGGGAAGAAAGGGGCGAGGGGAGAACCGCGCGCTCACACACTCACCGCCCAGCCCGGCTGGCTGAGAGCTGGGGAGCGATTGTCAATGCTTCCCTCCACGCTGAATCCTCCTCATTTCAATGAGAAAGGCCAACCCAGGGAGCAGGGCTGTCCCACGGCCCCCTCCCAGCATTCCCAGTCTGCAGTAGGGGCTTTGCTGGGGCACGGAGCCAAGGGCGGGGAGCTGAGCCCCAGCAGCCTCACCAAGCCTCCCTCCGCCTGGAGCCACTGCAAGGCCTTGGGGGGCTGGGGGGCTCCCCCTTCTTGTTTTCCATAATTCCCGGCCTGGTGGACATGCAGTATTGTCCCTCAAATGCTTGTGGCTGTGGCTGGGGTCTTCCCATTGCAAGACTGAAGTCCTCATGTTTGTGGGGAACCCTTTTGGAAGGCCATGTCCTCCTTCACAAGGATGAAGCAGTGAGCTCCTTGTCCATGGGAAGGGGGTTCCGGCCCCATTGTCCCACCATTCACTCCACTGACCCTGGTGGTCTGCTAGCCTGTGCCCAAGCAGTTCCACCCCGAGGTGTCCCTGCCGAGCCACCAGTCCTCCCAGGGCTCCCTGCTATCGCTGTGGGTCTCTGGATGGATCCCAACCCTGGACACCTCATGGGTGGGCAGCAACAGGTCCCCACACAAACCCTCCTTCACCCATGACCCCTCCGCAGTGGGGGGTACATGGTGGGACCCCACATAGATCCCTTCCACTCATGACTCCTCCATGCTGGGTGCACCCAGTGGGTCCCCACACAGACCCCTCTTTCCTGTGATCCCTCTATGCCGGGAGTGTGCAGAGTGAGTCACTCATGGAACCCAGAGTGGGTTGCCATGCAGTCCCTACACCTGTGTCTCAGTGGGTCCCCATGCAGCTCCCTCCACCTACCTATTGCATGGTGGATCCCCGAAGAGCCCCCTCCATGCATGACACAGGGAATCCCACCGCAGCCCCCTCCACCCATTGCACAATGGGTCCCACCACAGTCCCTTCCACCCATGGCATGGCTGATCCCTTTGCATCATCCTCCAGCCGTGTCACAGTGGCTCCCCACGCAATCCCCTCCACCCCTTAATTGCATGGCCGGTCCCCTTGCACCTCCCTAACCCGTGTCACAGCATGTAATCCCCACACTCCAACCCCATGTCATGGCATGTCCCTCCACCGGGGACACGGTGGATCCTCCTGCACTCCCCTCCACTGGTGGCACCGCGTGGTCCCCCCGCAGCCCCTACACCCGTGACACAGTGTGTGCCCCTACAGCCCCTCCGCCCACTGCACAACGTGTCTCCCCACAGCAAACCCCCCCGCCCCGCCCGTGTCCCAGGCGGTCCCCCACATCACACTCCGCCCATGTCACCGTGGGTGCCCGTGCAGCCTCTCCACCCGTGTCACGGCGGGTCCCCCTGTAGACCCCTCACCGTGTCACAGCCGTTCTCCCCACATCCCACATCCACCCGTGTCACCGTGGGTCCCCACATCCCCCTCCTCGTTTCACAGCGCGTCCCCCTCCCCACATCGCCTGCCCCCG
>VZTG01002713.1:404542-418413 GCA_013397845.1 Melanocharis versteri | reverse complement strand
AATAATAGTGTGGCTAAGTGTTGGGTTTTTTTCTTTCTCTGAACAAGTAACTTGACGCTCTGGAAGTACGATGGGCAGAGCCTGTGGCTCCATGGGCAGATGCTCCTCTGCGGGTTGGGATCGCAGGCCCCTGAGCAGGGGCTTTGTGGTGGGACCCGGGGGCTGATGACTCCCAGTGCCCCGACAAGGGCTGAGGTGGGCGAGGAGAAGCCACGGGGAGAGGGACACAAATGGCTCCTTGCTGGGCATCTCTGACGCTAGAGCGTGCGGTTGGAACAATGGGGCCTGCGGAGGCTCCGCTTGCTCCCACCCGTGCAGCAAGGGTCCCGTTCCCATGCCGGGATGGAGAGTGGGCAGGAGTCCGAGGGATGCTGACCTCCCCAAAACTTGGGGCATCTGCAGCCGAGGGAACAGCTCTTGCTCTGGCATCCACCACGCTGCGATGGGGGTCCCTCACTGGGGAGCCGGGGAGATGGGCAGGAAGGGGTGAAGGTCTGGCCCAGGAGATCGTGCTGGCCCTGATCCTGATCCTCCCTGTGATGCCTTTATGTTGCCGGGAGCGGAGCGCGGGCAGACACGGTGGGGCTGTGCACCAATTCCGTACTGGTGGGTGTGAGGCCGTAGAGAATCAGGCCCCCTTTGTTTAATAAAGTTGGGAAAGAGGATTCGGCAGGCGGAACCGAGGGGAAATGTGCCAGGGCTGTTTTCTTCCAGGATCTCACTGCTGCCCTGGACTCCTGAGAAGGGGGTGTGTTCCGATGTGTTCAGAACGCAGCACGTGCCTGTTGTGTCCAGAGCGATGGAGAGGAACGTGGAGACCTGGATTTTTTCCACCATTTTTTGTGTGTGTGAGGGTTTTCCCATATCTGGGAAACTGAAATGTCAGTGTGCTGGAGCCGTGGGGATGTGGCTGTGGCTGTGCTCCTTTGGCTGGTGGGGCAGATGATGTAGCCTGTGCCCCATCTTGGAGGTGGGTGGGATGGATCCTGTGCTGGGAGAAGCCAGGATTCCTTCGGCACAGTCCCTGTAGTTACGGCTCTTTACTCCAGCAGAGATCATGGCCCACACTTGTTTCTAAAGGCCTCCACTGTCTCCTGTGCCCTGTTTTTGTGTAGAAGGCCAGGTTAAGAGCATCTGGAGCTGGGTGTGGGGCTCCCAGGAGGATTGAATCCTGGACTCTCATGTGTGCCTGACCAGGAATCCCAGAAACTGCAGATTGTCACCCCTTGGAGTACTGCTCATGTGGTGAATGGTTTTCTAGGAAAACGGTTCCTTAATGGGTACCTGTGAACAGGGTGATGAACATCTTGAGAAAGGGAGGGGGGGAAAAAAGTAATAATGAAATAAAAATTATTTCAGGGCTTTACTTGGTAACAGGTTTTAGCTTTTTCTTCAACTTACTATTTTCTGAAGAAACACACTATCCCTTCAGATTATTTTATAATAAAATCAACCATCTATGAAAGTGTTCCTCACAGGCAGGTGTGAATATGAGGGACCTGGATCTGGGCATAGGGGCCCTGGTGCACACACTTGGCCATGGGAATTCCACCTGCCATCAGGCCACCCCTTATGTTGCCGAAGGAGTGAAAAGGCTCTTAAGTGTAAATAAAGCTCAAGCCCGATATATTTTTATTGGAATGTCTGTAAGGGTGGTTTGTGAAGAGGTTTAATTGTGGAAGAGGGGGTGGCTCCACTCCAAGCAAGAGATGCTGCAGGAACTCGACCTGAGCTTGGCAGCTCCTGCTTTCCCCAGGAACTGTGAACATGCCCTTGCGGAGCCAATTGCCTGCTGGAAACCTTGCTCCGGTTTGCGCTGGGGCTGGTTTGTGCACTGAATTTGAGCAGCGCGTCTCCAGCAGCGCGGCCGCAAGCTGGCTGGGATGGGGGACTGACTGGGATGGGATGGTGGGCTGTGGAAAGGGAGACTTGGTGGGAACTGGCCAGACAGGCTCCTCTGCCTGGTGCCCCAGGGTCCATGGCAAAGAGCTGGGTGGCTTGTGGGGTGTGCCAAGGGCTGCTTTGCAAACTGCAGGGCAGGAAACTGGAAAAGGAAGAATGAGGGGTTGAAGTCATAAGAATCCCTTTGGCTGGTGCCTATGACCCCTGGGCATGGTTGGCAGTGACACCCCTTCCCTAGCTGGAGGTGGAGCCATGACCTGCATGCCTGGCCTTCTGTTGCTGTGAGGGTGAGGGGCAGGGGCGAGCCTCTGCCTTAGTCACGGCTCCTGCAGGACATCCCCCCTTCCCTTGGCATATGTGTGAACTCCAGCTGTGCTGAGTGGGGTGATGGAGCCTCCTGGCGTGTGCCATGGCACGGACAGTGCTCCCTGGTTCTGGAGCCAGTCCAGGCCTGCGTGGCACATCAGGGTGCTTGGTGGCTCTTGTATATTTCCTGCTAGTTTGTGTTGTGGGTGTCTTGCCTGCAATACGCTGTCCCATGACTGTGCTGGCTCTCATGGCCATGCCGATGAAATTGTAAAGACAAAGCACTGGAGGGGTTTGCAGTAGGTTTTTGAGGAGATTGTGGGACATCATGGAATGTGAATTGAGATGGGAGAGGTGCTAGGAGGAATGGAGAGTGTCTTAAGGGCATCATGTTTTGGTTGTGCAGACTGTGAAATTAGAAAGGGGCAGAAATCCTCAGTCTCTGCGTTGTCCGGGATCTTCCCTAGAAGTGACCTGAGGTGGGTGTGGATCAGCCAGATCAAGATTCATATCCAACTTTTCTGCCCGCTCCCACAGACAAACTGGGCTGCTGTTGGTGGAGCCAGGGAAGAGGCCACAGGGCACATTTAAGGCCAGATGTTGAGGTTAGGGAGACATGGTGCTGGTTCTTTGTGTGTCTGGTGTGTGCAGGTGTCGGGAGAAGGTGTGGGGTTGGTTTGGCTTCGTGCTGCGCCCACTCCCAGTTGAGACCTTCCCTGTAGGGATTTTTGGACTCTCTAAGGGTTTTTGGTCCTTCTAAAGGTTCTTGATCTCGTCACAGTAATAGCATCCATTGTCACCTGTACTCACAGACACCCTTTGATGCAGCATCTCCCAGCCTGCTCCGACCAGCCCGTTGTCACCAAGAATGAGATTATGTGAGAGAGGATCTTAACATAAATTGCTCTTTCTTGGCAAGGTGAAGTCAAATAACAAGAGGCCCCACTAAACCCAGGTGATTGGGCTCTTTGTGTAGCTCCAAACATGCTCCAATGCTTTCAGCATTTAAAAATAGTCCAAGGAAGCCTTTTCCATTGAGGAAGTCTGATGATGGCAGCTCCTCCACCCACCCTGTGGAGGTGGATGTATGTACAGCTTCCGAGGAGCAGCGAGGAGGGCAGATCTTCTCGTCTACTTGCTTCACCAAAATCTTGGAGCTAAAGCCACCCGATCTGATGGGGTCTCAAGACAACCTCCGTACACTGCTCTGGCAGCTCGGGATGGGCCTTAAAGGGAGAGAGATATTGCAGTCGGTGTCGGGTTGTTATAAAGTGTTAATGAGAATTGGTTTGAATTTACACTAGGGAAAAGTGTGGAACAGGATCGACTTTGTGCTGTTTGAACTGGAGGTGGGAGGAGAAAATGGGTCTGGGAGAGAGACAAAGGGAATTTTCTAGGGAGACACGCACGCTCCCCCGCGCATCAGATCGGGTGGCTGGATGCCGCGCTGACCGAGTGAACCGCGCCGCAGCGCAGCCGCCCGGAATCTAGGGCAGTGGGAAAGCGTGCTGTCGTTGGGTGGGGGCCCCCGGCTTTGTCTGGTAGCCCCCTCCCTGCATCCCCCGCCGCTTGCCATGCCCCGCTTCCCCCGCGCCCTGCCCAGCTCCGGCTCCGGCGCCACGCGTGTGCTGCGGGGCCGCGGCAGGATTGTGCCGTGCGGGGGGCCACGGGCACACCCACTCCACACCATGCATCGCTGGCGGGGCTGGGGGCTTCCACTTCCCAACTTTCCTCCACCACACAAGGCAGTGATTGTCTGTGGCACTGGGGCTGTTTCTGTTGGGTGTTTTGGTGGGCTTTTTTTCCCTTTTTAATTTGTTTTTTTTTTTTCATAAACAACTTTCACCACAATGTGAAAAAGCGTAAAATTGCCGCACTGGAACAAGGCAGTTGCTGATTTTCCTGGCATGGTGTGTTGGGTGGTGTTTTTCCCCTTCTTGTAAACACAACTTGCATCATCAGGACAATAAGCCCTCAGTGCAAAGAGATTTAGTTGGTTGGTTGTGGTCCTTTTGTGTGCATTTGTGTTTTTTGACACCACTTTCATCAGGTTTTCAATGCAGCAAAACCTTACCCCACAGGCCGTCAGGAGGGTTTATTTGTAAGGTTCTTTGTGTGCTTGTCTTTTAACAAGGCTTTCATGTTAACGGGGAAAAGAATGCCCCACCTTACCCGAGGTAGCTGAGGGTTGTTTATTTTATGATCCTCTTCAATTTTATGACTACAATAGAAAAAAAGACCGAGTTCTAATTTGCCCTCAGACCCTCTTGCACCCCACCAGCACTGTCAGAATGGACTGCGTGGGGTATTTACAGGTGTAATTTGTATCTGTGCAGTGTAACGGTGCCTTGGGATAAATGAGAAGAGGGCTAAAAAGCCCTCTAAAAGTCTGTAGAGATTATTTTGCATCTGATGAAAACAAGAAATTTCAGGACCTGGAGTGATTTGTGGGGTGTGTTTTCCAAAATAAAGCCACAACAGTCAGTGGAACAAAAAGACCCACCTTGGAGTTGGCTCCGGAGCTGTTTGCTGTGGCTGGTACAGCTCCTCTGGTGCTTCCAGGGTCAGGGTCATGCTCCTGGGCTGGAGGTGCCAGTTGGTGCCAGGTGAGAGTCTCTAGACTGCATCAGTAGCAGAATATACCTGTGCAGGATCTGGCCTTGTGGCAGCACTGAGGAGAAGGTCATCAGGAGGTTTAACTCTGAATTTGCACCAAAGTGAAATTACTTGAGGAATCTACTCCATAGGCGTGGCTGCATGTGCCATTGCACTGTCCTGATGGCATTGTCACCATGGTGGTGTGCTGGGCACATCTGTTCCATTCACTGCTCCATCCTCTTCCCACTGATGGAGGAGCGCCTGCGAGCCTTGGTGTAAACCCTGCTGAGGTCCCATGAAAACACATCGGTTTTGGGCTGCTCAGAGTGAGAACGTTTGGGATGGGTTCATGCCAAGGAAACAACAGTTAGATCAAATGTATCCAGCACCCTCATGTCCCTTGTGAGCAGCTGCCTTTGCTGGAGAGGTGGACCAAGCTCCTAGAGCCTTTTCCTTTAGTTTTGATGGGTTTATTGCCCTGATGCGGGGGTAAGCAGAGAAGAGAAGGTGGCTGTGCATCCAGATCTCCCCCTGACCCCCGCCACCCATCTTGGCAACGTCTAGGCTCAATTTATTTATATATTTTCAGCCAGAGATGGCTGCTCTGTGGATTAATTCCGGCTAGCTAACTGGTCTGGACACCGGAGGCTCTCCACTCCTCCAGGGTTTGGTCCTGTGTGGGAATGTTTGTGATGTACTCAGGTAATTTGCAAACACATTTACTTTGAGTCAATTGGTAATCAGCGAAATTAAAGAGAAAAAAGGGTGAGGGGAGGAACTGAGCTTACAACCTCCTTCATGGCATGCTTTGGGATCTGCATTATTGACGGAAACAAGGATAATAGAAGGTAGGCTGTGGAAACACAATGAGAAAGGGTTTAATTCTCTGTTTAATATAAAAATCTAAGTGGCGGGGGTCTGCCAGGGATCGACACTCTGATGTCTGTGTGCTGCCATGACAAGGAGAACATACACCAAGTTATGTATTAGTACAGCTTTCACGGGTCCTTTTCTTCCCTTAGCTTCATTTTGACACCACCTGCTAGGCAATTCCCTCCCTTCCACCTCCCTCTCCTTTGAATAATCTCCTGAGTAAAATGCTTTGTTACATGGTGTTTTCAAACTTCAGTTATGCATGAAGAGAAAGTGTCAAAAAAACACCCCATGCAGGAAAATTTTTGTTTGGAATAAGCATGTCAGAGTGTGCTGCTCATCTGGCTGGGATGTCACAGGCCACATCCTGATTCAGCTGTGCTCCATCAGAAACAGGGTGATCTCAAAGGAGGCTCAGCCCCTTTTTAGTGTGCAAAGCAGAGTGAAGGATGGGGCTGAGATGGGCCAGGAGCCTTGGCACTAAATGAGTAAATCACATTTAGGCCCAGCCTGGTTTTAGCTGATGTAAACCAGTACAGCACTCCTGGAAGTTGTGGAGTTCTCTGGATTTGGGCTGCTGATGGTTTGACCATTGTCTGTGCCAGTTTAGAGCTGCTGGAGGTCAGGGCCACTGTGCCCGCTGGGCTGCTGGGCTTGCTGGAGTTGGTCTAATTTCCTAGGAGGTGATTTTCTCCTGTTTTTAAGCACAGGATCCCCATCTGTCTGTCTCCACAAAGCTGGCTTTCCTGTCTGCAGGCCTGCACAGAGACCCTCCCTCCTCCCCCCCTTCTCACACCACCGACTGCACCACGCGTCCTTTTGTCCGTTCCAGATCCTCCTTCCCCTCCCTCTCGCCGTGCTTTCTTGTTGCCCATCTTCCTTTTGCCGTTTTGGGGTGTCTCGGCTTTGCCTCCACACCCCTCATTCTCCTCCTCCTTTAGAGGGATCAGGGTGTGCCTCTCCCTCAATTTCGATCACCTTTGCTCCATCCCTAACTCCCTCCCACTCCTCCAGCTCGTGTAATGTGCTTACGTTTGCCCTCATTCATGTGTATTCCTTGCCACTGTTCCCTTCCATCTGTCCCCAGCATGGAGCACCCGTCCTTTGTCACCGCCCTGCCTGCCTGACCCTCCCTGTCGCCTCTGTGATTGTTTCCTGTCATGCTGGGCTCAGATCCCTCTCCCCCACATGCCGTCATTGTCCCGCGGCTCAGAACAACGCGGAGCCCAATCCCAGCCGTGCCACACGCCTGCCTGAGGTCTTTCTGCACAGGAGAGCAAGCCTCGCGCTCCAGAGGCAGAGCGCGGGTCACTGCGGAATTCAGTGGAGCTCCTGCAGCCTGGGGTGATGCACGGGGAGGCATTTTCAGCTTGATGCTTGCCGTGAACACCCCTGTCTTTCCATGTGATGCTCCAGTGATATCCCTGGGGAAATGGTGGCATCTCGGTTAATCTTCCTAAGATGGAATCTCCCTCTTTGGAGTGAGCAGCACAGGAGCGGGGCAAGGAAATGTCTGCTAGGGGTGGGTCAGGTACAGCCTACCCTGCCCGGGGGTGCCGGAGGGCGTAGGTGACCTCTCACGGTTTTATCCAGCTCTCCTTGGGATGAACCTTTATTACAGATTTTGCCTGTGTGGGTTTGTCCTACAGTTGAGTCGTGCCTGGCTCCATGAGGTCCTGTCCTTTGAGTTTCCTGGGAACTAATAGCACACCACTGGGTTACCATTGGTCCACATGGGCTGTTTGGAAACTTTGCTCAACAAAGCATCACAAATGTACCTCATGGTGCAAACTCCGGGGGGTAACCCGTGAGCTACACTGGATTTGGCAGGGGGTGGATTTGGTTTGGATTTGGGGATTTGCCCAGATCCTCTTTGTGCCAGATCTGGCATTTCCATTCCCCAGGAACATGGAATTCCTGTCTCAGAGATGGGTTTAGTGCAGCAGTGCTGTGATGTAGAGTGTTAAGAGGAAATTTTGCGGGAGCACAAGGCAGGAGACAGCTATTTCTGCTCCAGAAATGGGAACTGAGGCTCCAGGAGCCGAAGTAGCTCTGCGGAGTTAAAAGTCGCACTGGGAGTTGACGGCGAAGTTCTGATTTACCGGCACGTGTCCCACGCTGCTGCCAAGGCCGTCCGAGGGGCAGTGGGTTCACAGCTGTGCCGGGGGCTGTGTGTGCCTGCGGCTGGCCGCGGCTGTGCCCGGTGCCCGTGCGGTGCCAGCACTGCGAGTGCGACTGGCTGTGCTGAGCGTGAGCTGTGCCGGGCGCTGCTGGATGCAGCGGCTGCTGCTGCGGCGCCTGCGAGCCCAGGGAGTCGTTCTTGTCAGCTGTAGTGGCACGAGGCTGTTTCCATCGCCACAGGTGCGGGCTTCAGTTCTTGCCAATGATAAGGGTGGTGGGATCGCTGCATTCCAGTGAACACCCTGATGTCACCAGCCCATGTCTCACGAGAGGAGCTGTGGATGAGTGGCAGCCCTGAGCTCCCAGCTTGAGAGATGCTGTTATTTATTAGAATCTGTATAAATAATAATGTTCCAGCCCAGGAGCTGAGGAATCTGTATTTCGTGGTTGCAGAGGCATCATTTGCAGGTCCTTGTGTGTTGAAGCGTGATGTCAGTGGAGTGTGTGGAGGAAAACCTGCTGGTATCAAGTAGTCAGAGGAAGTACAGGAGATGGTCTTTTCTGGGGAGAGAAGGTGGGGTAGGAGGTGCTGGGAGAATCTCACAGAGGTCCCAATGCTGTGTCCTCATCCTCTGGTTCTGTGAGCCCCGAGTCAGACATCCAAATCCTCAGGAAACCGCAGCAAAGTGCTCACCTTACTTCATCTGCACTAAAGAATCATAGGTTTTAACTTTTCTTTGAGCTCTGAGCTCAGAGCCTACCTCCTGCAGAGGAACCGCCAGCCTGAACAGGAACTCAGTGCCAGGCTTCAGAAATGCCTTGGGGCACCAAGTGAGGCTTTTTGAGAGAGGGCTCTGAGGGGCAGGACAGCAGCAAGGAGGGGTCCAGGAGTAGTTTAGAGAACTGTGCCACATCTGTAAAAATACTTAATTGCTTGATGGCATCCTGGTGTCATCTGGGAACCTGGAGCCAAACTTGGATCAAGAGCCTCCAAAATATCATTTGGAAGCCAAAACTCACTAGAAAGTCTTTTGCCCTTTTCGGGAAAGCAGAAAGCTGTTTTCTGAGCTGTGAGGAGCTGGGAAATGGGCTCAGTGGGCTCTGGGATATGGATACAGGTGCACAAAAGCACCACTTGGCCAGTGATCTCTGGAGAGGGTCTGAGCACCCGGAGCAGGAGTCTTTGCACAGCCTGCTGTGGGGCTCACAGGAGGGCAGCCCTGCCCAATTTTTTGCTGTTCCAGCCCCAAAGCAAATCCTGGCCTCCTGCTACCCCTGGTCATCTAGCTCTGCTGGCATTTGGAGTCCTGCCGTATCTGCAGTGGGGAGGCCCAAACTGCTGCATCTCTGCAACTCTCCTCCAAACTTGGCCCCCTGAAGTTCACCACATTCACCCCAAAAACCTCCTCAAATGTACCAAAGTCCTCACGGAGGGCTCTGGCTCTCTGGAGTCACGGGAGGCGACCCCCCTTGAGAGCTGGCACAGGGTGGCTGAGGGGTTCCACATTGGCCATCCGGGCTGTGGGACCAGCATCCCCGTGTTCTCCTGTGACCTGCAGGCTGCACCATACATCAGCCCTGTCCCCAGAGCCCGAGGATGGCCATTGTCTCTGGGGGGGCCACCCTGGGGCTCGGGGGACAGGCCTCCTCACAGAGACAGCTGACCCCTGGGGGTGGCTTGGATCCCCCATTACTCTGTGGTGTTGGGGTGTGTGGAAGGGAGATGTTAGGGATGGTTGCTGAGGGAAGGCAGTTGGAGGGGATGGTGTGGTGGGGTGCAGCACACAAAATGGTGATCCCCATTTTGAGGGATGAGGGAACATGGCACTCCTAAGGGAGGGAGTCTCTGGGAATGGTGAAGGTGGACCTCGTTCTGGCATTTCCTCTCAGGGTTAGGGGGATAGGGCCTTTCCCTTGTTCCGTGTCCTGTGCAGTGGCTGCCGTGTGGCACAGGAGATTATGGCCAGTCAGCCCAGTGTCCTGCAGAGCAGGGCGAGCAGTGGGACAGCCTCGTTAACTGCCATGCCTTCTCTCTCTTCCTAAGGCTGCAAGATCAAAGCCCTGCGGGCAAAGACCAACACCTACATCAAGACCCCCGTGAGGGGGGAGGAGCCGGTCTTCATGGTGACAGGGCGGCGGGAGGACGTGGCCATGGCCCGGCGGGAGATCATCTCGGCGGCTGAGCACTTCTCCATGATCAGGGCCTCGCGTAACAAGGCGGGCACCACCTTCGGCAGCGCGCCCACCCTGCCGGGGCAGGTCACCATCCGGGTGCGTGTGCCCTACCGTGTGGTGGGGCTGGTGGTGGGCCCCAAGGGAGCCACCATCAAGCGGATCCAGCAGCAGACCAACACCTACATCATCACGCCAAGCCGAGACCGGGACCCCGTCTTTGAGATCACTGGTGCACCGGGCAACGTGGAGCGTGCCCGGGAGGAGATTGAGACACACATTGCGGTGAGGACAGGCAAGATTCTGGAGTACAACAACGAGAATGACTTCCTCTCCAGCAGCCCTGACTCCGGCATGGAGAACCGCTACTCAGAGGCTTGGAGGGTCCACACACCGGCTCCGGGCTGCAAGCCCCTGTCCACCTTCCGGCAGAACAGCCTGGGCTGCATCGGCGACTGCTCCGTTGACCCCGTCTATGAGACCCCCCGGCTGAATGACCAAAACGACTTCAATTACGGTTACCTCTTCCCCAACTACAGTGTGAACAAGCAGGATCTGTACTACGGGGTGCCAGAGTCGGGGGCCCCCATGTGGGCTGGGCAGGAGAACACCAACCCTGTCTCGGTGCTCTTCTCGAAGCAGCAGCGCTCCAGCAGCACCGGCACCATCCATCCCAACTCCCATCGCTCCCCGTCCTCCTCCATCCCAGAGCNTGATAATAATAATAATAATGACATCTGAAGAACAAAAAATGAATGAAAGAATAAATTAATTTAAAGAAGAAGAAGAAGAAAAGAAAAGAAATTATTTTACAAGCAATGTATGTTATTTTTAAAAAAAAATAAGTGAATAATAAAATTAAAATGAATAGCAAAGCCAGAAATTTGGGCGAACAGTGCTCCAGCCTGCAATGTCTGTTGTAAACCAAGTAGTCAGAACGCACACTCGGATCTCGCAAGCAAAGCGGTTATGTTCAGTTCTTTTCGGTGGTGAGATTGGGACTTCTTGGCAATGACCAAGCCAGGCCACCTGGATCAACCGGGGAGGGAGCAGGGATGCAGGGAGGGCCCTGCCAACCTTTCTCCAGCCACGTTCAACCTTTGTCTTGGCCTCAAGCCCCCACTCTCCTCCCCCCAGGGTTGTTGGCCCAACTGGGAGCTCAGAAAGAAATNCCCCCGCCGCTGCCCGGACGTCCGTCGCCAGCAGCCGCGAGTGCATGGTGTGCTTTGAAAGCGAGGTCACGGCTGCGCTGGTGCCGTGCGGCCACAACCTCTTTTGCATGGAGTGTGCCGTGAGGATCTGTGAGAGGACTGATCCCGAGTGCCCAGTCTGCCACGCGGCAGCCACTCAGGCCATTAGAATATTTTCCTAAAGAGACAGAGCAGGGTGTTGGGGGGGTGGGGGTAGGAAGGGAGAGTGGGNAGCAGGGATGCAGGGAGGGCCCTGCCAACCTTTCTCCAGCCACGTTCAACCTTTGTCTTGGCCTCAAGCCCCCACTCTCCTCCCCCCAGGGTTGTCGGCCCAACTGGGAGCTCAGAAAGAAATAACAGAAAGAAAGGAAAACGGATGACAGGATGACACCTGTATCTTCTTTAGAAGAAGAAGAAAGAAACCATCAACCTCTGGGAACCTGTTAGAACGAGGGCACAACTGTATTACCTCAAAGATTTAAACAAAAAAATCACAGCTAAAGAACTTTTATTGTTTTCCTTTTTTTCTAAAAAAAACCCAAACAAAAAACACAAAAAAAAAAGAAAATTAAAAAAAGAAGGTGAAGAAATAAAAATGACGCCAGTGAAACTGAAGAAGGTTTGGAAGAACCTATTGGGATCACACCAGGCGACGAGCGTTTATTTTGTTATTCTGAGCCACCGTGGAGTCTGGAACTTTGTTCTTTTTTCCTTATCCAAGCAGGGATTTGTTCATCAGTCCAATCAGGAGTCACTAACAGGGTATTTCCAAAGCAGTCCCGAGTTCCCATCCATGGGGGGAGTGCATCGACTTCCACGTTTCCGTAGGTCACTCTTCATTCTTTTCTCCAAGTGATGCCAGCTGCAGCTAAACACACCATGCACACACACACACAGAGAACATTGTGCTTTTCTTTTCTTAAAAAATATACCTATTGCACCGAAACCTAAGAGAGACGATCATGCAATACAGGCAATGAGCCCATATGAAACCAACATGCATCCCAACAGAGAGCAAAAAAAACCCCGAGTTTATAGAGATAATTTTGTTGTCGTTGTTTTTAAACTGGACCAAAACTTTTGTTACCCAAACCAAGTGGGGGAAAAAAAAAACAAAAAAGAAGAAAAAGTATTTCTTTATGGACCAAAACCTCTTCAGCTGTCCTTTTCCTGGATCTTCCTGAGGTTGGCCACTTTTATATATTATATTTTTTTCAGAACGAAACAAAACAGAAAAAAAATTGCCTTGTTAAACATCCTTTAATCATTTCAAGACTCCTGGTTTTGTTAAGTGAGATACTTTAAAACCATTGGGAAGTGGGAGAGGATGGGCTTCAGATCTGGCTCCCGTGCCAATGCATGCAAGGTGCAGGCCAGCACCTTCACTCCATCAGGTTTGTTCAGCTGGTCTGTGGAGGCCGAAATGCTGTGATGGTAAAAATGTGTTGGATTGACCTATTGAGTACCAGTACACCCAGCTATAAATATATGTGTGTATATATATATATAGGCACTTAATTAATCAAGCACCTATATATATATATATGTGTGTATATAAATCCATATATATAATTTTTCTCCCACTACCACCGCTTCCCCATTTCCTACCCCTCAACTTCTGCTCACAGATCCTGGACCCTGATTTAGAACTGAACCAACAAGTTTCACAACTTGGCAGAGATGGTTCTAACAGAAAAAAAAAAAAAAACACAAAAAAATCGCCTGAGATTTTTTATTCCCTTCAGTTACAGGAGACTTTATTTTCATCGTAATAATGTTCCTGGGAACATCCTCTCTTCTGCTCAGTTTGCTGCCGCTTGCTCCCAGTTGCTGTCTGTGCCCTGGCACAGTGGGCTCGGGCCAGCTGTGGTCACTGGCCGCGGTGACTGAAGGGGCTGAGCTCACTGTGCTGGGGCAGGTGGTGCTGGTGCTCTGTGCTGATAAAGATCCACTTTTGATCCTCAGATACCAGTTGGAGGGTGTGAAATTATGGTGGGATGATGGGATGCCTCCACTGTTTTGCATCAACAGTTACATATTCCATAGGGGCCAGAGGTAGATTGGAGGGGCAGACCATGTTCCCAGGCTGTAGTAGATGCTGATGTTTTGGAAAAAGTAGAGACAAAAGTAAGAATGCCGTGCTAACGGGACACTGTCAGGCAGAATTGGTACTCCCCTCCTCCCCAAAGCTCTAAGAAATCCCTGGCCGTTCGGTTGTCCCGGCCCTGCGGCACGCACAGCCATTCACGCCAGGACTGGGTTGGGATGCGAGCACTTCCTGGGGGAAGGCGCCGTGCTTTGGACCCACCGGTGTGGGGGCTGTAGGGTGATGGAGGGCTGGGGTGCTCTGGATGAACCCCCAGAGCCCCCATGCCCCGGCATTGTCCTGGGGCACAGCCGTGGCAGCCATCCCTCCCCGTGGCAGTGTGGCCTTGGCAAAGGCTTCGGAGCCCCGGCCAGCACTGGCCACATCCTTCCTAAAACTGACCCAGTTCTCATTCAAAATCTGGCCCCAGTTCGGTCCCAGTAAGGGAAGGGAAGGGAGAGGGGGACATTCCTGTTCTCTGAGAACATCTCCCCTCTCCAGTGCCACCTTCTCCATCATGTCCTGCCCCCCCACCCCAGGGTTGTATTTAATCTGTTCATTGCGCAAAATTCTCCCGCTGATGTAGGAAGAGTGGTTGGAGCACGAGCTGGGGGGCGGGGGGC
>VZTG01002713.1:382416-404430 GCA_013397845.1 Melanocharis versteri | reverse complement strand
CAGCCCCGCGCCGCTGTGTTAGTGAGTGAGTAGTGGTTCTTGGCTGAGTGGAGTCTGTTCGTGGTAATGTGAGCAAGTTCTTGATCAATGTCTTTATTTGATGCCAGGTTGTGAAGAGGTGGGTGGGAGTGGGGAGGGGGGAAGGAGACCCCTGTGTTGGGGACGTGGGGTTGGGGGGACCTGTTCTAGCACTGACTGTAGGGAGTGGGGAATGGGGAAGGTACAGGGGGCTCACCTCTGCTCCTTGTACCTCCTCCCTCACCTTAACAAGCAAAAACGATGTAAAAGCCTCCTGCATGCTGAAAAATGTTAGAGAAAAAACAAAACCCCTTTCTTTTAAATAAAAAAAGAAGGGAAAAAAAAAGAATCATGACCCAAACAAACGTCCAAGGCTTGCTGATGGGAACCGGAGTGGAGCTGTCCTGAGGGGCTGCCCCTCTCTGCAGATGAGGTTCCTACTCAAGTCTCCAAGTTGGCCTTTAATAAAATCTTCAGTTCCAATAACCTTTATATATATATATATACACACATATATATATACATATACATATATATTAAAAAAAAGCTTGATGTAGCAGTTCTAGTTTAAAATGAATAGAAGTATTTCGGCCCCTGTTTTATTTTGATTTTTCCCTGTCCCCTGCTTCCCGCTGTACCCCCCACCGACTCCATATTTTGATGTAGCAACTTTGGAAGAAAGAAAAAACAGGCGCTGTAAATGCACCGAGAGCTACCTCTGCCTCGAGCGGGGGCTGCAGGGAACTCGGGGGGCTCGGGCCTCTCCCTGGCCCCATGGGGCACCCGGAGAGGGGCAGCCCGGGCCCTGCCTGTTGGCATCCATGGGGAGCCCGGTTGCGGGGCTTAAACAACAAATTTGCGTAATTTTTTTTCTCTCTTTTTAAATATATGTATATATATAAAAATCTTAAAAAAAAAAAAATAAAAACAAAAAACAAGAAAAATGCCCATGACCTTAACTATTTGCTCTGACTTGTATCTTCCTTGATAGGTGACTAAAAATGGCTTGTTGGTCTAATTCACCAGCAATAATGGTAACTAGAGACAGCCCCCTCCTCCTGCACCCGTCCCTTTTCTGCAGCGCCCACCGAGCCGGGTCCTTGCACTTCTTCCCTTCTCTCCCACCGCGAGGATGCCCTTGGTGACCCCTTCTTGCAGGCTGAACCAGCTGGACTGAACCTCGCTGGCTTCAGCTGTCCCCACGATCCTTCCCAGGCTTTTGGGCTGAACCCCTCGGGGTGCTGAAGTGATGGGGACACCCCACTTGCGCCTGGGCTGGAGGGAGGCAGGTGGAGCTGAGACCTGACACACCAAGCCGGGTCTTCCTCCCTCAGGATAAGGAGCAGCAAGACCCTTGTGGGAAACCAGGTCCGTGAGACCTCCATCCTGCAAAATCATGTCCCACCAAAGCGGGGTCGGTTCCTGGGAGTGATGACAGGACACGGGCACACCCCGAGAGGGGCCGGTGCCAACGGGCGCCGCTGGTTTCCCCTCGGCCCGGCTGGGGAGTGGGGTGTTCCCTGGGGTTCGCATCAGCCCATGGGGCCGGTAGAGCCAGGCTGGGGACCAAGGTGACCCGTGCCGTGCCGTGCCGCGTGAATGCCGGTGGTGGTCTTCTGCGAGGTGGCGACACGAGGGCACAAGCAGTGGCACCGAGGGCAGGTGCCCAAAACCCGGGACTGGGAGCAGTGAGAGCAGAGCTGCGTTGGAAGGCGCTGAGCTGCTGGCAGGACGTGTCCAGGTCTGGGCAGGATCAGCCCCGCAGGGGACGGAGGGACTGGGACAGGATCAGGTCCAGGTCCAGGTCCAGGTCCAGGTCCAGGTCCAGGTCCAGGCCCAGGTCCAGGTCCAGGCCCAGGTCCAGGCCCAGGTCCAGGCAGGATCAGCCCCGCAGGGGGACGGAGGGGCTGGAGCGCCGTGCCCCGCCCAGTTCAGCGCTGGGATTTACGCTCGTACTTTGCCAAACTGCCGCCGACTTCGGCACTTGCTGCGAACAAGGAGCAGGGGCTTGGGGCTGTGCTGGATTTGGGACTCATCCTGCGACCTTTCCTTGTGGACGTGACCTCCCGGGTAGAGCCGAGCCGTGTCAGGGCTGTGGGAGCGAGGGCTCCCCGCTCCCGGCACGGCTCGGCGGGGAGATGCGACCGGGGCCGCGGAGTGTCGGGATGGTGCCATGGCCCCCAAAGCTGCGTCTTCGGGCGGTGTTTGCGAACTGCCACGGCGGGGACAGTGACTCCTGGACAAGAGACGGTGCGGGGGAGCGGGTGACAAAACATAACAAAGGGAAACGGAGGGATAAAGTAATACCATGCTCTGATGTCATCCTCATCGACATAAATTATATAGAGAATAGTGTGTATTATAATACATAACAAAAGAAAGAAAAAAGAACCAAAATTGGATTTATAGTTAATGAGGAGTTACTATAAAAATATCTTGTCCTAGCTCCCATTTGCAAAAGTATTTTTCAGCTGGAGCGATATCTATTATTTTTTTCTCTTTTCTTTCTTTCTTAAAAAAATAATAATCTTCATACCTACAAAGGCTCAGACTGTTAATATTGTTAACCTCTGAAATCAAAATACTCCAACCTGTTTTGTTTGATGTTTGAAGGGTTTATTTTGATGCATTTCCTGGTGTTTTTTAAAGAGAGAGAGAGGAGGGAAAAAAAGATTAAGATTTTAAAATTAGAACATTTCTTTATAATTTAATATTCTATTTTAATAAATGCATTTATTACATGTAAATGTAGCAAGGAACTGGGCTAATAAAAATACTTTTTATTAGGTAATTTATTATAAGAAAAAAGGATATTTTATTTTATGATAAAGTGATCCTTAAAAGTTTAGAAGGTTTAGAATATATGTAGGTTAAAAAATACATTTGTATCCAGAGTATTGCTTAAAAAGTGTTTTTAATATATGTTTCCTTTTTCGTGTGTGCGTGTGTGTATGTAAAGGTGATAGTTATGGTGCAGATAGCCCTTTCCACAAATAAGAAATTAACACAGTTGGATGTATTTAAACAAAAAAAAAAAAAGAGAAAAAAAGGTAATTAAAAGCAGAGAAGTAGAAGAGAAAAACCACTATAAACTCAAGCCTGTGCCCCCAACCTGTGGCTGCTCCATCTGGGAGTCCCCTTGGAAAGGTTCGAGGTCTGGGTGGGCTTCGGCTCTGGGCTGGCTCTGGAGCAGTCTTTGGGTGGTGTCACCCTGTGCTGGCCCTGGCGAGCCCTGGCCCTGGCGAGCCCTGGCCCTGCTGTGGCACAGCCCTTCCTGGGCACCCTGCGCGTCCCAGGGTCCAACCCGACCCACCACGCGGGCGGGCGCTGGGGGACAGTTTGCTCCTGCTCTGGTTCCCTGGGACAGGGGCTTGTGGGGAGCTGGGTGCTCAGAAGGCAAAGCTGGCACTGCCCACCTCCCCGCCCGCCTCCTCCTTGTTGCCAGCACTGCCAGCCTGATCCTATCCCAGGTAGCCAGAGGAGTTTTGTCTTTGATCTGGTTCCAGAGCGCCCAGTGTAATGCGAGGATTTAGGTCCTTTCCACAGCCTTGCCGGGAGGCACAGCCAGCCTCTGCTGGCGCAGACGCCCGGCTGGAGAATGCTCATGAGGGGCTCTGAAGACCCATAGGGTGGTCACTGTCTGTTGCCTCCCTTTAGGCTTTGGCTCCGTCTCTTCCTGCGCTGGGCGGGTTGCAGGGACAGGAAGGTTTGGTCCCAGTGTTCAGGCCAGGCATGATCTTGGGAACATCCGTGGTCATTCCTTTGGAGCTTGTACCAGACCAGAGCCATGGGCTTGTCCTGGTGCTTTGACCAGCCAGGGGCTGAGCTTACACAGAGCTCCCGGCCAGCTCCAGCCCATTCTAAATGGGAACAGGTCACCCTGTCTAGTCCCCCAAGCCAGTGTGGGCACAGCTCCTGCAAGACACCAATTGCAGGGATGCCAGAGCAATGGGAGTGTCCCCAGCTGAGTTCCAAGCTTCCTTGAATCCAGGAAAGCACTTCAGCATGCGCTTGGCTCCAGCACATTCTGGAGTGTTTCACAGGATCTTGTCCCAGGGCTGCTTTAGGGATGTGCTGAGCAGCCACGACCTCCCTGTGGGCTGGGGAGTGGAGGGTAGTCTGTCTCCCTCATACCCCGAATCCAGCCTGTGTCCCACTCCCCCTCCCAAAGCAGCAGGAAGATGGGATGATGCTTCTGCTCTGTTGCCTTTCAAAGAAGCATTTTAAAATAAGATTTTTTTCTGTTTGTTTGTTTGTTTTTAACCAAAAATGAGAAGAAGAAAAAAGGTTTGCGTTGATGGGTATTAAAAAAATGTTAATAATAATAAACACTCAAATTTATTTCATATAATCCTAGAGTAAAGATTTTTTAAAAATTAACTAGTTCAAATAGTAGGTGCTATCCATATTGTTTAATCTATAGTAGATCCAAGTGATCCCAGACAGAGCAGAATGTAAAATAAACTTGTGAACACGATCATTGTTAACTTCCCCAGGAATTCCATCTTTTTTTGGTACTATTTTTCTGAAGCAAACAAATAAATGACCGAAAGCCTAACAAAATAATGGCCACCAACTGGTACCTTCTGTCAATCAAAGTCCTGAAGTTATTTTTATAGAGGGGAAAAAAAGACAAAAAAAAGGGATCTAATAATATGTATTTTTTTAAAAAGATACGTTTGGGGGTTTATGTTGCTTTTTTAATAAAAATAGACAGATTTGGCTAGTCATGGAACAAAATAAGGAAGTTTTAGGCCATTAATTTTTGCCTTATTCTGACTTCCAGCTTTGGAGCAGGAAATTGCAGAAAAATGTTCAAAGTTGCTGTTACTTTCCTTGGGCTGTTCTTGGTTTTTGAACTTCTCCAAGCACCAAAGGTGTGGGAAGATCCTGGGATAGGCAGGTGGGACCATCCCAGGTGGGAAGGAGAAGGAAAGGAAGATTAGGTGATCTCCCCTCTGTAAGGTGACAGACAGAGCTCAAAGGCAGCAAGGTGCTGGGCGGAGGCTCTGCCCTTGCACTGGGCAGTGTCAGGGCATTAGGGTTGCTTTGTTCCCTCTTTGTTTTCTTTCTTTTTCTTGGTTCTCTCTCATCCCGGTTGAGTTGCACCGGGAGGCGCCGAGCATCTCGGGATGAGCTCACTTGCTTAGCATGTGGCATCTTCCAGATTTGGTTTGTTGGGTGTTTCTTTGCTTGGCCTCCAACCATCAGTTCTGAGCATTGGAGCTGCGGGTGAGATGTTTGGAAAAGTCCCTGCTGGCCCGAGAGGGCCTTCTCGCAGCCGTGATGGGCCATGACATCCCCGATCTCACAGCTTTGCTTCCCAACAGCTGCTCTGATGTTGTCCTGCTCACAGGAGAGTGACACTCGTGGCATATGCCTGGTTTTTGGCTGCAGGAGCATGGAGGAGGCTGAAGGCTGTTCTTAGCCAGCACAGCGTGTTGTGCTCTGGGTGGATCCTGAGTCCCTGCAGTGCTGAGAGCAGGAGAAAGGGCTCCTCGAGCCGGCAGCACACGGGGTGCTGCGATGGCAGACCTGCTCTGAGCACTGCAGGGCAGGGCAACACAGCCCTGGCACCAGCGCTGGGGCAGGATGTGGCTCATGCCCCTGCCAGCTGTTCCATTCGTTCCAGAGACAGGCCAGCACTTCTCTCTGGAGTACTGGAGTACTCCCAGACTGGCAGGTGATGCTTTTCACTGCACCAAAATCTCTGCTGAAAGGAGAGAACTCAGAAAGAAACATCCAAGAGGTGACGTTGTCATTAGCAAAGCTGAGTGCCGCAAAGAAAACACCCTTGGAAGTTGGTTCCCTCTGGGTTTAGCCTTTGCTCCTCTCCTCTGTGTTGTGGCTCAGCTGTAGCAAACCCACGGATCTCCTGCAGCTTGGGAGCATCCACACAGATGCCTTCGAGAAGCGCAGTGGCCGCCCCTTGCTCCCTGATGGTGCCTGCTTCGGGGAGCTGGGGCAGCCTTTACCAGCATTCATCACTCAGCAAAGCCATGCAATAGGTCAGGTCAGGAATGAAGACAGTTCTCATTCGGTTTCTGCGAATAAATAGCACTGTGAATCTGAGATCCCTCCCTGGGACCCTCCTAGTGCGCTGGGGCGTTTTGGGAAGCAGGGCACAATGTCTCCTGCGCTTCCGGGGGGGTTCGTGCTCGGTGGAATCAAGCGCCTGGTCCTTCCCTGCTGGGGCGGCGGGGCGGCGAGGCGGCCTGTTTGCTCTTTCAGTTTTGTTTTACCTCATTTTTTTGATTTGATACTTGAAGAAGCATCGGTGATGGACATTGTACAGTGGTGCCCTGGACTGGAGAGTGGATGCACTTTACCGTCACTTGTGTACGGACAGTGGGTCCTGTCCCACCTCTGCCGAGCCCCAGCAAGGTGTCCTTAGTGGCAGCAGAGCCAGCGTGGGCTGGTTCTTACAAAACCCTTTCTAGGATGTTAGGGAGCAATCTGTGTTTTAGTGTGGGTTTTCACATCCTGTAGAAACTTGAAGTCACGTTCTGCTGTCAGTTGACCCAGTGAAAAATTCTGCTGGAATTGTGCTAGGCAGACTTTGGTTTGCCTGTGCTGTGCCAGCAGGAGACAGCAGAGGTTGGGCAGCTCCTGCCTCCCTCCCGTGTGACTCCCCTGTTCCAATGGGTTACTCTACTGGAATCTGGAGTCACTGCAGCCCTGGCAGGCTGCGGCATCCCCGCTGGATCTGCTCCAGCATCACTTCAGGGCTGCTAATGGAGCAAATTGAAAGTCACCCCCAGTAAAGTGACACTAATGTAAAATCTGGAGTAGTTCCACTACTGTCTGTGTGAAAATGAAGTCCCCCTCCAATAGTGGCACCAGGTTGCTGACAGCAGGATGTGCTTTCTGGGTTTATGATGATGCTTTTGAAACAACTTGCAGAGAAACGGAGCGGTGAGATGTAGCAGTGTGGTGTAGCCGTTGAGATCTGCTCTTGGCTCCCAGGAGCTGGGACACAAGACATGGTCACAGGCTGTTTTGCTTATCTGTGAAACCATCAGTGTTCTTTTTTCCTTTTTCTTTATGAATTCTGTTCAAGATAATCATAAAAAGAAGGGGGGAAAAAAGACCAGGGGCCAGATCCTGTTTTGCAGTATGGGATTTGCTCCTGAGTTAGAAAGCAGTGTTAAGCAAACATGAAAGGCAATGGGCATGAGGGCTGGCGGATCCCAGACTGGCAGGTCTGGCAGCCGCTGCAGAGCCGAATCTGATCCCAGGCAAGCCAAGGAAATCCCCAGGGATGCCCAGAGCAGCCCCCAGGGACCCGACTGCAGTCAGGAGCCTGTGGGGCTGAAGAGGATCTCCTCTGGTTCTGCCCTGGTATCAAAGAGATCCAGGCTCCAGCTTGCAGCTTTTGGGACTCTGGAAGAGCAGCTCCAGTGGGATTTCCCACAAGAGGTGCTAAAACGAAACCCAAGCTACGGGGTCCCCACAGCAGCTGATCTCACCGATATTGACCCAGGGTAGCCCAGCCCTCTCCTGCCCTTCATGGCTTTGCTTGCACAGCATCACATTGGCTTCCTCTCATCCTCGCTTCAGACTAATGTACAAGTTCTTGTGTATCCGCTTTCCCTCGGGTCTGGGCGCTGTCGCACGGTCCTGCTCCTCGGTACTCCCACCGCGTGCTGAGCCAGCTGGCCATGGAGTCGCCCGGCCATTGCTGGCCATGCCGACTGCGTGGCCCTTCCATTGGAAGTCCATTCCCTATTATTTTGTGTTTGCTTTTTTTTTTTTTCCCCTCTTTTCTTTTAACATCATAGGAAACCTATAGTCGGGATTGTTACTATTGGAAACCGATCACATGTTCCATCCAGGTATTTTCATCTCTCTGGCATTACGCAAAAATAAAGGCCTGAGAGAGAGATATAACCGAACATAGAAGTAGAGTTAGGCTTGTTGTCTGAGTTTTGAGGCATATAGTATAATGGGAGAAGGAAAAAAATTAAAATAAAATAAAATTAAAATAATGATGTTGCACAACTTGTAGAAAACAAAGAAGGGAAAGGGTTAATGTATTAAATGTGCTAAATTACATTAAGAACTTAATTTTATTAAAGTATTATTACTTAAGAAACTTGGTGTCTGCTCTTGGTTTGTCTGTTCACACTTTAGGAAAGGCCAGGAGCAGTGGTTGGGAACAAGGCCCTGCTGGGCTGAGTTCCAGGACAGTGGGGCTGGACCTCCCTCTGCCATCCCTCCTGTGTCTCCCACCAGTCCCATGCTTTTGGCAGCACTTCTTGGGGTTCATTAAAGCACTTTTGAGATGATAAGCCTCCTGAGGCAGCTGCTTCTCCCAGTCCTGCTGGTAGCGGGTCCCACATCTGTGAGCTACCCTATGCCACATTTCACCCTTCCCACTTCTTCATCCCAGCAGAAAACATCTAAAAACTGGAAAGATTGGAACAAAACTGAGTTGCCCAGCCCAAAAGTGTCTCCATGAGTCTAAATTAACTCATCATCCCGTGAGTCCATGCCAGTGTCTGGCTGATGGCATGTCCAATGGCAGTGAGCCCCAAGGGACACTTGGCTCAGCCCTGTCCCTTTGTGGAGCCCCTTGGAGCAGCATCCATGCCCTGCACGCCCACTTCTCCCTCCGGTGGGGCTGACATCACCTCTTGGCACCGTCTTTTGGTGTGGGCAGATGGTGTGGGAGGAGGTGGTGCTTGGCAGCTCCAGCTGGTCTGCATGTTGCCAGGGCTTTGCCAGCTGAGGCGGGCACGGGGTAAAGCGCAGCCCATGGGGCAGTGGCCACCCTTCACCGGGGGACAGCTGTAGTCAGACTCAGGGTATGACAGAGGATGGGACTGGCCAGCTCAGGGATGAGGCAGCAAGGGAGCAGTGCCATGTAGGGATGCAGTGCCAGGGGGCTGGAGCCAAGGTTAAGGTGCTGCCAGGGCTGGAGTGGCTGCACAGTGGGCGGATAAAAAGGGGCACCCATACGGTGCGGCTGCTTCTGCACCCTGTTTGTGCATCCCCGCACTGCCCCTGTGCTGGCAGCAGGATCCCACCTGTTCTTCTAATTCTGAATGGCAAGCTCTCCCCTCTGGCCTCCCAGCAGGACACACACCTTCCTCCCAACCCTCCTCCTCACTCTTCATTGCCTGTGGATGCTTCCCAGCTGCCCCATGTGGGGCTGGCACTGCTCTTGCCTCAAGGAAAGACCTGGCAGAGAGAGAAAAAGCCTCAACAGCAGCTTTATTTGGGGATTTTGCCTCAATTTCTGTTTCATCAACAAATCATGCCCCGAGGGGAGACCCTGGCCCAGATCCTACTGGCACAGCCAAGTGAGATGCAGTGACTGGGGGCAGCTGTGGAGAGAAAGAGATCCCCCAAAACCCCACACTGTGACAGGGGCCACGCTCCCAGTACTGGGTCAATGGGGCAGGCTTTCCCACCTGCACCCCTCTTGATTGACACCTGCCAATCACTACTGACAGCAGCACTGGGCTCAGCACAGTCTGTCCCAGCATCTTGGGTGATGCCCACCCTGGGGGGTGGCTGCTGTCCCCCAGGCAGGGGATAAGGCCACTGTCATCCCGCCGATGCAGCAGACACTCCATCCAGTGGTGGTGTGTCCCCAGGCCGGGCCATGCAGCCACCAGCCACAGTGGCCAAACACTCGAGCAGGGAAGGGCCAAGCCATGCCAGGGGTCCTCACAGCTGGAGCCAAGGGATCTCCAGTGCTCACACCGGCTCCCACACAGGGAGCTGTGCAGAGGGACTATGTGCCCACCCTCAGCACCTCATCCCTGCCCTCACCCTCAGCCCCCCAAATTCCTGGTCCTCCCCTTGTCCCCTCCTTGGGGCTTCCCAAAGGCCAAGGGCCCCCAGCCCCTGCTCCCATCTCTTTCCATGGAAGAGTCACAGCGTTTCCCTTTGCTGGGTTCGTGCTGTGGGGTGGAGGGAGGTCACAACACAAAAACAGTGTCACATCCCACCTTGGATGGCCCCAGCAGCACTCAGAGGCACTCCCAGCTCTTGGTGCCACAGGGACAGTGCTGGGCACAACCAGCTGCATCACAGCTGGTTTCACCAGGCAGGAGAAGGGTGTGCCCAGTGTCCCCCTCCACACCCACCCCACGAGGCTGCACACAGGGCGTCACCAAACAGGGACTCACCATGTTCGGGCTTGTTCAAAGCCACCCAGTCACTCAGCGACTGTGCCTGCAGGGCTAAAGAGAGCAGGGACACAGAGGATGGCATGCTCCCAACCTCGGGGAGAGAGGGGAGACACCCTGATGCTTTGCCTCCCCCCCATTTTTGTTGGTCCTACATAAACACAGGCAGAGCAGCATACGGGCAGGATGACGGTGCACACAAAAGCAGCCACCGGCCTGCACTGCTCAGGGAGCTGCGGCGGGCGGAGGTAGAGGGTGAGACATATGATGCCACCATGTGCTGGGTGGTGGGGGGTCAAGGCGGGGGCATCCCAGGGGCTCAGATGTTCTGGCAGCAGGGTGCCTGCCGGCCCTCCTGCTGCGTGGGCAGCACCCGGATGGGCTCGATGGTGGTGGAGGGGCCGAACTCCGACTCCGGCTGCCCAGTGATCTGCCTCTGGGACACGATGCGGTAGATCTCTGCCAGCAGAGAGAGAGGGGAAGTGAAAAAACTCTTTAGGTAAGTATTTCAGTGGGGGATCTGCTCTCTCCACAAACACAGCTCCAGGGGTGCAAATGCCCACCTCTCCCCATCCAGGGGAGCAGGATTCCAACTCAGATCCCACCCAGTAGAGCTAGGGCCCCCAGGGGGGTCGTGGGAGGACACAACATCCAAAGCCATCTCTATTCCTGTCCTTCCCTCTCCAGGTTGCCCCTTACCCGAGAGGATGTTGTGGAAAGCCGTCTCCACATTGGTGGAGTCCAGAGCAGACGTCTCAAGGAAGGACAGCCCATTCTTCTCTGCAAGAATAGTGTGAGCTCAGGTGGGTGCCACAAACTCCAGCCAGATGGGATAGGACTGGACAGGATGGGGGAAGATACCTGCAAAGCTCCTGGCCTCATCGGTGGGCACAGCCCGCAGGTGCCGCAGGTCGCTCTTGTTGCCCACCAGCATGATGACAATGTTGGCATCAGCGTGGTCCTGCAGCTCCTTCAGCCAGCGCTCCGCATTCTCATACGTCAGGTACTTGGCAATGTCGTAGACAAGCAGAGCTCCCACTGCCCCCCGGTAGTATCTGGGGGACAGTGAGGGGACAGGGTCACAGCAGGGCCCCAGGCAAGGGCCACAGGTTGGGAGCAAGGAAACTCACGCTGAGGTGATGGCCCGGTACCGCTCCTGCCCGGCCGTGTCCCAGATCTGAGCCTTCACCGTCTTGTTGTCCACCTGGATGCTTCTCGTGGCAAACTCCACCCCGATGGTACTCTTGCTCTCCAGGTTGAACTCATTGCGGGTGAAGCGCGAGAGCAGGTTGCTCTTCCCCACCCCTGAGTCCCCAATGAGCACAACTGGGGGGGCACAAATACAGTGTCAGCTCCCCGCAGCCACCCAGGAAAGCCGCCCATCCCACAGCCTGGCAGGGATGGGAATCTCTGCATCTGCTCCCCCCATCCAGAGCCCACCTCCATCTCATCCAGAAGAAGCTGACAGATGAGGGGTGAAGCAGAGCAGGACCAGCTGCCTCCACTCCTCTCAGCAGCATCACTGCTGCCTATAAATACCCCTTGAGAAAATCCCTGCCATCACTGGGAAGTTGCCAGGAGTTTCTGTCCCCGGGGATGGGAAAGCACCATATGCACTGATATACCCGAACTGCACAGAAAACCAGGGTCAGGACCTGTGCGGGGAGAGCCAGGCCAGAGGCTAGGCAGAGCTGGGGCTCCTCTTGCCAACCCTATGTGCCCTCCAACCCTGAGGGCACACAGGAGGACTTAAAGACATGGTTTGAAAGGAAGCATCCTCCTCTGCTGCTGCTGGTCCAGCCCACAAGCCGGGAAGTCCCTGGGTGTGGGTTAAATACATTTTCTGCCTGTCCCAGATCTGGCTGGTTCCTGTAAAACCTGGTGAAACAGGCTCTAGGGAGCTTTATCACACACCTCCCCAGTCAAGTTTGTTGAGTTTATGACTCAATAGGTTTTTGGTTTTATTTTTTAAGTTATTTTTAATTCCCTCACTGCCGATCCTGTTCATTCCCCAGGTGTACTGAGACACTTCACTTTGCCCACCTGTGGGACATGTCTCCACACCAGGGTTGGACAACAGCAGGGCTGAGGTCACAACCATCCAGTGACCACAGTGGGGAGGACACAGGAACAGCAGCACCAGCAAGGGGCCACTGGGATGCCACACACTGCAGGAGCTACAGCAAGGCACAGCTACACTCAGTCAAGACTCAGCAGCCACCATCCTGCAAGGATGTTGCTCCATGTCCTGGATAACCCCTTCCTACCAGCTCCAGTTCATAGACATGGCTCCCTTGCATGCTGCAAAACCTTCAAGAGTGCAGCCACCCTGCTCACAAAACCCTCAGTGTAGAGCAGCCAGCAAACAGCCTGGCACCAGGAAGCCCAGCAGTATGTGGAACAGCTCCCTAGGATCTCTGAGGGATGCTGGAAGGCACCGGAGCATTGCTGGCAATTGCTGTGTCAGGACAGGCAGCAAATGAGGGAAGGGCAGCTCCCCCATAGCATCACAGAATGGTTTGGGTGGATGGGACCGTAAAGTCCATCTTGTTCCACCCCTTGGTTCCACTAGACCAGGTTGCTCCAAGCCCTGCTCAACCTAGCCTTGAACACTTCCAGGGGTGGGAAAGCTACAGCTTCCCTAGGCAACCTGCGCCATGGGCCTCCCGACCCTCACAGCCAAGAATGACTTCCCAATATCCCATTTAACCCTGCCCTCTGGCAGTGAGAAGCCATTCCCCCTTGCCCTGTCCCTTCAGGCTCTTGTCCAAAGTCCCTCTTCAACTCCCTTGGAGTCCCTTTAGGCCCTGGAAGGGGCTCTGAGGTTTCCCCAAAGCCTCTCCTTCTACAGGCTGAATATCCCCAGCTCTCTCAGCCTGGCTCCAGCCCTTGAAGCATCTCTGTGGCCTCCTTGAATTCTTCCAGGAGCTCCACATCCTTCCTGTGCTGAGAGGCCCCTGAGATCAAGGCAGTTCTGCAGGGGGGTCTCACCAGAGTGGAGCACAGGGGCAGAATCCCCGCTCTTTGCCCAGCTGCTGGTGAGGTTTCTCAGCTGCTGCCCACTGCATGGAGGTCTGAGAGGACTGTAACAGCCTGGACTACCCTGGACAAGACAGTAGGAAATGCAGGCCAGTGGTGAGCCAGGTTCCTTATCACTTTGTGAGCCTCAAAGTGGTGATCTGAGCTCAGTTTTTTACCAACAACAGGAAATTACCGCTTCCCCAACTCAACTGCCACAATCCCCATCCTGGCAGTGCCGTGCTCCATGGCAGGCTCCAGAGGGCTTTGGACCACACCAGGGATGCAGGGTGGGTGGTGCAGGGTCCTGCAGCCTGTGGGGGTGATGAGCCCCATGTCCCTGAGCTTGAATGGCTTGAGGAGCTGGAGCAGCATCCCTCACCCCAGGCATAAAAGCATTTGACACATTCTGTCCTCATTGCCTCTTACAAGCCCTGGTGAACATCCTCGGCACACCATGTCTCACTGCAGGGATGGAAACGGCCTGGAGCTCCACACAGGGTCCCAAGGAAGGGTCCCAGGAGCAGCCATGCTCAGAGCTGTTCCTCAGCCATACCAAGCCCCCCCAGCAGTATGAGCCCCTCCAGCAGCATCAAGGCCTTGCACAGCTGGAATGTGCACTGTGCTTTGCAACAACTGATGCTCCCATTTCAGTGGAACTTGGGATAATGCTGCTTCCAGCTGTGACAATCTCCCTTTTCTCAGGGGAGAGGCTGGGCTGGCAGAGCTGTTGGACCCTGGGAGTACTAGCTCAGCTGCATGCCCCTGGACACTGCCTTCCCTTTTGACTTTGCTCCTGCTTTGGGAAGGATGAGCTGCTCTTGCATTGAAAACTAAGTTCTCCTATTTTTTAAGAACTCCAGAGACCACCATGAGACCCAGGAGGGGAATGAAGAGCCTATGGTGAGCTGCTCCCAGCCCTGGCTCCTGTAGGATGACAGGCAATGGATAGACACAGGAGGGCCAAGTGCCAAAGCCCCCTCAGAGCCACGCTGCTGGCACAGCACCAGGCGGGAAGCGCAGAACAAAGCAGCTGGGAGAGCTCCTGCCTGGGCATCATACTTGAGGCACCACTCAGCATCAGAGTTTCCCCCACACCAGGTCCCAGACCAACTCCAGGGAGGAGGATTTTCCTGGGCAGCAGCCAGGGGAGGCGTGCAAGGAGCCAGGGGCTACCAGCACGTTGCTGGCTGGAATTACGTCGTGTCGGTGGCTAGAATTACTCGGGGCCTTGCGGGCAGGCCTGTGTGGGTAGGCTGACTCACAGCCACTCACTGGTGAGCTCACACCCTGGATTTTATGGCTCAGGAGGCTGTGGCATTGCCAAGATGTCCCTTTGCTTCCCCAGCACCTGCTTTGGCCACAGCAGACTGCAGGGAAGCCTGGCATGCACAGGGATGGGGGTGCTTCATGGGGATGCTGAAACAAACGCCAACGTTTGTCTCCGAGGGCCTGTCCCTGTCCCTATTCCCCACCCGCTCCGTGCGTAGCATGACCAGCACAGGGAAGGACAAGCCTGGATCCTTCCCCTCCACTGCAGCTGGGGAGCAGCACAGCTTTCGGTGCTGGGGTTGACTACTCAGCTCCCAGATGTGCTCCCCTCACCCAGTGCCACAGAGCAGAGCACACGCGGGTGCTCAGGGGCCGACACGGCACCCAGAGAGTCCCACGGACCAGCCTTCCCCACCAGCCCCGGGACCAGCACCCTCCCAGAGCCACAGCCACCCCTCCCAGGACGCTGTGCACTCAGGCCAGGCCGCCAGCCTCCTCCCGCAGCAGTACAGAGCTGCCGTAAGAGCATCGGGACCACAAACCATCGGACCAGCTCTAGCAAACCCTCCGAGTACCGCAGCATTTCAACCCCGGCCCCACCAGTATCCACCCTCCACCCCAGCACAGTGGAACACCGCAACAAGCCCCCCCCGCCCCGTCCCGAGAACTGCGCGGTATATCCCAGTACAAGCCCCAGCTCCCAGTACCATGCCGACGGCGCTGCGCGGAGCCAGCCCCGACGGCAGCAGGCTGAGACCGGGCACGGGCATGGCCATTACGGGCATGGCCAGCGCAGGCCGGGCGGCAGACTCACCTTTGAAGAGATAATCGTACTCATCGTCCTTGCCCCGCATCTCGCCCAGCACCACAGCCACACTCCCGCTGGGCCAGCTGGGATTTCCGGGCCTTATCCAGCCCTGGCAGGGGCTGTCCCCCGCCACCCATTGGTGGCCACAGCCTTTCCTGCTCCACACCCATTGGCGGCCAGGGCTGCCCGTCAGCATTCAGGTGTGCTCACCTGGGCCAGGTAAGGGGGGCAGGGATGCTGCATGGCGGCAGGGACAGGACACCACCTGTGTGTGCTCCTGATGGGGACAGTGACGGCCACCTGCCCCATGCAGAACCGTAGGTGCGACGTGGAGCTGGGCTGGCACGTCTAGCGTGGTGCAAAGGGAAAGTGACTGAAGACATGGAGAATCCAGCATGAGTTCTCCTGTTTCCGAGGGGTTTCAGATAACTGGCAGAGGCTGCGTCATCGTTTGAACTGATAAAGTTCAAACAGGGGACCTAAACTGGGAAAGGCTGCATGGGGACGGGGCACAGGGGGAGCATGGCTTTAGGGTGGGAGAGGGCGCAGGATGAGCCTAGCTTCAGGGGGGGAGGGAGTGCAGGGGGGCCATGGCATCGGGGTAGGAGGGGGCACAGGGGAGCCATGGCATCCAGTTGGGCTGCTTTGGAGGCCATGATCTTCAGCACATTATGAAGGTGGGGACCCAGGGCGTCGACCACAAACACGCAGGAATTCCAGCTCAGTAAACCTGCATTTCACAAGTCCTTTAATGATTGCATCACGCCCGTGCTGGACACAGAGCTGCTCCTGGTCCCATGGCACTGGCCCTGTGCCGAGCCCCGTCCCACCATGCAGACAGCAGGCACCTTTGCTTGGTCCTGCTATCACATGTGCCCCATGTCTAGGGATGGGACAGATGTCTAGGGATGAGACAGCCAAGGGCTGAATGCTGCCACTTCACTCCTTAGGGATTGGCTCGACTCCAGAGCAGTCCCTGGTGGGACAGACACCTGTTGGTCAGCCACATCCTCAGTGTATGGCACAGGGTGGCCCTACAGGAGCAACCCCAGGGCCAGAGGCAATCAGAGAGGCTCCCGTTGCTGGCATGATCCTGCCCAGAACCTCCTGGCTTCTCCCCCAGAGGTGCCTCGGGGGTGTCCTGGTCCTTTGCCTTGCAGGTCCAGAAGGGCTGATACGGTGTGTGACAGCAGTGATGCTAATCAGGGCCCAGCAAAAATGAAACAGAGAGAGAAGAGCTCCTGGAACTGGTACTTCTCACTGTTTATGGCAGAATTTGGCCCCTGTCCAGGCTGCTGGTCCCCACTGCACCAGGACAGGGGTGGCACTGCAGGCAGGATGACACCAGCCTGTGCTGGTGGCCACTGGTGTGTCCTGGGGCTGTGGGGTTCCCCAGGGGCTTCCCGGGGTGCCCAGTGAGCTCAGAGGGCCACGCAGCACGGGCGCCTCTCCACCTGCGCTGGAGCCGTGCTTGAAGGGTTCTCGCTGGCAAGTGACACCGTGTTGCTTTGGCTGCTCCTCTGCTTCTGCTTCTGCACTTTGTAGAAGATTTCTACAAAAGAAGAAGTGCCGGGGGGGATCGTGTGTCAGCCAAGGCCCCTTGGGGACACAGGGACAGCTTCAAGCCTGCAGCCCCCACACCAGCACGCTGGTGGCTCTCTTTCCCCTCTACGCAGCAGACGGGTGACTTGGGGGTGACAAGGAGCAGCTCCCACAGGCTGCATCCCTGTGGCGCCTGGGGAACACCCTGTGCTTGGGCAATTTCCTCTTGCCCAACCTGGGATTAGTGCTTCACCCTGTGCTGGGGCTGGCAGCTCACTGGGCCGGGCTGGTTCAGCACAGCACTTCACGGCACAGCATGGCGTGGTACAGCACTACACGGCTTGGCATGGCTCAGCACGGCATGGCACACCTCACTGCCCGGATGCTGCCAGCTGCCATTTCTGGAGAGCTGCTCTTGGACTCCATCCCTGGCCCCCCAGGTCCCCACGGCCAGTTTGGCAGGATGTTGGAGACATCAAGTCATGAGCCCAGGACAACAGGAAGGAGACTGGAGATTATGGGGGAGAAGCAGCCCCTAGGGCTTCAGGGATGCCCAGGGGCCATGAGAACAAAGCTGTGGGTGTGGGGAACAAAACGCCCAGCACCAAAGGCTGAAAACCAAACGAGCCAGAAAGACAACACCAAACCAGCCCCAAAGACCTCATGAAACTAGCCCCAAATAGCTCAAGTGGAGCAGGGAGAGAAGCACTGCACATCGTCTGCCCAGCCCTGTGTCCCTAGGAAGGGACCCCATGATGCCCTGGGACTCTGCTGCACCACAGCACCGGTGCCTGTACCCTTCAGGATGGTCTCGAATGCTTCCTCAACATTGGTGGAGTCCAGCGCCGAGGTCTCGACAAACAGCAGCCCGTTGTTGTCTGCAAGGAGAGGAGCCCTCTGAGATGATGCAGACCCCAGTGAGGACATGGGTCCAATCTGGAGCACCTTCAGAGATGTTCAGGTGCCTGCAGTGGTGCAGGTCCATGCTGTTGGGGAAGTTCTCAAGCCCCTAGCCCTGCGGCAGGGTGCCAGCCTGTACCTGCAAACATTTTTGCCTCCTCCATGGGCACCTCCCGAGCCTGTGCAAGGTCGGTCTTGTTCCCCACCAGCATGACAACGATGCTGGCCTCGGCATGGTCGTACAGCTCCTTCAGCCAGCGGTCCACCACATCGTATGTCTGGTGCTTGGTGATGTCAAACACGACCAGGGCACCCACAGCCCCCCGGTAATACCTATGACAGAACCCCATCATCATTCCCTGCTCCAGATCCCCCCCAGCATCCTCACCCATGGCACTGAACCCAAGTCCCAGGAGAGGCACGGATTTCAGGCCTCTCATCCTTACGCTGAAGTGATGGCGCGGTACCGCTCCAGTCCAGCAGTGTCCCAGATCTGAGCCTTCACCACGGCATCTCCCACCAGGATCGTGCGTGTGGAGAACTCTACGCCGATGGTGGTGCGGCTGTCATGGTTGAACTCGTTGCGGGTAAAACGAGAGAGCAGGTTTGTTTTTCCCACCCCAGACTCCCCGATCAGCACGACTGTGGAAGGAAGGAGAAATCCCACTGGACTGCCCCAGCTACCAGCACTGGTTGCATGGGCATCGCTTGCTGTCCGATGACCCCAGACAGGCCGCAGAGGCTGGGCAGCTGTGTGGGTTTAACCCCTGGTGTGGTCGCTCCTTCAGCAAACGGGGGTTCCCGTGGCAGCCCAGCTGTGCTCCCTAGTGCTGCTGCAGCCCCAGAGCTGTTCAGGGGGGTCATGGCTACCGGGCTCTGGGCAGCAGGAGCAGGGCAAGGATGCTGGTGACCCCTGGGTCACCCTGCTGCAGTGGGCACCCAGGACGAGTGGTACACCAGAGCCTGTCTGTCTCCACTTGCCCAAAGGGAGCACTGAGCTCCAGCAGAGTCCAGCCAATAGCACCTGGCAGAGACCAGGTGGGCCCAAGGAGCTCAGGATGGGAGGTGTGAGGCTGTGCCCCCATTTCTCCAGCTCAGGTTTGACCCCCATGTCCTCTGCATGTGCCACCGCCCAGGTCACCACAGCAAATGACTTTTCAATGCCCACTGTTCTCAGGAGTTACAGGCTCTTGTGGCATTTATGTCTCATACACTCAGCCCCAGCTTTCACAGCCCCCCCATCCTGCAACAGCAATTTGCCTAGCACTGCACACCTGCAGCCTTCGGGTGAGTGTGGATCTTCCCGAGCCTCTGTGGACCCTGGCGCCGCTCACCAGCCCTGGCCTCACTGCTGTTAGTGGTCGGTGCCTGCTCCCCAGTCCCCCGACCCTACATAGCTCCCGGTGCTCGTCACGGCTGCAGGGATAGCCAACAACGTCCCAGCTCGGGACAGAGCCGCTCTGAGGAAATGGCACCCTAGTTCCCTTCCCGCAGCTCCCGGCTTTCTGCTCCACCCCTTCTGGGGAAGGGGAAGGGGTGGTCGCATCGAGCGCAGGACTCACCCTTGAAGACAAAGTTATAGTCCTCCTCGGCGCTCATGTCGCCCCGGCTGCCGCCTGCCCTCGCAGGGCCGCCCTGGGTTTCCTCCTTCCCGCTGCCAAGCCTCGAGCAGACGGTGGGGCGGGCCGGGCTCCCGGAGGCGCCGAGAGAGGAGACGGAGCGACCAAAGGTTCCTCTCTGTCGGGGAGCGAGCGGGAGCCAAGGGGTCCAGGGGAGAGCTGAGGGTCTGGGGCAGCGGCGGCGAGAGAGGCCGGGTCGGCGACAGCGAGGCCGGTTGACTCAAGGGGTGGGACTGGGTGTCGCAGCGCAGGTTGGGCAGGTAGTGTCACCCCTGGGACCGTCACGGGGTGGCTGGAGGAGGAGCCAGGGCCTGATCCTGAGTGCGGGACAGGCTGGGGCAGCGAGAACAGCATGAACAGTATGGGCAACATGGGCAGCGTGGGCAGGGAGGGGTGCGAGGGCACTGCGGGGCGTGAGGGCAGTGTGGGCAGGCTGGGGCAGCGCGGACGGAACAGTCGGGGCAACACCAACAGCGTGCGCAGTGACGGTGGCATGGGCGGGGAGGGCAGCGTGAGCAGCGTGGGGAGCGGAGGGGTGCGATGGCATCGCGGGCANCAGAGATGTTCAGGTGCCTGCAGTGGTGCAGGTCCATGCTGTTGGGGAAGTTCTCAAGCCCCTAGCCCTGCGGCAGGGTGCCAGCCTGTACCTGCAAACATTTTTGCCTCCTCCATGGGCACCTCCCGAGCCTGTGCAAGGTCGGTCTTGTTCCCCACCAGCATGACAACGATGCTGGCCTCGGCATGGTCGTACAGCTCCTTCAGCCAGCGGTCCACCACATCGTATGTCTGGTGCTTGGTGATGTCAAACACGACCAGGGCACCCACAGCCCCCCGGTAATACCTATGACAGAACCCCATCATCATTCCCTGCTCCAGATCCCCCCCAGCATCCTCACCCATGGCACTGAACCCAAGTCCCAGGAGAGGCACGGATTTCAGGCCTCTCATCCTTACGCTGAAGTGATGGCGCGGTACCGCTCCAGTCCAGCAGTGTCCCAGATCTGAGCCTTCACCACGGCATCTCCCACCAGGATCGTGCGTGTGGAGAACTCTACGCCGATGGTGGTGCGGCTGTCATGGTTGAACTCGTTGCGGGTAAAACGAGAGAGCAGGTTTGTTTTTCCCACCCCAGACTCCCCGATCAGCACGACTGTGGAAGGAAGGAGAAATCCCACTGGACTGCCCCAGCTACCAGCACTGGTTGCATGGGCATCGCTTGCTGTCCGATGACCCCAGACAGGCCGCAGAGGCTGGGCAGCTGTGTGGGTTTAACCCCTGGTGTGGTCGCTCCTTCAGCAAACGGGGGTTCCCGTGGCAGCCCAGCTGTGCTCCCTAGTGCTGCTGCAGCCCCAGAGCTGTTCAGGGGGGTCATGGCTACCGGGCTCTGGGCAGCAGGAGCAGGGCAAGGATGCTGGTGACCCCTGGGTCACCCTGCTGCAGTGGGCACCCAGGACGAGTGGTACACCAGAGCCTGTCTGTCTCCACTTGCCCAAAGGGAGCACTGAGCTCCAGCAGAGTCCAGCCAATAGCACCTGGCAGAGACCAGGTGGGCCCAAGGAGCTCAGGATGGGAGGTGTGAGGCTGTGCCCCCATTTCTCCAGCTCAGGTTTGACCCCCATGTCCTCTGCATGTGCCACCGCCCAGGTCACCACAGCAAATGACTTTTCAATGCCCACTGTTCTCAGGAGTTACAGGCTCTTGTGGCATTTATGTCTCATACACTCAGCCCCAGCTTTCACAGCCCCCCCATCCTGCAACAGCAATTTGCCTAGCACTGCACACCTGCAGCCTTCGGGTGAGTGTGGATCTTCCCGAGCCTCTGTGGACCCTGGCGCCGCTCACCAGCCCTGGCCTCACTGCTGTTAGTGGTCGGTGCCTGCTCCCCAGTCCCCCGACCCTACATAGCTCCCGGTGCTCGTCACGGCTGCAGGGATAGCCAACAACGTCCCAGCTCGGGACAGAGCCGCTCTGAGGAAATGGCACCCTAGTTCCCTTCCCGCAGCTCCCGGCTTTCTGCTCCACCCCTTCTGGGGAAGGGGAAGGGGTGGTCGCATCGAGCGCAGGACTCACCCTTGAAGACAAAGTTATAGTCCTCCTCGGCGGTCATGTCGCCCCGGCTGCCGCCTGCCCTCGCAGGGCCGCCCTGGGTTTCCTCCTTCCCGCTGCCAAGCCTCGAGCAGACGGTGGGGCGGGCCGGGCTCCCGGAGGCGCCGAGAGAGGAGACGGAGCGACCAAAGGTTCCTCTCTGTCGGGGAGCGAGCGGGAGCCAAGGGGTCCAGGGGAGAGCTGAGGGTCTGGGGCAGCGGCGGCGAGAGAGGCCGGGTCGGCGACAGCGAGGCCGGTTGACTCAAGGGGTGGGACTGGGTGTCGCAGCGCAGGTTGGGCAGGTAGTGTCACCCCTGGGACCGTCACGGGGTGGCTGGAGGAGGAGCCAGGGCCTGATCCTGAGTGCGGGACAGGCTGGGGCAGCGAGAACAGCATGAACAGTATGGGCAACATGGGCAGCGTGGGCAGGGAGGGGTGCGAGGGCACTGCGGGGCGTGAGGGCAGTGTGGGCAGGCTGGGGCAGCGCGGACGGAACAGTCGGGGCAACACCAACAGCGTGCGCAGTGACGGTGGCATGGGCGGGGAGGGCAGCGTGAGCAGCGTGGGGAGCGGAGGGGGGCGATGGGATCGCGGGCAGCGATGGCAGACTGGG
>VZTG01002713.1:362978-379535 GCA_013397845.1 Melanocharis versteri | reverse complement strand
GCTCTGGGCTGTGGGGCGGTCAGAGGGTCCGGGGGGCCTCTCGGAGACCCGGATCAGGGCTGGGGTTGGCTTCGGTGACAACCTGGGCCTTTCAGGGCACCCCGGGCCTTTGGGCCTTGCTGGAGCCCAGGGTGGGAGGGAGCGGGGAGACCTGAAGGAGGGCAGGTGCTGGAGGGCTTTGGAGGGGAAACAGTCCCGAGGGCGGGAGGTGGTCTGGGGGCTCACCTGTGGGAGGGGTCGTAGGTGTCGAAGCCACGATAGTTGAAGGACTCGGAGAGCGGCTTTGGGGGTGGTGGTAGTGGGAGGGGTGTGAAGGACCGGGGTGGGGTCTGGGGGCTTGGCCCGTGGGCTGGGCTGCGTGGGAGAGTGTTCCTGAGCGGAGGTGTGGGAAAACTGTTGGGATTGTGGGCAGAGCCGCATGGGTACGTGGGGGGGCTCCCGGGGGGACATCTGGGAGTCCTGGGGTAGGTCTGGACTTGTCTGGAGGCAGATTCCCCGGTGGAGGGAGAGGAGCTGGGCAGATGTTTGGAGTCAACGTTGGATGAGGTGCAGGAAAGGAAACATCAGCCCTTCCACGGGTAGCCTGGGGGGGCTCTGCACCTGCTAGGGAGCGGGAGAGGTCTGAGATTGGCAAGAGCTGGGATTAGCAAATGCTGGGATTGGCAGGGGCTGGATCTAGGGCTGGTCCTGGCGCTGTGGAAGTGGTGATGCCCACTGGGACAAGGTGTCATGAGCTCTGCGCTGGGCTGGCTGCGCGTTTTGGTCGGGCACAGGGCACGAGGTCGGCATGGGAAGGCCCTGGCAGGGATCTCTGGGCAGCAGTTCATGGCGTGGGCAGGGGCTGTGCACGTGTGGGACTCCTGCTCCTTTCTGGTCTGCTCCGGGGAGCCCCTGGTACAGGGGTGTNGGGGGGGGGACATGGAGCTGGGCAGGGAGGGACACGTTGCTGTGTGAGGAGAAACACGGAGCTGTGTGGGGAGAGATACAGAGCTGTGTGGGGAGGAACACAGACAGGGTGATCTGGGGTCAGAGCTGTGCTGTCCTCAGCCTTGTTTTTAGAGTTCTGGTGCGAAGGCTGAGAGCTCTGGAACAGGCATATGTTTTGCTCTCCATCCTGGCCTTCTCCACTGAATTCCATGTAGTTTGTGTTTTCCAAATGCGAGGCTTTATTTCCTCCAAATCAATTTGGGAATGCCCCGGCAGGGCCAGCAGTGACAGTCTTGTTTGCAGGTGTAAATCCCAGCACTGCACACTGTAAGGAAGAGGTGTCCGTGCTCCGTGGCACGCTCACAGGGAATTCAGTTGCAGAAATAGGAGTTGGAGAAGACCTAGTTTATTTCTATTGGCTGATTAAAGATTATTCCCTTTTCCATAGAGCTCTGTCCTGTATTAAATCAGAGTTTGGCTTTCCTTAGGAAAAAAACTCAAATGAGCAGATGAAACCAGTTCAGTCATTCAGGATAAACAGTGTGTTTGGGCTAGGCCTGAAGCACAATTGGTCTGACTTTGGAAGCCTTCAGCTCTTCTGAGGGAACGGCTCTGTTTTTTTCTGAGATTTACTCCATAGTTTGTGATTTCAGAGCTTGTCTTTGCTTTGGTTTGGTTTTCATTAACACCTCAGACATCATCAGCAACTGGTGACTGTGTGATACCTTCATGGGCTTTGAGGGCTTGTCAGTTCTTTGTGCTGTTCCCAGAGTGGATGTGTTCCCTGGAGCTTTATGTTACTGGTATCAATCCTTTGCCTGAAAAATGCTCTGTTTGTTTTTCAGTTCAAAGAAGAGATTTCTAGACGGTTTAAAGCCAAACAGGATCAGCTGGTTCTGATCTTTGCTGGGAAGATTCTGAAGGATGGAGACACGTTGAATCAACATGGGATCAAAGATGGGCTCACTGTTCACTTGGTCATTAAGACTCCGCAGAAGTAAGAGTTTGGTCTTGAGAGGGCTGGGGTCAGATGGGGCTGGGAATAACTGATTGTGATGATCCTGGTGAGCTTTCCCTGCCCCAGCTGTGCCACGCAGCAGTGGGGTTTGTCACTAATCTGTCCATGGATGACACAGCTGTGATGGTGTATGGCAGGTACCTGGAGGGGCTGGTCCTTTAACTCGTGTGTGTGTCTTGGAAGAACCCATCAGAAATGGATACTGGTTCTAGCAAACCAGCAAAAGTTCTAGCAGAAGTTGCTGATGAAAGAAATTACTTTCCCAGTGAATTTGTGCTGCTGTAGAAGCCAATACGTGGGTTTTCTGTCACCTCCTGCTACGTGCTCAGCTCTGAGCCTGTTCTCAGGCTCTCTGAGGTGCCACAGGAGGCACACGGCGTGCGGAGCTCTGTGGGGCACCTGTGCGGCCCTTGGAGGCACAGGCCGGTGCAGACAGTGGATGCTCCACATCTGGAGTGCGCAGAGGCTTGGGCTGTGCAGCCGCGGCCATGGGGCAGCGTGGGGGTTCGCTCATGTGCTGCTGTGGGTGCACCCCGGGGCAGTTCCCGGTGGGGATGAGGCTCATGTGCACCACAGACCTCAGCCTGAGAACGGGACTCAGGACTAACTGCAGGGTCCTGCGGGTTTAGCTCTTCCCAGCACTTTCCTCAGGGGTGGTGGGCATGGGAGGATTTTGGGAACAGCTGCTGTGCTTTAGTTGCAGCCACATTTCATTGATCTTGAAAGGCCCTTCACAGCCGTGCCTCGGGCTCCAGCCGCAGTGTGCCCCAGCTCCCAGGGAGCTCCAGGGCTATGTCTCTGTGCAGTTCTGCTGTCCCCTGGGAGAGCTGCATTAATCAAGATGGTTTCTTTCCCCGTTTTTTTTTCCCACCTGTTTTTTTACAAACACAAGGAAGTGTACTGTCAGGTTCTGCAGGAGCCTCTCCTTGGATTCTGCCTCTCCAGGTGGCCTGAGAGCCTGATGCTGTTTCTGCTGTCTCCACTATAAATGTGAACCATTTCAAAGGGTGAATCAGAGCTGTCCTGGGCTGCTCATTTTTCTCCTGCTAATAGTCCTACATAAGTGCTTACTGAAGACATTACAGCCTCTTCCTGTGAGAAAAGGCTGAGAGAAACTAAGTGCCCTTTCTCTAGCTTCGTTCTTCCTTTTTTGTTCAGCTTCCCATTTGCTTTGTTTCCCCGCTCTTTGCCTCTCTCAGTGGCCACTGGTTTTCAGCAGCAGTCGGGTTAGTCTGGACAGTGGACAGGGACGTTCAGGGTTGGTTTTTCAAGTTCTAGAAGAGTGAAAAAGGAAAGGGAGGTAGAGAAAAGGAATTATTCTTGGTTTGGGGAAAAAGAAATCAGGAAATCATTGTTCTTATTGTCAGAGGTGTAATAGCATTATTTGAGGTGAGTAAAGCAAATTTTGTGGTCTAATTTAATGAAAGCTCTTCAACACTAGTCCAGGACTCACTGTCATGACTGCAGAGGCTTCAGGAAATCTTTAAATGTTCTTTCAATCTTTCAACTTTCTGTAACAGTCTTGAGGAGGAGCTGTGGTGACGAGGTGCTAACCTGGGTTGGTCTATTCAGCAAAGCTGATGTCCAGTGCCTGCTGCGTGGTGGCTTACAGCACAGTGTCTGCGTGGGTGTGTTAAAAGAAGCTCCAGACAACTTGTGTTGGAGCAGGAGCCTTGCATCAAGGTGCAGCCAGTAGCAGAGCTGGGAATTTGGAGCCAAGCTGGCCAGAAACGTTCCATAGCTTTGTGAGACAGGTGCTGGCTGCCTCGTGCCTCGGTTTCCCTCTTTGTACAATAATGCTGGTGCTTCTTTTTGATTCAGAAGCACTAGGATAGGAATATTCAGAAGTGCACATTCTTGTTTACCCCGTGCACTAGCCCTGCTGTAACCTCTTGTGGTTTCTGTGGGGGCAGCAGAAGTATTTTCCTGTTTGGAGCACACTCATTGCTCAAGGATATGGCTGCAGTAAATAGTTCAGTGGGATTCAAGGAAGAGGTGGATACAACTCAGGGTAAGACCCATCCAGCCGCTCTGCATGGGCCAGGACAACACGTCAGGGGCTGCAGTGCATCAGGATGGGAGGCAGATTCCAGCAGATGGAAGGCATCTGGGAGCACAGCTGTAGATCAGTGCAGTCAGAGATGGGGTGGAGGCTGGGGATGGCTGCTGTGGGGGTGACCGGTGCTGGGAGCCTGGTCATCATGGGGTGCACATCCTGTGTCTCCGCAGAGGACTCCCCTTGCCCTTCCCCGGTACCAGGAGTGTAACACTTTTCATCCTTTGCAGGGTCCAAGATTCAACATCTGCTGCTTCTGCCCCCAGTGCTGCTTCTGCCCCCACTGCAACCCCTTCTTCTCCCGCTGCCCCATCTCAGCCCTCTACATCCAGCAGTGCTGGTCCGGATGCAGGGAGTGGCAGCAGACGGAGCAGTGGGTCGGGGACCGTGGGAGGTCCTGGAGACGGAGGCCCCAACAGTGCTGCATCCATCCTGTGTAAGTGGGGGCTGTGAGAAGGAAGAATTTTCTGGGATTAGACCAAGGAGTTGAGGTTCTTGAACTCTGTTGTTTCTGCTTGCTGTGGGCTTTGCATGAGTCACTCCCATGGCACACCTCTGTGTCCCTGCTCAAGGTAATGCCACAGCCCGTAGTGAAGTGTGTGTGTGTGTGTGTAGGGATGTCCTTCCTCAGAGCTGGCTGCTGCAGGATACCCCTGGATTTGTGGGGATGCAGTTCAGCTGATGTGCCTGTCCTCTTTTTGCAGTTGCTGACTGTTACTGACTCACGCTTCTCTTCCCATGTGTTGTTCCCTCTCCAGCTGGCTTCGGTGGCATCACTGGGCTGGGCAACCTTGGGATGGGCTCTGCCAACTTCATGGAACTCCAGCAGCAGATGCAGCGGCAGCTGATGTCCAACCCAGAGATGCTCTCCCAGATCATGGAGAATCCCTTGGTGCAGAACATGATGTCTAACCCTGACCTCATGAGGCAGATGATCATGGCCAATCCCCAGATGCAGCAGCTCATGGAGCGAAATCCAGAGATAAGCCACATGCTCAATAACCCAGAGCTCATGAGGCAGGTGAGTCACACCAGGGCTCAGTAAAGAGTATTGAGGAGAGTCTTCGTGGACCAATATCAGTGTCTGCACTGCAGAGGAGGAGTGGGAATGCCAGAGCAGTGGTTTTGGAGATCTCTTCCTTCCTGCTGTGAGCTCCCCACAAACAGATGGTGGTCTTGAGTTACATGAATACTGATTACTCAGCCCACATCTTTGCAACTCTTAACTCCCTTTCAGAGCTGTTGAATCCATGGTGTATTGGGAAAAAAAGGATGCTGGGATTTTCCTTGCATGCTGACTACAACGCTACTGTGTTGTGATTCAGGAATGGGAGTAAAAACAGTGCTGTAGAAGTGAAGCTACTGCAAAAGTTCTTTGTTTCTCTCTAGTTCTCTTGACAGATTATGTAGAGACTCCAGAGCTGTACAGTGTGTGTTTCACTACCTGTATCAGTGGGAAGCACTAGTGTAGGCTGGGATCCCAAAGGGCTTTAATTTTTCCCAGAACAGAGAGGACCCGTGTCCAAGAGGACTAGCTGTCTGGAAGACCAAAGGTTCATTGGAAGGGAAGCCTAAGGGATCAGTGGGAGTCTGGGTGTTAATAGCTGTTGACAGGACTCTGCTGTTTCCTGGGAAGGCTTGTCAGGACGGTTGTGCTGAATGGGCCTAGTTTCCATCTGCTTCTTGGTTATTCTGCTTTCAACTGGCCATACATGGCCATACATGAAATTCCAGAGCTGCAGGACTAAATTGTGAATAATCTGCACTTACGCAGTTCCTCAAATGAGACCTGGATATTCTTTGTGCGGGGGAGACCCATCAAAAGTCTGGAGAGGGTGGAAGGATCCACCTTCCCGGCTGTTGTATGTAGTCCATGTAGTCTGAGTGGGAACATATGGGTGTTGGATATTTGGATGTCCTGATACTGCTTAGGAACAGAACAGTCTCATCGAGCTGAACTGAGGCTGAGAAGGAAGAGAGCTGAGCAAGGCTGGGGAGGAGCCTGGATCCCTGGGCTCTCTTTGCTTGGATAAATGATCTCTCTGCTTTCTGCCTGTGAATAGGGTTTAATTATCCTCTTTTTCGTGGGAGCTGAGATTTAACTCTTTCAGGGCTTGGCTGCTGACCAGGCACTTGATCCACTCTAGCCCTTCATGGTGCACGTGGGCCTGAGCTTTCCACCTTTTCCTCCTTCTCCCAGACAATGGAATTGGCTCGTAACCCTGCCATGATGCAGGAGATGATGCGGAACCAGGACCGTGCTTTGAGTAACCTCGAGAGCATTCCAGGAGGATACAATGCCCTGCGCCGGATGTACACGGACATCCAGGAGCCTATGTTTAGTGCGGCCCGGGAGCAGGTATTGGCTGCGTTCCTGTGAGTGGGGTGTAGTGTGGGAAAGGGGTCTTTCCCTGTCCCTTGTGCTGGCAGGGCAGTTTTCCTAGAGTGTGGCTCTTCATCCCTCCGCTCCAGTGCAGGCACTGGCCGGAGAACATGGTGCAGTGCCTCTCGTGGGTTGAGGTGTTGGAGGAGAGACCTGCTCTGGCTCCTCCCCAGCAGGCTGGATGCCAGCCCTGACCGATAGGCAGGCCCTGTCACAGCCCTCTGCTCCCTGGATTAGCTGGAGCCTGATGCCTTCAGGATGGAGCTGGCTCAGATCCAGCTGGCCGGTAGTGCAGGAGGAGGAAGCACTGGTCTGGCTGCAGAGGGCTGTGCAGACATTCTCCAGTCCAGCATTACCTACTGGTATGTCCGGGTGCTGGTTTTACAGCGGCGTTTTGAAGCCTTGCATTTGAGAGCTGAATGTAGGGCTGTGACCATTCCTGAGCCTGGTCTTTTTCTGAGTGAGGTGTGTTGTGGATTGCAGATTTCTCAGGAGGCGGTTCATGGCACGTGTTTAGCAAATTCTGGACTTGGCTGAATATGATCGGCTGTTCCCTGGCTTGCTCAGTGCTGGGGTTGGTCTGCTGGGACTAACTGATTCCATCTGTTTCTTTTTTTTTTTTTTTCTCCCTAGTTTGGCAACAATCCTTTCTCGTCCTTGACGGGGAATTCTGACAGCTCGAGCTCTCAGCCTTTGCGGACAGAGAACAGAGAGCCGTTGCCAAACCCCTGGAGCCCCACACCCCCTGCTTCCCAGAGTCAGGCGCCCAGCAGTGAAGGGAGCACAGGCTCAGCAACCACCCAGGGCACCCCGACTGTATCCAACCCCTTCGGGCTGAATGCTGCCAGCATCGGTGCTGGTACGTAAGGGGCGAGCTGGAGGGTGCTGCTGGCTGAGCAGGTCACCCAGGCTTCCTTGGCCGGTCCCTCTGGCATTTGAGCCCTGTCTGTGGCTGTTCTCCAGAGGAATGGGTCTAGCCTACTTGCAGACACAAATGAATTATTCTGATGCGCTTGTCGGATGGTTTCTTTGGGAACTCTGCTGTCCGTGAAGCTCTCAAGAGCAGGAGAGTGGCCAGCAGAGCACTGCCATGGCTGTCCACAGCAGTGTTCACTGCTGGCCGGGCGATGGAGTACAGGCAGTGCTGTCACCTGCCACATTGTATTTCAGGCAACGCGTTGGTGCTCAGGCTCATCAGGGGTTTTCCCTTCTCTTTGCTTCCCCTTGCAGGTATGTTCAACAGCCCAGAGATGCAAGGACTCCTGCAGCAGATTTCTGAAAACCCTCAGTTGATGCAGAATATGATCTCTGCCCCCTACATGCGGAGCATGATGCAAACTCTTGCCCAGAATCCGGACTTTGCAGCACAGGTAAAAGTGTTGCAGTTGTCTGCTGTTGCCAGGCAGGCCATGAGCTCAGTGTGAGGTCAGTCTGCTGCTGGGGTTGGACTGGTTCCTCCAGCAGACACTGGAGCAGAGTGAATACAGTTTGGTTGTATTTCTTGGTAGCCTGAAGGCAGCCCCAGCTCTGAGCCCTGTGTGTTTGCAGAGCCCCTCACACAAGAGGTGGCTCTCAGAGGGACATGGGAATGGCCCTTCTCTTTGCCCGTCTCCAAGTGGCTCCTGTTCAACACTGCTGTCAGGAATTAAGCTGTCTCATTTTGGTCCCCCTTAGCAGGGGAGCACGTTGAAAGCCCAGGGAGGGAGTCAGGGGCATGACTGACCTGTTCTTCATGGCTTAGTTGCATAGGGTTTAACAGCAAGTGGCAGCAACCCTCTGACCCTACCTACATGTGCTGTCTCTTGCTAGATCATGGTAAATGTCCCCCTCTTTGCTGGGAATCCACAGCTTCAAGAACAGCTCCGCCTTCAGCTCCCTGTCTTCTTGCAGCAGGTAAAGGCCTCTGGCTGGCCCTGTGCTGCCCTCAGCCCCTGGCTCCAGAGCTTCTCCCCCCACTGTGGAACAGGCAGGATCTCAGTTGCTTGGTCAAATGCACTAGGAAGCATGTGGGCTTGGGGGGCCGGGCTGAGGAAGGAAGGGGGTTGCACAGGGGAGACAAAGATGAAGAACTTGGTTAGACAAGGTAGGCTGAATTAACTCATCTGAATTACTGAAAGGTGGACTCCAGATTAGGCTTGTTAAGCTACTTGTAACCCTTGTGTAGACAGTCTCTCACTATGTTGAGTTTACAAAAATTACACAGCTAATTGTGCTAGAGCAGCTGGTTCTCAGGTAATTCAGAGTCCAAAGGCATGTGCCCCCAGTTCTAATCTGATTCACCCAGTTCATTTAGGAAACCTGATGTGAGCTCTGTGAGTGTCTCTGCAGGTGAGCCCTGCAGTCTGGAGCCTCTGGAGGAGGATCCAGACATGAAGGCCAGCGCTGGCCACAGGCAAGAGGCGCAGCTTGGCGCTGGCTCGGGTGTGACAGTGGTGGAGCTCTGGCTGCCTGAGCTCTCACTGATTGGTACCATGGTGTCTTTCTGCCTTGGTTTCCAGATGCAGAACCCGGACTCCCTGTCCATCCTCACCAACCCCCGCGCCATGCAGGCCCTGCTCCAGATCCAGCAGGGACTCCAGACGCTGCAGACGGAGGCCCCCGGACTCGTGCCAAGGTATGGAGCGCTCCGGGGTGGGGCCATACAGGCCTGCCGTGCCCAGTACCAGCAGGCAGAACTGGCTGTGGATTCATCTGGGAGATCTGCTTAGGGCTCTCTGTCATGGGGACTTGTACGGGTGTGTGCCTGCAGGCCTCTGAGCAAGCTAATTAGTACTTGCTGCTTGCTTGTGCTTCACTGGGAAGTCCTTGAGCCTTTCTTTTTGGAGAAAAGGTTTGGGATACACTTGATCCCTCCCCCATCCTTTGTTTGCTACATTTGGTGTGGACTGAACTCAAGAACTTTATCTCTGGAGAACAGTGTGAGATGGACAGGCACAAGGCTGGGTGGGTGTGCTGGGGCAGGCTGATCTACTGGCAGCCCTCAGCTCTTTGCTTACTGTCACCACGGGTCATGCTCCGTCACAGCAGTTCTCTGCAGGCTTCTGTTAGCTCTGCTCACTGCCAGTGACGTGTGTGATCAGGACATGGACGCAGCTGGTTCAGTTTTCAGAGCTGCCCTGTAGCAGAGCCTCAGTGAGGGCCAGCCCAGTCGAGCCTGCTGGCTGCCCTGCTGCCCCACTCTGAGGGGTGCCCAGAACGCCAGTGTCAGCCTGAGCATGCCCTGCCTTCCTCTGCAGCCTTGGCTCCTTCGGCATGCCCCGGATGCCCCCGTCCTCCACAGGAGGAAGCACAATCCCGGAGAACCCCGTTCCCTCCGCTTCGACGCCGGCCAGTGCCTCTCCAGCTGGGGGTGGTAACCCTCAACAGCAGCTCATGCAGCAGATGATCCAGCTGCTGGCCGGAGGAAGCTCTCAAGTACGTAACACCCAGTGGGTGCTGGCACAGGCAGGGAGGTCTCCAGGGGGGTCCCCACCCCACCTCACTCAGGGGATGTGGTCCCCAACAGTCTCTTGTGGCTGTGGTGCTCTAGGCCATGTTTGGTGTTGGAGTCTGGCTGGCTCTTTGGGGTGTTGAACCCTTTGAGAGGTTTAAAGTCAGCGTGCTGGAGATCCTTCTCCTTGCACTGCTGCCGCTGTCAGTACCAAACTAGGACTGACTCTGGTGTGGCTGCTGTGCCACTACCCAGGGGGACGTGGAGACCGTCCCCACATGAGCCTGAAGCTGAGCTCGGAGTTCCTGCACAGCCGTGGCTGCTGGCACTGCCCGTGTTGGATGCTGTCTGCGCTCTCTGACTCCAAGGTCTCTGTCCTTTCCCTCACAGGCGCAGAGTCCCGAAGTGCGATTCCAACAGCAGCTGGAGCAGCTGAATGCCATGGGCTTCATCAACCGTGAGGCCAATCTCCAGGCGCTCATCGCCACCGGTGGGGACATCAACGCAGCTATCGAGAGACTGCTGGGCTCCCAGCCTTCCTAACTCTGTCCTGCTGCCCCACAGACGTCAGCACATGCATCCATACACATGCACAGGGGATCTTTCCGGAAAGCCCGCCATCATTTTCATATCTGACAGCTGTCCATGTATTTAAAACAAAAAGATACAGCTTAACCCCTGACCTTCCTACTAAGTTAAGATTTCATGTTGAAATGCTCTTTAACTGGCTTGTATGTGGATTCCAGTTCTCATCGTGGCCACAGAGACTTCAGATGTGTATTTTTTCCTAAATATGCCCTGTCTCAGACACTCTTCTCTCTCTCTCTAGATGGTAGAGGCGATACTTCTAGTTACTTACCTGAATGATTGTGTTTTGAGTAGCTTGATTTTAACTGTACATGATTCCTTCCCCTAGCCCTCCTTTCAGGCAAATATTTAAAAAATTGAGCCAAGTTTGGGGATTGGTTATTTCTCTCAGCATCTTAATGGGAATGGATCAAAAGAAAAATTGAAATTACCTGAGAATTTCTGATGTCATTTGTCTTAATGTTTCCTGGGATGAACCGAGCCCATGTCCCTCGCTCACAGGTGCCTCCGATCTCCTGGTAGAGGGTTAATGGCTGTGAAAACTGCATTTGAAGTGTGGCCTCTTTACACTCTGGGGGTGGTGTAACGGAGCCCAGGGGTGTGCAGCAACCAGGTGTGCTGTTCTTGAGCTTGAGTTGAAGGTGCTGTGCAGAGGAAGGTGTTTGGAAGGTGTGTTTCTGCCCAAGCCATGTGGTTCCTGGTCAGAGGTGTCAGGAGTATTGACTCCTGTGCTCAGTGGGCTCATTGCTACAAGTGTGAAAACTAAAAAGGAAATGGAAAAATAAGCTAACGGTCTTTTCGCTTCACTGGAAAGTGTTGAAGTTCATGTTCTTCCCAGTTTAGATCCATCCTCCACCCCCCTTCCATTCTGGTGTGTTTGAATGTTCCGACTGTCCAAGAGACTCCCCAGGACCAGCAGGGTGATATTTCCCAGGAGCCTCCATGGCTGTGTAATTTGCATACACCATTTTTATCAAAGGAAAATAAATGCGCACAACCATCTGTCTCCCTGCATCCCTGTCTCATCCTTGCCTGCCTTGGCTCAGCTGGGCCAGTTCCCAGTTACTTGGGATTAATCCATCCTGTCCTGTTCCCCATGCTCAATGCAGGCATGGGGGCGTCACGCTCCCTCCCCACCTGGCCCGGTTGCCTTCCCTTGTGGCCAGGAAACCTTTGACACTTCAGGAATGCTGCTGAAGCTTCCCAAACACTGGTCCTAAAGTGTTGGTTTGGAAGCTTCCTTTGAATTAGGATTGGCAATTAGCAAGTCTTGGAACTGTTGAGAGCTGGGAGTTACTGTTGATAGTTTTAAGTTTCTTTCAGTGTGGGAGGATTGGGCAGAGAAGGAACAGGAGGTTTGCTGCATACCTGTAAAACCTGCTGCACCCAGCTGGCTCTGTAGCTGGAACTGGGATCAATGGGTGTTCATGTTGCCGAGTGTAGGTGGTGGTGGTGGAGAAAACACGGGGCTGGAAACACTTCTGCCTCTGTGTGTGCATCCTAATGAGACTGCAATCCCTTGGAGGAGGATTTAGAAAGCAGCTTTAACCTCTTCTGGAGGCTGGGCACAAATGTGTGGATTGCTTTGTGCAACCTCTCCTCAGATGTGGGAAGCTTGCACAGAGCTGTGTAGGGATGGGACTGGAGGTCCCTATGGCTCTGGCGGGGTCAGAGCTCCTCCCAAATGTTACTGATTGACCCCTTTGCAGCTTAAAACAGGCTCCTGAAAAGGCCTGTGGGAACTTTGGGATCTCTTCAGTGCCCCTTGCCGGCACTAAGATCTGTGTCCCTGCACAAGCCAGCTCTTGCAAGGAATGTGCTCATGGGAGGATGGATGGTGCAAGCATGGAAGGGAGGGAGCAGAAGGGGTGCATAGGGTCACATGGAGTGGGGATATACTCCCATGGTGAGTTTGAACCTCTGAGGAGCAAAATTAGTCTCGACTGTGCTGCTTCTGGCCCGGCAGAAACAGTCCTTCCACCCCTTCAGTGTGTCAGCAAGGTGTGACATAGCCACACGGTGTGTCACAAGGTGTGCCACAAGGTGTGTCAGTCACCACAGTGCAAGGGATCTGTGTGTGTGAGGGGATCTGTGTTGAAACAGGGACTTGGAGGGATGGAGCAGTTTAGTGACTCCAAAGCTGACTGGAAATAAATCTCTGCATGGTGGAGGAATCCTGCCGCAGTGTGTGCAGATGGCTGTGAACCTCTGAGGAGAGTCCACAGGAGTTTGAGAATCCCAGAATGGTTTGGGTGGGAAGAGACCTCATAGCTCATCTCATTCCACCCCCTGCCATGGTCAGGGATACCTTCCACTATCCCAGGTTGCTCCAAGCCCCATCCAACCTGGCACTGAACACGTCCAGGGATGGAGGAGCCACAGCTTCTCTGGACAAGCTGTGCCAGGGCCTCACCTCCACCACAGGGAACAATTTCTTTCCAATATCCAGCGTAAGTCTTCCCTCTTTTGGTTTAAAACTGTTTCCCCTTGAGTCATCATTGTCTGTCCATATAAAAAGACTTTGTCTGTCATTTTCACAAGTTCCCTTTAACTCCTGAAAGGCCACGATGAGCCCTCACAGGCTATACAGTCCTTGGTGTCTTCTGCTTGTTTAAGTGGGAAAACACATTTCTCCTGTCTCTCCACATTGTAGCACCTGCTCTTGTGCTGCTTTGAGATCATTCCTCCCCTGCTGTCAGCTCACCAGCCAAGGTGCTAAAATAGAGACACAGGGCAGCCTGCAGCCTCTTGTGTCCACCTGATGCCACCTCCCAGCTCTCCAGCCTCCCCCCGCAGTCTGGCAAAGCTGCCCATTCCACGCTGCTCCCAGGAGCTCTGCTGTACTGCTCGTGTACTGGGAAGGAGAGTTGAGTGGGCCAGGCCTGCAGCTTCCTCAGTGGTGGGACACTGGGAGGCTGGGATCACTAGGTGAGAGTTTGGAGGTGGATACAGCTGGGTCTGGTCTTTGGTACACACAGGGGATGCAGATCCAGCCTTCCCAGGCTCCAGAGAAAAAGGCACTTTGAAGGCTGGTGAGAAGGAGCCTTTTAGTGAAATCTTAATCCCCTCCAGAGCTTTCCCTAATCCCTGGTAATGTGCTGTTCAAAGGCCCGCTTCCAAAAGAACGACTGCACTTTCTCGCTTCCATATCTCTCCTTCCCCAAGGAATTGTCCAAAGGTGTTCTCACTGACTGTTTCCTCTCATTTTACTCTGATAAATAGAATTAATTCTTCATAAGCATAATGAAAGAAGCAATTTCTGTAGCAGGTAGTGGCAAAACTGGCTGATTGATTGGGAGAGATTTCTGCTGTCAAGGATACATTTTCACTTCATTCCTCCCTCTTTCCCTGGAGGGGGTCCGCAGCCTTTTCCCCCCAATATCCCAGTGTAACACTTCCAACTTCGAAATTAAGCCTCTGAAATGTGGAGGAGGGAAAGATGGCAGGAAACCAACATCTACATTCCTTTCAAGAAACCATTTTTTTTGTTAGAAGATCCATGGTATGGGTGGTTTCCTGTGGCCAGAGCCCTGACTATGGAGGGCAAGTTCAAAGTGACTCAGGAGAGGGTCGATAGGGAAATATCCTGGGGTTAGGAGGCCATGGAGCAGGATAGCTTGGAAAATATGTATGTGTGTGTGTGTATGTGGAANCCCCTTTGCAGCTTAAAACAGGCTCCTGAAAAGGCCTGTGGGAACTTTGGGATCTCTTCAGTGCCCCTTGCCGGCACTAAGATCTGTGTCCCTGCACAAGCCAGCTCTTGCAAGGAATGTGCTCATGGGAGGATGGATGGTGCAAGCATGGAAGGGAGGGAGCAGAAGGGGTGCATAGGGTCACATGGAGTGGGGATATACTCCCATGGTGAGTTTGAACCTCTGAGGAGCAAAATTAGTCTCGACTGTGCTGCTTCTGGCCCGGCAGAAACAGTCCTTCCACCCCTTCAGTGTGTCAGCAAGGTGTGACATAGCCACACGGTGTGTCACAAGGTGTGCCACAAGGTGTGTCAGTCACCACAGTGCAAGGGATCTGTGTGTGTGAGGGGATCTGTGTTGAAACAGGGACTTGGAGGGATGGAGCAGTTTAGTGACTCCAAAGCTGACTGGAAATAAATCTCTGCATGGTGGAGGAATCCTGCCGCAGTGTGTGCAGATGGCTGTGAACCTCTGAGGAGAGTCCACAGGAGTTTGAGAATCCCAGAATGGTTTGGGTGGGAAGAGACCTCATAGCTCATCTCATTCCACCCCCTGCCATGGTCAGGGATACCTTCCACTATCCCAGGTTGCTCCAAGCCCCATCCAACCTGGCACTGAACACGTCCAGGGATGGAGGAGCCACAGCTTCTCTGGACAAGCTGTGCCAGGGCCTCACCTCCACCACAGGGAACAATTTCTTTCCAATATCCAGCGTAAGTCTTCCCTCTTTTGGTTTAAAACTGTTTCCCCTTGAGTCATCATTGTCTGTCCATATAAAAAGACTTTGTCTGTCATTTTCACAAGTTCCCTTTAACTCCTGAAAGGCCACGATGAGCCCTCACAGGCTATACAGTCCTTGGTGTCTTCTGCTTGTTTAAGTGGGAAAACACATTTCTCCTGTCTCTCCACATTGTAGCACCTGCTCTTGTGCTGCTTTGAGATCATTCCTCCCCTGCTGTCAGCTCACCAGCCAAGGTGCTAAAATAGAGACACAGGGCAGCCTGCAGCCTCTTGTGTCCACCTGATGCCACCTCCCAGCTCTCCAGCCTCCCCCCGCAGTCTGGCAAAGCTGCCCATTCCACGCTGCTCCCAGGAGCTCTGCTGTACTGCTCGTGTACTGGGAAGGAGAGTTGAGTGGGCCAGGCCTGCAGCTTCCTCAGTGGTGGGACACTGGGAGGCTGGGATCACTAGGTGAGAGTTTGGAGGTGGATACAGCTGGGTCTGGTCTTTGGTACACACAGGGGATGCAGATCCAGCCTTCCCAGGCTCCAGAGAAAAAGGCACTTTGAAGGCTGGTGAGAAGGAGCCTTTTAGTGAAATCTTAATCCCCTCCAGAGCTTTCCCTAATCCCTGGTAATGTGCTGTTCAAAGGCCCGCTTCCAAAAGAACGACTGCACTTTCTCGCTTCCATATCTCTCCTTCCCCAAGGAATTGTCCAAAGGTGTTCTCACTGACTGTTTCCTCTCATTTTACTCTGATAAATAGAATTAATTCTTCATAAGCATAATGAAAGAAGCAATTTCTGTAGCAGGTAGTGGCAAAACTGGCTGATTGATTGGGAGAGATTTCTGCTGTCAAGGATACATTTTCACTTCATTCCTCCCTCTTTCCCTGGAGGGGGTCCGCAGCCTTTTCCCCCCAATATCCCAGTGTAACACTTCCAACTTCGAAATTAAGCCTCTGAAATGTGGAGGAGGGAAAGATGGCAGGAAACCAACATCTACATTCCTTTCAAGAAACCATTTTTTTTGTTAGAAGATCCATGGTATGGGTGGTTTCCTGTGGCCAGAGCCCTGACTATGGAGGGCAAGTTCAAAGTGACTCAGGAGAGGGTCGATAGGGAAATATCCTGGGGTTAGGAGGCCATGGAGCAGGATAGCTTGGAAAATATGTATGTGTGTGTGTGTATGTGGAAATGCTGCAGCGCCTTTGCTCAGCCACAGGAGCCATGAGGAAGGGCTGAATGATGCTCCTCAGCCTCTCTGCTGAATTCTGCAGCATTTAAGGGCAGAAAACCATGATTTAGAGCATGATCGGGCCATGGCCAGCCCTGACAGCTCCCTGCTGCAGGACCCGACCGTGGCACATCTAGGGCCATATTCATGTTTCTCTGACATGGCTTCTTTTTATTTCCACCCGCAAGTTGACACCTGTTGCTGCCTGGCTGGTGCTGGTCATGTTCACCAGAGTTTGCTGTGGGTGTTTGGGTGTTTCCAGCTTGTAGGGTTGGCTGTATCAGAGCAGACACTGCCCACAGTGGAACCGGGCAGGTAAGTATGCGTGTGTGTGTATGTCTGTGCATGTGTGCATATGTGTGTGTACGGGGCAGAGTCAGCTCTGTGTGTTTGTGTGCGTGTGTGTGTACAGGGCAGAGTCAGCTCTGTGCGTGTGTGTGTGTGTGCGTGCGGGGCAGAGTCAGCTGTGTGTGTGTGTGTGTGTGTGTGTGTGTACAGGGCAGAGTCA
>VZTG01002713.1:315054-350911 GCA_013397845.1 Melanocharis versteri | reverse complement strand
CAGGGGGCTGTGGGGACAGGCAGGTGTGGGGTGCAGGGGGGACAGGGGGGGCAGGGACATCTGGCTGTGCAGAGGGATGGGAGGAACAGTCAGGTCTAGCGGTGCGGGAGGTTGAGGGGGGACAGGCAGGTCTGGATGTGGGTAGGGGGATGGCGGTGGCAAGGTGCCAGGCACCTGGGGACAAACTGGGGGGGGCATATTTTGAGGAATGATTTGTTGGGGGGCAGCCGGGTGCCCCCGAGAAGTCATGGATGCCTCCAGCACCAGGAGTATCAAAGGACCCCAAACCTGTAGCTATGTTCCCCACCTCCTCCCCGGGTGCTCGCTCTGGGCCCTCCCCCACTCCAGTGCCAGCTCTGATGGCCGTTATTTGGGAAAAAGTGAAATTGGAAACTTTCCTCCCACTGCCAGAAGGGCCTGGCTGGCCGCACTGTGACGCTGGTGCCACTCCCACGAGGCCTGTGGGTGGCTACTGCACCCAAGGCCTGGCTTCCTTTCCCAAATCTTGGTTTCAGTGGCCATGGGGGATTCAAAAAGCCCCCGTGAGCAGGGGGCTCTGACGTGAGGCCCCCTTTCTCCCAGGTGAACGGCTGACTGCAGACGAGATGGACGAGCAGAGGAGGCAGAACGTTGCCTACCAGTACCTGTGTCACCTGGAGGAAGCCAAGCGGTGAGGCTGCACTTGGGGAGATCCTCGAGCTCAGATTTGGGGGGAAAAGGGGTGTTAAGGGGAGGGACAGGGGGAATGGGTGGGGAGTGGCCATAATGCTGCAGAATGCTGCCTGGATACTGGGGCTTTATGGCTCTTCAAAGGTGGTTGGGGGGTTGTTTTTTTTGTGGGGGGACACTCAGCCCTACACCTAAACTGAAAACCACCCAGGAGCAAAAGGCTGAGGGCTGAGCTCCTGTGCCAGGGAGGATTTATTGGAATGAGGCTGGGGGGGATGTCCTTTGGGTGCTTTTCTGCTAGGTGGGGTGCTGGGGGTCTGTGACGTGCCCTGTCTCTGCCCTGCCAGCTGGATGGAGGCCTGTCTGGGTGAGGGGCTGCCCCCGCCCACAGAGCTGGAGGAGACCCTGCGCAACGGGGTCCTCCTGGCCAAGCTGGGCCACTGCTTTGCTCCTGCCGTCGTCCCACTGAAGAAGATCTACGACCCTGAACAGACACGGTACAAGGTAAGGCTGTGGCACCAGAGAGAAGGTGTAGTATCCCTTAGGGTGTACCCCCAAACCTTGCCATTGCTGGTGAGTGCAGAGCGAGGGACTCGCTGACGGCAGTCACTGGGGGACTATTTTGTAGCAAGTGGCTGCAATGGGGTCCCTGAGCTGTGCTGCCCCTTGGGCTCACAGGTGTTGCCTCTGTCTTTAACCTCCCACCCTGGCTGGGTTGGTCTGGGGGCAAGGGGGACCCCAGGGATGGGAGAAAGTGGGGTTCAGCCTGACCTCATCTCCTCTCTTCCAGGCAGCCGGGCTTCACTTTCGGCACACGGATAACATCAACTACTGGCGCGATGCCATGAGCCACGTGGGGCTTCCCTCGGTAACATCTCCCCTCTGCTTTCCCCAGCCTAAGGACACACTGGCCTTGGCCTTGTGGCAGTACTGGGGGGGTGCTGGTATGGCACGGAGGCTTCGTCTCTGCCCCCCACTTTTTGACACCAGCCGACCTGGGGATGCCATTGCCATTGCCGCCTGAGGTGTCTCTTGTCTTGCCGGCAGATCTTTCACCCAGAGACTACTGACATCTATGACAAGAAGAACATGCCCCGGGTGGTCTACTGCATCCATGCGCTCAGGTGGGTGCCCTGGCCTGGCTTTAATGGAATGTGTTCATGCTCATGAGCCCTTTGGTGGTGTCACCCATCAGCCTCAGGTGACACAGAAGCATCAGGAGGGAGAAGCAGGTGATGTCATGGTGTGGGTTTGTATTTCAGCTTGTACCTCTTCAAGCTGGGGCTGGCTCCTCTGATCCAGGACTTGTATGGGAAGGTGGACTTCACAGGTATGGCGCCGTGCAGGGAGACCTGGGCTTGGAGTTGCTGAGGGGGATTTGCCACCAGTGCTCTGGGGTCCCGTGGCAGGAGAGATGTTGGGAGTGAAAGTCTTGGATGAATTTTGCCAAAGCTGCCTCAGGGATGCTCACCTCAGAGTGGGGGTTTTCTGCACCCCTCTTGGTCTGGCAGGGGACTGGGGGCTCTGCTGGCTGCCCCTGCTCAAGTACTGGGCTACGGGGCTGGTGCTGAGCAGTGCTGCCTCTGCTCTGCTCCAGAGGAGGAGATCAACAACATGAAGCGGGAGCTGGAGAAATATGGGCTGCAGCTGCCCACCTTCAGCAAGATCGGTGGCATTTTGGCCAACGAGCTCTCAGTGGATGAAGCAGCAGGTGAGGGGTGCCTGGTGGGGAGCAGGGCTGGGTGACAGCCCATAGCAGGATCTTGGCTCAGCCCCTGAACGCCAAATCTGGGGCCAGCAAACTGGGAGGGGGTGCTCTAGGCGGTGATGGTGGTCTGGGATGTAGTGGGAGGCACCTAGTTGCTCTCTTTCAGTCCAGCACAAGGCTGCAGGTGCTGGCCCAGCCCTTTCCTAGCCAGCAGCATCTGGGGTTCTACATTCCCTGGGCTTGCTGTGAGACAGACTTCCCAGGTGCTGGAGACTGCAGCTTGCCTTTTAAACAGGGCGGGTTCCCACCATTGCCCGTGAAATGTCTTGTCCCACTGCATGCATGGGTAAAGCGGATGGTCCATCTTGCCCCTCTGTGTCCCATCTCACCCATCTCCTCCCCACCTCACCTCCAGTCCACGCCGCGGTGTTGGCCATCAACGAAGCAGTGGATCGGGGGGTGGTGGCCCAGACGATGGAGACCCTCTACAACCCCCACGCGATGCTGGTGGGACTGCGCGAGGAGCTGGCAGGTGCCTACCAGGAGGTGCTGCACCAGGCCAAGCTGGAGAAGGGCAGCAATGCCAGAAACAGGGTGAGGGGGGCACTGGGTGCTCCGGGGTGGCTGGGAGAGGAGCAGCCCCTTTGCTGATGGGCAGGTTGGTGCTTCCAGCTGGAGGGGTCCCTTGGCCAGAGACCGTCTGGTGCTTGCTGGCTGAAACACGGCCTGGGAGCCCTTGTGCTGAGCAGAAGATGGGGGAGATGATTCCTCTTTGGGGGCTGGTTCACCCAGGGCTTGGGGTTGGGAAATGAGCCCAGGCATCTGCAGGGGACCCCACTGTGCACGGTGGGGTGTGCTTGGGCAGAAAGCTCAGGCTGGGGAGTCCCTCTCCAGTACCCACAGGTGATCCCTGAAGGAGAGGACATCTACGACTGGTGTCTGACCCAGGCTGAAATCCAAGGGAACATCAACAAAGTGAATGGTGAGCAAAGCTGGGGCTTCCCTCTGGGGGTTCTCCAGGGTTTATGGTGGGACCATAAGAGAGCCTAAGAGCGGTGGGCATAGCAGAAAGGAGTCTGCTCAGGCCAGCCTCAGACCTAGCAGGAAGAAGGGCTGGGTGTGCATTTCCAAGGAGAAATTAAAATGATGGGTATGCAGTTTTCAGCCATAGCTACCTTTGCTTCCTGGAGCTGTGGGATGATTTACCTGCTCACCTCTTGTGTGAACTGGCCTCTTGCAGTGCGTGGGGCTCTGCAAGAGGTGGACAATGCCCTGGAGATACAGGATGTGCTGGCGTTGCACCGTGCACTGCAGGACCCCACCCTGGCCCTGTGCTGCCTCCAGCGTGACAACCTCAAGCTCTACTTGGAGCAGCTCAGCATGGACCGGGAGGAGAAGGCTCTGGTAGGGGCCAGCAGGAGCCTGCAGTGCAGGGTGCTTTTCCTGGGGGGCACCCCATGGTCCCCAGGGAGAGGGGCGTCCCCTGGGCTGGGGAGTTGGCAGCTTTCTGCCAGGGGTCTGAGCATGGCTGCTCTGTCAGCACACGTGTGATGAGCTGTGAGGCCTGACACCCCTCTCTGCCTGTTGCAGGAGCTGGGCTACCTGGAGCTGCTGGAGCAGGAGGAGGTGCAGGCAGGGATCCTCACAGCGAACCGGAGGGGCGAGAAGGAGCGAGCCAGTGAGTGCCTGGGCCAACACTTGTTGCAGGTTCTGCTGCCCGGTGCATCCCTAGGAGCTGGTGGGCCTTCTGGCAGCCTGGCCCTGAGACAGGGCATGGCCACCTCCGGCAGCCTCCTGTGCCAGCTGCCCTGTCTGTCCTTCAGTGCTGCAGGCTGTCGGCCGGATCAACGCTGCTGTCCGCCGAGGGATGCCAGCAGAAACCCTAGAAGCACTGATGGACCCTGCGGCACAACTGCCCGATGTGCACGCCCCTGCTGCCCCCCTGTACCAGCACCAGCTGGCCCTGCTGCAGTGCCAGCACCCGCGGGTGAGAGACCCCCAGGGATGGGCCATGGGTCCCCTTGACGGTGGGTGGGTTGGTCCCTCTGCTAGGACTGGGGTGCTTCCTCTGCTGCTGCTTCCCTGGGGAAGCTGGGACTGGAGGATGCGGTTATGAGGGTTCAATGTCTCTGCCTGCCCCATGCAGGGTGAGTTGGCACAGGAGGAGCTGTTTGTGGCTGTGGAGATGCTCTCGGCTGTGGCACTGGTTAACCAAGCCCTGGATGCCAGGGACCCCAACAGGCTCTGGAGCAGCCTGGTCAGCCCTGCCCTGGGCCTCTCAGGAGTTGAGGATGCAAATGCACAGCGGTGAGTTGGGCTCTGTGTTGGGGGTTGGTGTGAAGAAATCTTGTGGAAGCGGCTCGTCAGGGAGCCTGGGCTTTCTGTGGGCTTGTTCTAGCAGCCTCCCTGTCCTGTGCCTTGCCTCTCCCCTCTGAAGAGCTGGGCACCTGGCTCTGGCAGGTGCCCTCCTGCTCGGAATGAAACAAGCCCTCCTCGGAATGCACTGAGCCCTGCTTGGAATGCACCAAGTCATTGCCCTGTGCCTCTCCTGCAGGTACTTTGATGACTTGTTGCAGCTGAAGGGCCAATCGAGGAAAGCAGGAGCTGAGTTCCTGGGCTGGAATGACATTCAGGACAGCATCAACAGCACCAATTCATCGGTGCAGGATGAAAATGACCGTGAGTCCTGCCCACACAAGGTGGCATGCAGGGGATCTGCAGATATCCTGGGAGGGAGGTTGCACTGGGATTCCAGCCCCAATGAGACGCCAGAGAATCTCACACCACCCTGGGCTGTGACTCCCTTGGGTGCCTGGAACATTGGAAGGGCTGAAACACGTGTCCCTTCCCTCGCACACAGGAGTCCGTGCGGTCCGGCTGGTCAACGAGGCGCTGCTGCAGGCAGACCCTGAGAAGACGCTGTCAGCGTTGCTGCTACTGGCACCCGCCCTGCCTGACATTGCCCTTCCGACCGCCCCACGCTACCACAATGTCCTGTCCAGGGCACGGAGGCAGAAAGTCCAGGTGGGGTAGGGGTCATCAGCTGTGGAGTACCTCCATGGCAGCATGGTATCCCCCTGGATGCAGGGTACCCCACCTTGGTCACAAGACTGTGAAGTAAACCCCCCCCCAACCCAGCAATGCAGCATTTGCAAAGCAGGAGGTGCTCAAAGCGGGCTGCCCATCTCACTAGACCCCATCTGCCCCATCTCGCAGGCCACGGAGGATGATGGAGCTGTGCTTTGGTGGGAAGAGATCCAGGAAGGGGTCTGCCAGGCCAACAAGGACACAGTGGCAGCCAGGAGCAGTGAGTGCTCTCCCCATGTGGGTGCTGCTGTGGAGGTCGGGGGATAAGAAGGGGCTGATGTGAGCGCCTCTGCTCCCACAGTGGCTCTGGGCACAGCTGCCATCAACCAGGCCATCAAGGAAGGGAAGGCGTCGCAGACGCTGCGGGTGCTGTGCAACCCTGATGTGGCCCTTCGCGGGGTGGTGAACGCCTGTGCTGACGCCTACCAGGAGCAGCTGGCGGCTCTGATGGCCACCAAGAGACCAGCGGGTAAAACCTTGGGGGGCTGCAAAACCTTCCCCACCCTGGCAGCCTGGGGTGCATCCCTGGCCAGGGTGTTTGGTGGGAGCAGCACTCTCCAGCAGCTCCCATCCATGCCGGCATGCAGGGACTGTGAAGCCGTCCTGGATCCGGCACAGGCTGCTGGATGGTGCCGAGTACTACCTGAACCTGCAGACCTTGGAGGGCAGCTGGCAGTGCCCACGCAACGGCAGCTTCAACACCACACATCTGAGCCGGGAAGAGATTCAGGTATGGCCAGGATGGGGCTGGGTGGGCACTGGTGGAATCACTGGGGCTGAGCTGGTGCCTCGTGTCCTTGCAGTCGGTCATCACCCGAGTGACGGCGGCGCACGACCGGGAGGGCCTGTGGGCATCCAACGTCGCCTTAGTGGTGAGGCTGCAGGCACGGCTCCGGGGCTTCCTTGTTCGCCGGGAGTTCGCGGCACGACGGCACGTCCTGGGGGAGCAGAGGCCGGCTGCCATCAGGATCCAGGTGACGCAGCCAGAATCTGTCCCTCCTCTGAATGCAGTGACACAAACCAAGGGCAGCTGCTCGCAGCACCTTCTGGCAGGTCCAGGGAGTGCCAGTGCTTCCTGCTCTGTAGTTTTACTGCTGGGACCTCTGAGGTGCTGCAGAGAGTAGTGCGGGGCTTGTTTCTCTCACAGTAGCTGCTTTGGGTGCTGGTTTCCTCTTTCCTCATGCTGTGTTATTCTCTTTCCTCATGTGCTCCTTGAAAAACCAACAGAGCCACAGTGACCTCACACAGGTCTCTTTACCTGGTGTGTTCTTGTGCCCAGGCTTGTTGGAGGGGGTACAGGCAGCGCAGAGCTTACCTGGAGAGGCTACGCTACCTGAAATCCAACACAGAGGCTGCAATCAAGGTTCGGAAGTTTCTTTCTTCAGCCTTTGTTCCCACATTGGGCATTGTCGCCTGCTTGTTCAGCTTCCGAGTGTGGCATCTGCCTCTGCCCAGCGCAGAGGAGCCAGGGGGGATTGTGGCAGCTGGGCCAGGGCAGTGTGTGAGTGGACAAGGAAGAAAAAAATCATAGAATAGAATTGTTACCATGTGCTCGTTGAGGCTGGAAAAGCCCTTGAAGATCACTGAGTCCAGCTGTTCCCCCAGCACTGCCAAGGCCACCATTATCCATGTCCCCAGGTGCCACATCCTTGTGGGTGTTAAATCCCTCTTGGAGTTGTGAACCCTCCACTTTGCTGGGCAGCCTGTGCCAATGCCTGACCACCCCTTCTGTGAAGAAATTTTCCTTAATATCCAACCTAAACCTCCCCTAGAAGTCCACATGATTTTTCCCCTCCACCCATTCCTTTTGGCCAAGCAAGTCCTTCCAGAATCCAAATGTTTGAACACCTCTCCCAGATCCAGGCGGCTGTGAGGATGTGGCAGGCACAGAGGAAATACCAGGAGAGGCTGCGTTACTTCAGGCAGAATGTAAGTGATGGAATGGGAGTGAAACAACTCCTGGGACCGTGTTGGTGGGGATGTGGGGGGATGATCCAGAGCACACAGTTGGATCCCTGTCCCCGAGTGCTCGCAGTGCAGGTAGAAGGAGAACTGATTCATCCTGGCAGGGGGACAGATGGGAAGGAATAGGTACCTGATGGGTCTGGATGGGTCTCAGGTTTTGTAAAGTGTGAGGAGAGAAAAACCACTCCTGTTCCATCAAAAAACAACGATGACTTCAAGATGCCCATTAAGAGGGGAAGGAAATTTTTTGGGGAAAAGGGGGGATGTCAGCTGTGGGAAGTGAAGTTGCAGCCCTGGAGTTGCTGCAGCTTCTGATATACAGTGAACGGAGGGGAATGACCACTGAGAAGGGCAGAATCCTGAAATCTCTCCTGCATTGTAGAGACCCTCGTCCTAGGCCTTGATACGTTCCTGGCAGTGGGACCGGGCAGCGATGTGCTTGTCCAGCTCTCCCGTGTGTGTTGAGGACACTATGGAAAAATATCTCCCACTCCCTTGTTTGTCTTGGCAGATTAAAGCTGTAACTAAAATCCAGGCTTTTGTGCGAGCAAACAAGGCCCGTGGGGATTACAGGATGCTGGGTAAGTGCCTGCTCGTTCCCACTCTGAAGTGCGATAGCTAATTGGGAAGAGGACACTGCAGTTGTGGGCAGGCCACTGGTGGGCCCTTGGCAAGGACAGGAGTGACAGAGCCTTGGTGGTCCTTGGTCATCAGCCCTGGGGCTGCCCCTCTGCTCCCAAAGGCTTCCTGGAGGCTGTTGCACAGTGTGGCCGTGTGCTGTCTCATGTCCTGGTGCTTCAAGAAGTTGCTTTTTGGGGAGGAGGATGAGGTGTCTGGGTGAATGCTGGGGGTCCAAGGGTCTGTGGTGGGGGTGACCATCCTCCTGCAAATATTCACGGCATTGCTGTGCGTTGCTGTAGTCCACACCAAGAGTCCGCCCTTGGGCATTGTCCGGCGCTTCATCCACCTGCTGGAGCAAAGCCAGCACGACTTCTGGGAGGAGTCGGAGGTGCTGCGGCTTCAGGAGGAGGTGGTGAAGAGGATCCGTGCCAGCCGGCAGCTGGAGAGCGACCTGGACCTCATGGACATTAAGATCGGGCTGCTGGTCAAGAACAGGATCACGCTGCAGGTAGGGAGAGTGGGGAGGACTTGGTTGCCTCGTGCGGTCCTGCCCTCTGTGGCATTGCAGCTTGGACTTGTCTCTGCTTCACTTTTTAAGCAGTTGGAGGGGTCGGGGAGGGGTTGGGGAGCACTGGGGTGCCTCTGGCTCTCCCAGAGACTGGTCAGAATGCTGGAGCCTTAGGCAGACCCCAGTCCTTCTCTCCCTGACTGCATGGCTGCAGGAGGTGGTCTCCCACTGCAAGAAGCTGACCAAGAAGAACAAGGAGCAGCTCTCAGAGATGATGTCCATGGACAAGCAGAAGGGGCTCAAGTCGCTCAGCAAGGAGAAGCGGCAGAAGCTGGAGGCCTATCAGCACCTCTTCTACCTGCTGCAGGTGGGGCTGGGGTCTCTGCTGTGTCCCCCACAGCTGGGGGACAGTGCAGGGACCTGGCCCCCAGCTGCCCCACGACACTTGGGTTAGCTTGGTGTCCCTCTTCCCTGCAGACACAGCCCGTGTACTTGGCCAGGCTGATCTTCCAGATGCCCCAGAACAAGTCCACAAAATTCATGGAGTCGGTGATCTTTACGCTTTACAACTATGCGTCCAACCCACGGGAGGCTTATCTGCTGCTCCAGCTCTTCAAAGTGGCACTGCAGGAGGAGATCAGGTGGGTGTCCGTGGGTGCCCTGGTGTGGGGACAGGCCTGGGGAAAGGCTGAGCTGCATCAGCTTGGATGCTGTTATCTCTTCTGTCTGCTGCCTCCTGCTTGGAGAACCCACACACGCTGGTCCATCCCCTCATCCCCATCTGCCCCATCTCTGTCCCCAGGTCCAAAGTGGACCATGTTCATGACATCCTGACGGGGAATGCCACGGTGATCCGGCTAGTGGTCAGCTTCTACCGCAGCGTGCGTGGGCAGAACGCCCTGCGGCACATCCTGGCTGGCCCGGTGCAGGAGGTCCTGCAGGACAAGACCCTCAGCATCCGCACGGACCCTGTGGACATCTACAAGGCGTGGATCAACCAGACTGAGTCGCAGAGTGGGCATAGAAGGTCAGACCCCGGGTAGGAAGGCTTGGCTCCATCACAGGGTGATGGGCATTGGGATGGTGATGGGGATCTTGTCTTCCCTTCACAGCAAGCTCCCATATGAGGTCAGCCCTGAGCAGGCTCTCAGCCACCCCGAGGTCCAAAGGCGGCTGGATATTTCTGTCCGCAATCTCCTGGCAATAACAGACAAGTTTGTCTCTGCCATCACCTCTTCTGTTGACAAGATCCCGTAAGTATCCCGATGGCTTCTGTGCACACCCCGGCAGTGCTGTTGGCTCTAAGGTGTCTCCAGCAAGGCCTTAGAAAGGAGGTTGGGTTATGGGGGGCTTCCTGGCCCCTTTGCTGCTGCAGGACTGAGTTACTGCACTGTCAGCAAGGGGAACCCCAAATATCAGCAGCACCCCATGGGCTTGCTTATTTTTCTATTCCATTTCTGGGCAGTTTACTGCTGATATTGAGATGTCTGCTAGGAAGAATCTGAGCTTTTTGGTCATCTCAGAGGATGAAGGCTTCCTCCAGAGATGCCTGGGCTGGCAGCAGGGTGGGGGAGGAAGCTGAGGGGTGCTGTAGCTGCCAATCCTACCTGTGGGCTTCTCCGTCACCCCAGGGCTGGGGCTTACTGCTTCTTGGATGATGGGTAGTAGGACTGAGTCATCAGGGTGGACCCACATGCTGATGGTCCTCTCCCTACCTCTCCTCAGCTATGGGATGCGCTACATGGCCAAAATCCTGAGGATGTCCTTGGTTGAGAAATTCCCCAAGGCCCCGGCAGAGGAGGTCGATAAGGTACCGTGGGGCTGGGGCATCTGCACGGTTTGGTGGGGTTCAGCTGTGTCTGTACATGAACGGCCAATATCCCTTCACAGAAGGTCAGGTCCTCTTGACTTAAAAACATCTCCAAGTCAACAGTTTCCTTGAGCCACTAAGGAAATGCCAAGAGTGGACTTTTCCCTGCCCTGTCATCTCTTCCAGGAGGGTCCTACCATGCAGGGCAAGGATGAAACATCCTTCCCTGCTGAGCTGTCACCTCTGTGGGCCCCAACCCATCTGCCCCCCAACCCCCAGCCTGTCTCATGTCCTAGATCGTGGGGAACCTGCTCTACTACCGCTTCATGAACCCGGCGGTGGTGGCCCCTGATGGCTTTGACATCGTGGACGTGTCGGCCGGGGCGGCCCTGCACCCTGACCACCGCCGCAGCTTGGGGTCCATCGCCAGAGTGCTGCAGCACGCCGCTGCCCACAAGGCCTTCGAGGGGGAGAGTGCCCATCTCTGTGGGGTGAACCAGTACCTGGAGGACACCCACAACAAGTTCAGGTGAGCTCCAGGATGGCAATGGGGAGGGAGGGTGGCTAGGAGCCGGTGGCAGGGGTTTGGGGCTGACCAAAGGGGTCCCTCCCTGCAGGAGGTTCATCTCTGCTGCCTGCTGCGTCCCTGAGCCTGAAGAGAGGTTTAACATGGATGAGTACTCAGAGATGGTGGCAGTGGCCAAACCAGTCATCTATATCACTGTGGGGGAGCTCATCAACACGCACAAGGTTAGGGCATGAAGCTCATGGCAAGCTCTGTTTCCTCTGCTCCCACTGCCTGGGCTTTCTGCTGCATTTCCTCCCATTCCTCTGTATCCCACCCCTGGCACAACTTCCCTCTTCTTGACCCTTTTTTTTCTCTTCTAAGCAAGGAAATAACCTAGATTCTGCAGGTTTGTCCTTTTGCAAACCTCATATCTTCTCCATCCCCTCTCGGGTGTGAAGGGTGTTGCGTCGCTCCTGGCTGGCCCTCCCTCACTCTCCTTTTGCATCCTCCTTTGCCATTGACTCATCCCTTGTGCTGTCCAGCTCCTGCTCGAGCACCAGGACTCCATCGCACCACACCACAGTGACCCCCTGCACGAGCTCCTGGAGGATCTTGATGAGCTTCCTACAGTCCAGTCCCTGGTCGGTAGGTTGAACTCCAGGACCCACCACCTGCCCTGATGGGAGGAGGGTGGATGTGGACACACTTTCCTTGCACAAAGCTTGAGCTGGATTGCTTTGGGCATGGGAAACCAGCCCTCTAGAGCCCAACACAGCTAGCAGGGCTCTCTCTGCCGTCGCAGGGGAGAGTGTTACCAGCCTGGGAGACAGTGGTGCTGAGCAGCTCTCCCAGCTCAGCAGAACAGAGATCTCCCTCACCCTCACCAACAAGCTGGTGCCACTGGCCAGCAGCGAGGAGAGTGACACAAGGAGCCTGCTGCTGAGGTAAGGATGGGCTCTGCGGGCATCAGGAGGGTACTGGGGGTGTTGGAAGGGTACTGGGGGCTGGGATGCTCTAGGTGGGCAAGAAACCCTTGGGAGACAACTGAATATTGTGTGGAGAGTGATGGTCTGGAGCGGATGCCTGACACCTCCCTCTGGTGTCTAGCACCAAGCAGATGCTGGTGGATTTGATCCAGTCCCAGCCAGGCGATTCCCTCCCAGAAATCCTGTGGACACCAGCCTCAGAGCATGAGGTGGGATGTGTGAGGCTGCTGCTGGGAATGAACTGAAAAACTTGGTGGGCAAACGGCAAAAAAGTTCTCAGCAAAAAGCTGCCCTGCTCCTCTTGGAGGTTTGGCCACTGCTCTTGTGATCCAGCAGTGACTGGACCCTGGTTTTCAGAAAAATCACGTGTTCTGGGCCAGGAGAGACCCATATCAAAGTGTGGGTGAAGGAGTTTGGTTGTTCCGTCTCTGTGTCCCCTTCCAGCTGTGTTCCAGGCTCACCCCTTCTCACCCCCAGGAAGCTGCCCATGAGCACCTTGTGCGCCGGCGAGCGCTGCGGGATGCGCAGGCCTCTGCCCAGCTGAAGCGCCATCACTCCCTGGCTGCCAACGGCCAGCTTTCCCTGGAGGAGAAGAAGCGCAAGGTCATCCGCAACCTGCGGCGCCTGGAGAGCCTGGGGCTGGTGGACTCTGCCAACCAGTACCAGGAGCTCATTGATGAGCTGGCCAAGGTGTGCTAGGGGACACTGAGTTGGGGATCACCCCTAAACCCCTGGAGGCCCGGCTCCTGTAAAGCTCACAATGACATATATTGGGTTTCTGGCACTGCTCTGTTTCCTCCAGGACATCCGGAACCACCGGCGTCACCGGCAGCAGCGCCGCAGGGAGCTCCTGAAGCTGAGGCAGACTCTGGAGGGCCTCGATGCTAAGACCCTGTTTTATGAGGAGCAAATTGATTATTATAACCAGTACATCAAGACCTGCCTTGACAACCTGGCAGCCAGCAACAAGTGCGGTTCCTTACCAAAAATCAGTAGTTTAAAAAAACCCACATATTTGTTTTCATTGCTCTCTGGTTGTTGCGAGTCCTGGAGATGTTGGGAATACGGGGGGTCACAGATAGCCAGAGATGAGCTCTCAGCATGTGGTCCCTTCTCTTCCAGGGTCAGTGGGAAGAGCAAGAAGCTGCCATCGCTGCACTACACGGCGGCCCAGCTGTGGGAGAAGGGGGTGCTGCTGGAGATCCAGGACCTGCCGCCCAGCCAGTGCGTAACCCTGCTCCAGGGAAGGAGCTCTTGCTTGGACTTATTCAGTGCAGGGCCAGGAGTTGGACTTGATGGACTCAATGGTCCTTGTGGGTCTCTTCTGACTCAGGATATTCTAGGATTCTATTAAAACTTGGGCAGGCAGAGGAAAATAACCAAGGAGGAGGATGCACATGGGCCACTGTTCTGCCATGGATGGGGCAAGTTGTTTTGTGTAGGAGAATGCAGGAAAGTTGGGATTTGCAGTGGGGTTTGGGCTGTAGGTCTGGCTGCTGTGCTAAGGGGGTGCACTGGGTGGGCGACCTGCTCCTTGGTTGTGTTAAAGCTGTGAAGCCCCTTTTGGTAGCAAGTGGCTCTGTCTTCTCAGGCTCAGGAACGTGATTTTCGACATCATCCCCTGTGAGGAATCAGGCAGGTTCCAGGTGAAAGCCAAATTCATGGGGATCGACATGGAGCGCTTTCAGCTGCACTACCAGGTGTGGAGCCTGTCCTGCAGCTGCTGGGGGCCAGAGAGATGAGGGCAGCTGGGGTGTGGGGGGGAGGGGGTGGTGTCCCCACGCCTGCAGCTCTTGTGGGGACTTGGAGCACATGTGGAGCCCTGCCCCGAGCTGCTGGGAGCAGCCTCCCTGTGCACCTTCCACTGCAAAGCCAGCTCCCTGTCCCCGGGCTGGGCACTGAGGAGGGCTTCCCTGGCTGGGCACAGCACTGGTAGCAGTGACGGTCCCCTGTCCCACAGGACCTGCTGCAGCTGCAGTACGAGGGCGTGGCAGTCATGAAGATGTTCGATAAGGCCAAGGTCAATGTCAACCTGCTCATTTTCCTCCTGAACAAGAAGTTCTTCAAGAAGTAACAGGGTCAGGGGTGGGGGTGGGGCTACAGGGAAGGGGGACAATGTAAACCTGCCAAAGACCTCAGGGTTAGTGGTCCCACGGCAAGGAAGCTGCTGCTGGCCATGGAGCTTTCCTGCATGGGTGCAGTGTGCTTGAGCATCTGCAGCCAGCCGTGCCTGACTGGGGAACACAGGGCTCAGCCCCAGCCCTGGGCACCCTGAGCTTGGTACTAAACCAGAGCCTGACTTCCCTGCAGGAGGATGCAGCTGCCAAAGCTTTTGCAGCATGTGTTGCTTTTAAAATCTGTTTTTTATCTGGGTATTTTGGCTGTTTAATTCCTGTGTTGCCAACAGACAGCTGCCCAAGGACACTGTATTTCTGGACACTACACAGGTTTTACTGATGTAATAAAGGTATTCTAATATATCTATCTATCTATATCTATATGTATGTATGTATGTATTTCTTCCTCACATTAAGGCTGGGGAAATGCCAGACTCAGTCTTTATATGGAGTGGTAGGGAGAGGCCAAAACAGAGAGGCAATAACTGCTTGTGAAGACACCTGTGAGCTCTTCTCTAGTACACTGAGGTGCAATAAAAGAATTTTGGTTTTTAAAGATGAATTTCACTGTTCTTCAGCCAGGCTGGGGGCAGAAATACGAGAGAGGCTCACTGTCACTGCTGACCCATGGATGCTTTGAGGGACTGGAGCAGGGACCACATCTCTGGACCACCTTGGTGCCTGGCATCTGCTGTGGAACAACCCCACAGCACCATCACAGTAGGGATGGTGGTATCTCTATCCCCTCTTGATTTGCTCTGGTGCTTAATCGGTTTTCAAGTGTGGGACAATGACTGCGTTTGGCCATGGCTACATTTAAAGCACTTTCTCTCCATGTGAGCGCCTTCTCCAGCCCCTTCTGTGGGATGGCAGGGGAGCTGCTGGTGGTCCCAACCTCCTCCCACCCCATCTCCTTCAGGCACGGCAGCAGCAGGTCCCAAACCTGCTCTGCAAAGGAAGTTTTTTGGGGGATTGGAATAAGAATCTCCCTCACTGCTTGGTAACTGCTGTGGCACCTTGAGGCGGCTCAGCAGTACCTGATCTATTGGCATCTCAGGCCCTGTCTTTCTTTGGAAAGTGATGTTTGTTTGTGAGGTTTTTATGTGTTTTTTCTTTCCCTTCCCTCATATAAATGCCTCAAACGATGCTTCTTCCATCCCCGTCTGTGCTGGATTCCTGCTGTGCTGCCTCTGCTTGTTTACTCTAAATAAAGATGTATCAGAAAGCGCAGAGTTGCTCTGGATGATCATTTCCCTGTGGTCCTCACCTGCCTCGCCCCTTGCTTACCGGGGTCTTTCAGGCTGGTGACGTTCCTACAGCCCCCTGTTCCCAAAGCAAGGTGCCCCCTTGGCTTCTGGCCAGGGACACCAGGGACCGGCTCCCTCGCAGTGGTGCTGAGTCAGGTGCTGAGCCACCAACTCAGCTCTTGCACGGGGAATTTAGGCCACTTTCAGACACACTTAATTCTTAAATAAATACTATGATTACATCTCCTAAAGACTATGATTATATCTCTACAGGAATGAAGTGGGATCAAGCTGCAGCACTTTTCCATGTTTAAAATAGGACTGGGCTGCCATTAACCTGTTGGATGCTGCACCATCTGCAGGGACAGGATCCTGAGAAGTTGCTGCTGCACACTACCCATTACCACATTGGGGTTTTTATCTTCTGGTTACCATACTTGTTTATTTTTTTCCTTCCTTGCCTTCAGAGGAGGATCCAGCACGTCTCTGGCTGCGGCTCAGTGTGGTTTGTTGCTGCCAGCCACCTTCCCCAGCAGCTGAGCAGCCGTTGGCTTTGCACCAGCAGCATTTGGCACACTGAAACTACTTTTTTGGGGTGTTTTGGGGATGGAGGGGAGGCCTGAGGTAAAGAACTCCACCTAATGATAATAGTCCCAACTATTCACTAAGCACAGTTGCAGCATGGGCTGGAGGGGACTCGGTGTTGCTGTGGAAAAGGTGATTTTTTTGGCTCCCGGGAAGCTGTGCTGTGGCCAACCATGACTCAGAAATGGGGTGCCACCTCTTGCCTCCTGCCCACATGTTTTGGAGAGGAGGTTGGAGGGGAAAATTGAGCCCTGGGAGTGCCGGAGGAGGTCTGGCGCTGGCTCGCGGAGCTCCTCCCGAGACAGCTCCACTAGATGTCATTGCAAGCTGGGGATAAGCGCTCGGATGGCCGCGGCCACCCGGCACCAGCAGTGAGGGTTTGGCGAGTGCAGCCCCGCCGTGGGCTCCTCTGGTGCCGTGCTGCAAACGCTCAGCGTGGCCCCAGCTCCAAGGATGGATCCACCACAGCAACCCCAGCACGTCCCAGTGTGGACAAAGCAAGACTGAAGCTCGCAGGTGACAGGGGCTCGTCCTTGCAGCACAGCCTCTCCTCAGCCTTGCAGGCTTTTCCTGGAGCACTGGGCTCACTCGGGCCCGTGTGGTGCCTGCCCAGGCTGGGACAGTGAAAGGGACCAGGGAGGAAAATCAGGTCCTCCCCCAACCTGTCCCTAAGACCATCCTGAGAAGTGTTGTTTGGGAAGGGGGAGAAAAGGAGAAATTTGGGTTCCCCCCGGGGCTCATATTTCATACCAGAGGATCCTACAATGGTTTGGTTGGAAGGGACCTTAAAGATCATTCAGTTCCAACCCCTCTGCCACGGGCAGGGACACCTTCCACTATCCCAGCTTGCTCCAAGCCCTGCCCAATCTGGCCTTGGACAGTTCCAGGAATGCTACGGCTTCTCTGGGCAACCTGTGCCAGGGCCTCACCACCTTCACAGGGAAGAATTTCCTCCCAACATCCTATCTAACCCTTCCCCCTGGCAGTAGGAAGCCATTCCTCCTTGTCCTGTCACTCTCTAGGTACCGGGAAGTGTTATTTCACCGTGACCAGCTCCAGCATGTCCTGTCCAGCGCTCAGCAACCAGGCACCATTCCTGGCCCACCAACATTCCCTGCATGGCACAGGGAATCATCGTGCTTGCATTAAGCCCCCTCACTGACTTCCCCCTCTGCACCTAAACACTCAGCTGTGATACAGCATTCCCAGTGCTGCTGGCTCTGCCAGTGGGTGCTGCTGAAGATGCCACATTCCCAGGTGCCATACGGCCCCTCAGCAACACAAGCCTCACTCCTGCTGCCTCCTCACCTACTGCCATAATTGCCTCCAGGAGCATAAATGACTCTGGGTGGACTCTGGAAAAAAATAAAGCAAAAAAAAAAGGAATGAGGGAGGGTTAAGAAAACTATGTAAGTATGTGCATGTGTATAGATGTGTGAGAGGGAGAGAAAAATAGCAGCATGGTACAGGATACGCATTCGGCATTTCGCATCTCACCAAGCTGGTTTAGTATAAGCCCTGCAGCCTGCGGCACTCAGCATGTGTAGGAAAGTGTAACCTGTGGAGAAAGGTGCCCCACAGTGGGGCTACTGCCCTGGCCGGGGTAGGAAAGGGGCTGCTGGGATCTCCCAGGCTTTGTGAGGGAAAGGCAAGATAGAATGAAGGAGCATTGGGAGGTTCACAGCTAGGAGCTTGCTGTCCTTGTTTCACTCCAGCCTGCTCACGGGAATCCATACACCCAAAAGGGATGAGAAATGGTTAAACTGGGCTCAGAAAGGTGCTGCTCCAAGTCCTGATCCACCTCAGGGCTGCCTGGCCTGGTGGAGCAGCTGTTGGGAGCTGGTGCTGGTTCTGGGTGTTGGGTGCTGGTGCTATTGTTGGGTGCTGGGTTCTGGCTGTTGCATGCTGGGCGCTGGGCAGGCCAGCTCGAAGGCAGTGCTCCTGCAAAGCCACTGTCCCCACTGTCATGTGCCATAGTGTTGCTAATCCCATTTTGAAAGCCCGCACCCCAAGCTGTGCCCGCTAACCCCCCTCGGTGCCACGGCTGCGGGGCTTGGGCTGTGGTGCTGCCTCGGCAAGCCCCAGGGTGTCCCTGCACCCAGCTCCTCTTCACTGGCAGCCCTGGACGTGCCCACGCCCTCCGCCTGCTCCTGCTCCGGTCCTGAGGATGCTCAGCTGCTTCCTGCCCTGTGCAAAAGAGTCCTGAGTGCTGGACTCCCTCACAAGACACACTGGATAGAGGCTGGGCTGTACCTCCAGGTACATCCCAACAGTCCGTGGAAGTGCCGCACTGCCCAGGAGGAGGGATCCACCTACTTGGCCAACCTAGCTTCAGCACAGCCCTGGTCACCCAGCACAACGCCCTTGCTGGCAGCACTGAGGAGGCAGGTGAGCAGCTCAACGTGCCCGTGGCAGAGTTGGGGTTCAGCTCAGCTGTGCCAGGCTCCTCCCCAGGAGCAGACGCCTTCCTGGCAATGCCGGGGGCTCTGAACCACCGCTCCTGCTGGGATGGCGCAGGCTGCACTGAAGAATAATATTGTTGTTCCCTTCCGATGGCAGCAGCTTCCTTGTGGGAGAGGGGAAAAAGCACAAACCGAACTGGGGAGAAAATAAGAGGGGAATGTTTGCCGACTGTCTGGTGTGTGTTGTTGCTGTTTGTTGTGTTTCTGTGGTTGCTTTGGCAACCCTGGGAAGACATGCCAGGCTGTAGCATGGCGGGTACCAGCGCGGTGTGGTGAGGAGCCGGGGCTCTGCTCCATAGGGACGAACTGCTGGCCTGGTGGCAGCCCCTGGTGGGGATGGGAGGCTTCAGGCAGGGGATTGATGGGGTCATGTTTGTGGCCTAGCTCAGCTGCTGCCCTCCTGGGTGAGGCTGGGGTGGGTGCTTGCTTCGCATCCCATGGGCCCTCTGAGAGGGACCTGGCTTGGAGATGAGCGAAAGAAGAATGGCTGAAGAGTTCATGGGGAGAGCAGCCAGCTCTGCTGTTCTCCAGGAGCCTGGGAGTAGCTGGGCTCATCTTCTCTCTTCTTGTCTAGAGGAAAGAGAGTGAAACCGTGGTGTCATGGAGGGGCAGCTGCTACCATGCAGCGCTCACCAGATGGGCTACGAGAGTGCTGGGCAATGCTGATGGGGCTGTGGGGGCATCTGCATCCGTCCAGGATGGGAGCCATTCCTCTGGCACTGGAGCTGTGGCCTAATGTGGGGAGGGTCACGCCGCTTTCTGCCTCCTCTGGGTCTGTGTGGAGGGGCTGCCCCCTGCGTGGGATGGAGCCAGGTTCCCAAGGCGCAGCGTGGGACTGGGGACACCGGGGCAGAGGAGCCTGGCAGAGGAGGGGACAGGGCAAAGGGCAGCTCGGGGAGGATGGTGATGCTCCCAGAGCCCCTCTCTCCCTCCCGCAGCCCCGGGAGCTGTGCAAGCTGACATCCGTCAGAGCAGGAGCCTGTGTGCCCCGCGGCATCCCCAGGGCAGAGCAGCCAGGGGGTGGGTGAAGGCTGTGCCCCTGGGAGCCAGGAGCATTCTGTGCAGCTCCAGTGATGCGCATTAACTCTTTGGGGGCTGCAGCAGGAGGACTGAGCTCCTCAGGACCGTGGGCACTGTCATCTGCCTGGAGCCTGCAGATACCAGGGTTTGGGTAGAGATTCCTGCAAGATAATGGTTTGAGGGCTCTGCTGCTTCCCATCCTTCCTGGAACGAAAAGTGCCAGCATGGAAAGATTTCAGTCTGTCACTGGTCAGAAGTGCCAGTTTAATGAAGTTGTTTAATTGCCGCATCTCCAAATGCTGATTTTTTAACTGAGAGGCCTGATGAGGAATCCTGCCCTGAACTGGAAGCTGACTCATTCTCCTCGCAGTCCCGGGGTCATTGTTGGATTGCAAATAAACACACCAGATTCCCACTGCTGGGCTCTGGGAACATGCTCCTGGCCCTGCATGGAGGACAGGGACCCAGGAAGGGGCTGGGTGTCTGCCTGCCTCCCACTGCATCCTCCCACCCGTGGAGTGGGGGGGCTTTAGTGGCACCTGGAGCTGTCTGGGGTGGGGGGAAACACAACTTTAACATTGATAGGGGTCTGGAAAATCCCAAAGTGCAGAATTCGCTCCCCTGTTCCCTCTTTTAAACGGAGAGAGCAAGAATCAGGCCCCCACTCTCTGTCATCCTTGCTGTAGCTATCAGGTGAGACCGAATTCCCATTTCTTTGTGTTCAGCCCTGGTTGCAGCATCTCTGGGTGCAACTTCAGCCCAAGCCCCGGTCTTGGGCGCAAAGGAAAACTGAAGAAGTGAGAGGCTGGAGCTGGGACTTGAATCCACATCCCAGGAATGGGGGGGTGAGGGGAGGGCAGTGCTTTCCGCCCCAAAAACCTCTCCACAAGGGGCTGAGCAGAAGCTGGAGCCAGCGTGAGTCACCCTGTGCAGCTGCTGCCAAGGCAGGAGCGACCTTGTGCTGCTGAGCCAGCGTGGGCTGAGGCCGCGGCCCCGCCAGCCACGGGAAAGGGAAGCTTTTGCTCAGGCCGGATGCTCCAGAGGAAAGAATGAGCTCTGGGGCTGAAACCGCTGGCCAAAGAGGATCAGAGCAATGGACACGAGGTCAGGGAGGGTCTGGGGTCTGCCCCTTCTCTGCAGGGAGAGCATCAGGACCTGCTGGAGCAGGGAGCAGGGTTTGGGCACTCCTGACTATTCCGGGGCTTGGTGAGTGGCATCTGTGAGCCACCCGGGGATGGGACTCCCTTTCCATGAAACTTCAGGGAAAAACAGATAAATCTCCCCTCTGCTCCTGCCACCCTGTCCTCAGCCTTGGGATCCTTCCAGGCTGGCGCTTGTGGATGTTTTCCCCGATCAAGTTCTTTCGCTTGAATCAGCAGACATGACTCACCGGGAGGAAAGAGAGGGCTCGGCTGAGCTGCTCCGTCCGCAGCAGCACGGCCCTCCGGTAACACGGCCGGTGCCCCCGGACACCACGGGAGCAGCGTCCCAGTCCCCTCTCTGCCAGCAGCCAAACTCAGGGCTGACATTCCCCTTGTCGCATCGCTGTCCCCTCCCTGTGCCCAGCCCAGTGGGTGCAGCAGAGGGGGAACTGGTTGAGCCGGTGCACCCCGTCCCGGCAGAGAGGGGAGATTCCTCTGGCGGGGGGTGACCCTTGGGGGACTGCACCTTTGTCACCAGGGTGGCCGCCACACCCTGAGGGGACTGAGTGCTGGGTCCCAAGGGACCCTTGGAGTGGAGGAGCAGGCAAAGCCCCTCCGTGGCGGGTCTGTGCTCCGTGGGGTGGGTCACGGGAAGATGGGGAAAAGGGCTCCGTGGGGGGGTCACTCCTCCCGGCACTGGGTTAGGGGAGCAGCCAGCCAGGGTGCCGAATCTTGGCTGGATTAGTTAAAGAGATCAAGCAGCTGAGGGATTAGGGAGTCAAGAGAGCCGGGCCACCTGCGGGGGAGGGAAAAACCTATGAAGAAGGATATGCTGGTGCTCTGGAGAGAGGTGTGCAAGGCCTGGGCTTTGGAGCGATTAGATAAGTGAATCAGGGCCTCGGAGCGATTAGAGAAAGAAATCAGGTTTTACACCAATTAGGTAAAGTCCCCAAGTGATTAGACACAGAGGTGGCTGCAAGAGGAGGTCTCCCAGCAGTCCATGGAACTGATAGGGCCGAGCATTGATTAAAGGAGCATCAGAGGCTGAGAGCAATTTGATAAGAAAACAAAACAGTGGATCAATTAGCCTGGGAAAAAGGAGGCGGCTGGGTGATAATGGGAATAGGGAAGTGGGGCCAGCCAAAACAACCCCTATAGCTTTGAGTGTGGTGCTGGTGGAGCTGCAGGGAAGGCATGGAAAGAGGGAAAATGGTCCCAGCTGGAGCCTCTAAGGGCCGTGGGCACCTGGAGCACTGGGATGAGATTGGTGGGCTATTTCAGTTTGGCCTTAGCACAAGTGAATTCACACCTGGCCTATAGATGAGTTTATTGTTGGCTGTGGTTGGTGTGAGCCTCACACGGCTCCTCGTGAGCTGCAGTGGAGCATCACCAGGCAGCTGCTCCTCCCACCAAGAGAAGCAGAAAATTCTGCATTTCACAGAATCTTGGAATCATGGAACGGTTTGGCTTGAAAGGGACATTAGAGTTCATCTACTTCCAATGCCCCTGCCATGGGCAGGGACACCTTCCACTAGCACAGGCTGCTCTAAGCCCCATCCAACCTGGCCTTGAACACTCTCAGGAATGGGGCAGCCACAGCTTCTCTGGGCAACCTGAGCTAGTGAATTTCAGAAAATTTCTTTTTTTGAGCAGGTTTTGCTCTGGCCTCACACTGTCACATACCTGGAGCAATTTTATCCACTGGGAAGGCGGTTATACCAGGATAATTCAGCCCTGTGCCCTGTCTCAGATGCTCTGGGAGTTTCCAGATACGGGTGCCAGACGAATAAGCAATTAAGTAACTCAACGGAGCCTTGAAATAATTAGACCAAGGAATGCAGCTCTATCAGATGAGTTTAGTGAAGAAATGGGAGTGTTGGAGAGATGGAGATGAGAAGGGTGATCAGGTCTCGGCACAATTATCTAGAGAAAGTCTGCTCCAGACTGATTAGAGGAAGGGAAAAGAGCTTTCTGGGCAATTAGGTGAGGGAAATCAACTCCGGGCAGGAAGAAAATAGACTATGGAAGAGATTGTGGTGGGAGATGGTGAGTTATCTCTGCCCCTGAGTTAGACAAGAGAGCTCGATATGGGCTTTCTGAGGCAGAGGCAGAAATGAGGATGAGGAGGATTAAGGAGCAGTGGTGGGTGTGCAGCAGATGCCTGGTGCTGGGAAAGAGGGAGTGAGGAGTGAGGTGGCAGGTTCTCCGTGGGACGGAGTAGGAGAAGCTGAGCCCTGCACCTGAGGAACAGGAGGACCAAAATCTGGGGATTAGAGCTAACAAAGAGAGTAAAACAGGGGTGCTGGCAGTCGGAATGGCTGTGGGTTGGAGTAGGGAAGGGAGCTGAGCACTATTTCAGACCCAGCACGTGGCAAGATGCTTCCTTAATCTGTAAAATGGGATTAGTCCCTCGTGCCCAGCCAAGTTGAGAACCAGCAGAGTCTTTCTGCATGAGTGACTTTGACTTCAGGACAGAAGAACCTGCAGGGTGGGAGCCTGATCAGGGAGGAGCATGGGGCAGGCAGCCCCTGGGATGTGCCCTGGGATGTGCCCTGTGGCACCCAGTGGTCCCTGACTGAGCCAGGGGGAGGAGGGGCAGGCAGTGGGGCAAACTGGGGCGACCACAGCAGGGAGCTTTACCCCAGGTTTTGGGGTGCAGAGCTACCGTGAGAGAGGAGACAATGGTCAGCTGCAGCCCAAGGTTGTGCCATGGGTCAGCAGCAGCTGCAGCTGGAGAGTGCTGAATCCTTTGGGAATGGCTGCATTTGCTCTTTAATTAGCCTTGACGGCTGCTGGAGCAGATTTTGCTGGTCTTTTCCTCTCTGAGGCTGGCCCTGGCTTGAAGTTGCAGGGTTCAGTGAGGTCAGGCTCCTTTTTCCTTCTTTGCCATTTTCTTTTCTTCCATCCTTGCACATACGAAAGGCAGTGGAGGGAGGGAGCAGCATCACTGGGGCACATGATGCTGACTCCGGTACTGTGGGAAGGGGAAGCTGTGGTTTAGCTGCCAGGTCATAGTTTGGCCTCTGGAAATGACTCTCTTGGAAAAGGAAGCAGTGTCTTGCCGAGCTTGGGCAGGGGCTTGGCAGCCCCCCAGGAAATGTGGCAGTGTCGCTGGTGGGTGGCCGGAGTGGGAGTGAGGGACCTCGTGAGCAGCCACTGAGGGCAATGCTCAGCTCCTGGGAAACAAACCCCAGGTTAAACCAAGCACCTGTGGAGGTCATGGAGGGTTTTCAGATTTTAATTATTTTTAAAAATTATTATTTATTTTCATTTTTAATTTACTGCTTTTCCTCCCCATTTGCACTCACGGGGTTTTGCCACAGCTCCCAGTGGCTGCTGCTGAGTGACAGAGAACAGTGCCGGGGCCATCCAGGGAAGGTCTCATGGACACTCGTCCCTCCTGGGTGTCACAGCCCTGCTTTTCCCAGCGGGAGGGTGGCTCTGACATATCTCCTTCACCCCTTGGCCTCTGCTGAGCTCGCTGGGACGAGCCTGGTTTCTGTGGGTTGACAGCGTTATCTGGGACACAAGCAGAGCCAGGCTCCACTTTGGTCCCTGTTCCTTGGTTGGTGTGGATATCCTCAGGAGATAGCATGGCAAATTGTCCCCCTGGGACTCCATGTGCTTCACCTCCCATCACAGGATGGAAACGGGGATTTACAGAACACTAGAGCTCAGCAAAGCCGCTGAGGCATGGGGATCTGTCCCTGGGGCCCATGGATGTGTCCTTCTCTCAGTGTTCAGATGCTGCTTTTGTTCGAGCCCTAATGTGGATTTCAGTGTTTTCATGGCTTTTAAAACTTTTTTCTCCTTTCCAATTCTGATGAAAAATGTATTTGGGGAAAATAGAAATATTTAGACATTTCCCTGACAGGCAGCAGAGCTGGAAGAGCTGCAGTACAGCACCGTTCACGTGCGCTGATGAAAGCTCAGCATAAAGAATCAGGCTGGGGGACACAGCATCCTCAGCAGCACGAGACCCACAGGGTTAAGTGTCAGTGCTCACCCCATAGGTCACTTCTCTTGCCAGCAGCTCGGCACCAAGCTGCCTTCAAAATCTAGATAAGAAGATGGGTTTGAGCTGGTCTTGGGGAGGTTTTTGGGGTGTGTGTGTGTGTGTATATATATATATATACATATATAAATCTTGTGTATACAAAAATATGTGTAGGATATTAAAATATACTATATAGCATATTAAACCTCACTATAGTAGGAGTTTTGTATTAAATAAGCAGTAGTATATGTATTACAAATAGGTATTTTCCGTTGCGTTGGGCATCTGTCAGGGCTGGAAAGGGGGTTGGTGTTTGTGGTCCATACCAGCCCCTCATTTTCCCATTAGGTGTCTGCGCCAGATGTACCTTGAAAGGGCCAGTGAAAAACCCATCTGGAGCCGCAGGATGTTGTGGGGACCTTGGACATGTCAGTGAGGAACAGAGCTACTCTCCTCTGTGCAGATGGCTCTGGGATGAGCCCAGACCTCCCTTTCCATGAGGCAGAGAAATCCCCAGCCCCGGAATCTGCCTTCCCCACCCCATTTTTCTCCTGCTCACACCCTCGGGTTTTGATGTCAGGGACATGTCAGCTGCATCGTCCTGAGCAGAGGGCGGCCACCGCTGGGGAGGTGACAGCCCCCATCCTGCACCCCACTCCCTTTGTCCCAGCCCTTCAGGCTTCACCCCATTGCTCTGCCTCATTCCAAGGGGGTACAGAGCCTCCTTCCACACCCAGCGGGGCCATGCCTTCCCGGGCTGGCCCCTGAGCCACCGCTCTCCCTGTGTGAGCTCCCTGGATGTGGATGCCACATGCACAGGGCAACTCTGCAGAGCCGGGTCTTTGGGGCTGCTGAGCTGCTCCAGAGGGAGCGAGAGGGGCTGGAGGCCATAAAATCATAGAATAATGGAGTAGTTTGGCTTGGAAGGCCATTAAAGCTCATTTCATTCCACCCCTCTGCCACTAGACCTTCCACTATCCCAGGTTACTCCAACCTGGCCTTGAACACTTCCAGAGATGGGGGAGCCTCAGCTGCTCTGGGCAACCTGTGCCAGCGCTTCACCACCCTCATTGTAAAACACTTCTTCCTTATATCAAACCTAAATAAACCTCCTTTAGTTTAAAAATGCTCCTCCTTGTCCTATCCATCCTTTTGCTTGGACTTAGGAAGAGCAGCTCAAGGCCCCTGTGCCCAGAGATCTTGCAAAGTCATTTTCCTGCTTGAATTTTGGGGAGTTTCCCTGCAGAGCTGTTTGGTTGCCCCCTCCCTTCCCTCCTTTTTCTAACTTGTTGCTGGTGTGAGGGGAAATAAATGCTCTTAAAGAGTTTTGTGGCTGCCAAAACCTCTGGATTACACACAGCCCCAGAACTGCCAGGGTGGAGAGATGCTGGGGTAGGGCTGCAGCAGTGGGATGAGTTGCCTCCATCCCTGGCCCCAGCCCCCTGCCTGGTGGAAAGAACAAGGCAGCTGATGTCAAACCACCTGAAAACCACCTTGGTGTCCTCATGTTCCTTTGGTGGTGCAGGAGGTGCAGTTTTTGCCCCACAGCTGGGTCTGTTCTGCCTGAGCCACCCTTGGTTTGGGTGGGCGCTGTGGTGGGGTGAGGGACCAGAGACCCAGACAGACCCAGAGGGGATGGGAAAGTTGGAGAGGGGAGGTGGTGAGCCCAGGGGATGGGTTCTGTGAGCTGTCCCATTAGTGGGTCAGGCTTGCACAGAGCACAGCGCATCCTTGGGCTGTGCACACCCCGGGGTGTCGAGGCAGTGCTGCTCCCTGGGTCGGGGTGACTGTGACAGGGAAGCACTGCAGAGGTGGTTTTCCCACCTGTCGGTGCTGGCTTGGGGGTTGGAGAGCAGCGTGGGGCCATGGGCTGGTGGGAGTACTGGGGCTGGCTGCCCCTTCCCGCAGCCCCCACACATCCCGGCTCCATCGTCAGCCTGACCCCTGATTACACTCCACAGGCTCTGCATTGCTGCCGTTGCCGCAGCAACGTGTCGTCGCCACAGCAACCGTGACAACCTTATGCTCATTAATTTAAAAAGGTTCGCAGTGTAACAAATGAAATAGTTATAAGCTTGTCAGGGTGTTAAGGAGCAGGGGCTGACAACTTGCCCCCCTTGCCTGTGCCGCCAGAGCAGCCTGGCTCTGCCACGAGGTCCCCACCCCAGACCCAGCTTCATCCCACCATCTTTGAGTGCAGTAATTCCTTCAGGCCAGTCCTTGGAGCATCCCGGCAGTGCGGCATCACTCAGTGACCTCCCCAGGAATGACCAGGGACCAGATGCAGGTGGGGGGCTGTGGCAGAGGTGGCTTTGGGGGATTTGAACCAATGATGCTTCTGTTGGACCATTCCCGCTGTGGTGTGGCTGATGTCAGGAATGGAGTCAGGGTTATCCCGTTGTCCTTCTCCAGGGTCAGCACGGGGTCTGTCATGGAGGATAATTATTTTCATGCAACATGTAGCACCTCAGTATCTGCACTATTAAAATTAGTATCTTTACCTTTGTACCTAATACGATTGAGAAGGGGAGGATGAACAGATCAAATACATGACTATCCACACATGTATTCCTTAGGAAACCTGGACAGATCACAGATATCCTGGATATCCTCAGCTGGGGGAAGTTAATCCCAGCTGGCTGAGCCTGGCAGCTGAGGTAAATCAATGTTTCCCTTGAAGTCCTGGGCCAGGTTGCTGACAGGTACAAAGAGGTATTGGAAAGCCGAAGCTGCTGAAGCCAGGGCAAAGCACACCAGTTGAGGATTTGGCTCTTACTTCATTATATACCATTTTGCTGAAATCTCAGCGGATTTCAGGTTGACCAAACACTTTTAATCTCAAATAAAGGCCATTCTCTGGCTTTTTGTAAGTGGAAACACAAAAGGAACTGGTTTTTAAAAAAATCCTGCCATTGCAATTCTGTTTGGCAAGCTGAGAATAAGGTCATTTTTCAGCAAGAAAAGTGTCCGTTCAGTTAAAAATGAAAATGGTCAGTTCTGGGCCACATTCGTTCCTAATGGAAGCTGGTGCTGGGATTGCACTGGTTTTTGTTAGCTGGGACCCAGCATTTCCCAGCTCTGATGCAGTCCCTTGTGCCAGACAAGTGCTGGTTTGGGAACAGAGTTTGTCCCTCGTTTTGGCTCCTGAGCCACTCTCCTCACAATCACCCGGCGGTTCCAAAGCCCAGACCTGCTCCCTCCATCCCTGCATCCAGCTCTGCAGACAAACCCTGAGCAGGCTGGAGCTGGTGTCAGAGGATTCCTGTGGCAAAGGGGAGGTGGACACTGCTAGGGCCCTGCTCTCTGCCCAGTGCTTCAGGAAGGGAAATTCAGTGAGCACCCCGGGTGCTTGTTTCCTTGCCTTCAAGAGATCCTTCAAAATCTTTCTCAATAATTAAACAAGCAAGGCCTAAAAATAGCACCAATGTCTATTATATGTGTCAGAATAATTCAAGGGGAGAGCAGGGAAGAAAGTGTCCTCAGTGTCCCAAACTTCCCCCCCCCCAACCACGGTGACTCCTGATGAGTGCAGGGAGGTTGCTGGATGCTGGGAGCCCCAGGGTCTGGTGGCAGGTGGCTGGGATGCCTTCCAAAGCAGCCAGGTTTGGGGATGTTTCCTTCCCAGGAAGAGGCTCTTTGGCAGCTTTTTATGCCATGGTGGGTTTTGGAAGGGCATGGCAGCCTCAGCTGTGGGTCCCAGGCTGCAGTGAGGAAGGCCTGGGATCCACACCCATGGCTGGAAGCATCTTGTCCACCCTGGGCACTCGCAGCGGGCACCCCAGGTCTACCCCAAAAGAAGCTGGTGGCACAGTTGACCACCCAGCACATGGTGCAAATGCTACCGTGTGTGGCAGCCCAGGAACAGCATCCCCAGGAGCGGCAGGTGGAGCCTTAAATCTGCTCTCTCCTGAGCTCTCGCTTATCTCCAAAGCTCCCAGCACTGAAGAGGGGCTCTGGTGGAGCACGTCAACCCATCACTTGAGAGGGGCTGCTGGAGCCTTGGCTCGAGGGAGAGGCAGCAAGGTGAGGCCCTGGACTGGGGGAACTTGGCCCTGGGGGTGCCGGCATTCGGAGCTGTGCCCCGTGGTCCTTGGAGGGGGCTTGCAGTGCTCTGACTCATGTGGAGAACTAAAATGAGACTCAGTGTCAGCAGCACCATGGCACCACAGTGTGAAATGGGACTGCCACACTGAGGGTTGGTGATGATCCTGGCTGGGAGCTGGCAGGGATAACTGGCATGGCAGGGTTACTCAGGATGCCACGGCAGGTTAGCCAGGACGCCATGGCAGGTTAGCCAGGACGCCATGGCAGGGTTTAGCAGGATGTTGCTGCAGGGTTAACTGGGGTGCTGTGGCAGGGTTTAGCAGGATGCTGTGCCGGGGTTCACTGGGATGCTGTGGCAGGGTTAGCTGGGATGATGTGGCAGGGTTAGCTGGGATGCTGTGCCAGGCATGCTGTGAGCTTGAAGAAAGCTCTTCTTGCAGCATGGAAAAGCCATGTGAAAAGGGAGCAGGGCTGAACCCTGGGGGATGCCCAGGGGGAAGAGGAGAAGGGAAATGGATTAGGAATGGACAGCAGCCCCTGGGGCAGAGTGGGGATGGGGAACCAGAGAGCAGCTTCTCGATCCCCATTTCGGGCACCCCAGGACCTGCCCATTGCCCAGACAGGGTAGCCAGCCCAGCCTCCCAAAGCTCCTCACAGAGAAAGACAAACAGCTCAGCCGTGTGTTGCATAACCAGGAAAAAAGGCGTCCTCGTCCTCGAGCCGAGTGGCTGCCGGCCAACTTTGGCATTAAAGTGGAGCAGAGGATACCGGGAGGGGAGCGCGGATTAGGCGGGGAGAAGACTGGATCAAGTGAGCAGCAGCGAGGGCAGGCTGGCCGCGGCCTCACGGAGGGTCACGCTACCCACGGCCACGGCCAGGAGGGATCCAGCCTCCCTTCCTGGTGCAGAGCAGCTGGATCTGCGGTGCGGAGCCCCGGGCACCTCCCATCCGTGCCAAGGATGGGTCGGACCCGCGGCGGCGAGGCTGCCTTGACTCATGGGTGATAAGGAACTCACGCAGGAGAGGCTTTTTGTGAGCAATGGGCTCAGTTTGTGCAGGTTTAACTGGCTGGGCGATGGGGAGGCACCGGGCCCTTTCATTAGGGCCAGGTGTGTGTGCAGGACTCACAGACAGCATCTCGAGGAGGAGGGGATGGAGATACTCGTGTTCAGCACTGAGGATCTGGCTGTAGAGACCCGGATCTTTACTTTCTCTGAGCTGCTAAGTGTGGAGCTGCTCTGGATCTTGCACTGATTCAGCAAGACACGAAGTCTTGTAACTTTTGGGAGTTCTTGGAAATTGGGCTGCTCTCAGTCAGCAGCTACTCCTACACACGGAGGAGATACACTTGCTTGGGGAGCTTCTGGAGCTCTACCCGCTGGCTGCCGCAGCCACTGCCTGCACCAGAATGGGGCTGCAGTTTTATGCTGGGAAGAAAAAGGAGAGATCGAGTTAATTTAAAATTGCAAGGAGCTCCAAAGGGTTCCCAGTCTCCACTAGCTGATAAGCATTGTGCTGGGCTTAAGCCTCTGGGCTGCTAAAACATGCTAAAAGACACTCACCTAGCTGATAAACCCCCAGCAGCATGAGATAGGGGGTTCTGCTGTGACCATTCTGCCCCAGGAACTGCTGCTGTCCCAGCTGGAAACCTCCAACATAGACCAGCAAAGCTGCCGCCAGCTTGGGGAGCTGCTGAACCCAACCCCAGCTGGGTTTGCTGCCTGCAGAAGCACAGCATCATAGGCTTGTTTGGGTTGGAAGGGACCTTAAAGCTCATCTCATTCCAGCCCCCTGCCATGGGCAGGGACACCTTCCACTATCCCAGGTTGCTCCAAGCCCCATCCATTCTGACCTTGGACACTTCCAGGGATGGGGCAGCCACAGCTTCTCTGGGCAACCTGTGCCAGGGCCCCATCAACCTCCGCAGGAAAGAATTTCTTTCTAATATCTCATCCTCTGGACTTAATCCAGCAGCTCCATGTCCTTCCTATGTGGAGGGCCCCAGAGCTGGAGGCAGCACTGCAGGTGGGGTCCCACCAGAGCCGAGCAGAGGAGCAGAATCCCCCCCTTTACATGCTGCCCACACTGTGGGATGAGCCCCACATATGTGGGACAGCACTGTTTGTGTTGGCTGCCAGTTTGTATTGCCAGGTCACATCGAGCTTCTCATTCCCCAACAGCCCCAAGTCCTTCCCTTTTGGACATTTCCCACCAGGGTTTGGCCGTGGAGGTTACCCCACAGAGTGTCAGCCCTGGTGAGCAGGTCCCACACCCTGCAGCGGGCTGAAGGCAGCAGTGTGCTGGGGTTGTTGGCAAATAGTCCTAACCAGTGGCCAGGCCAACACCGATGCTTTGCAACAGCAGTGGGGTCCGCACCCACCCCAATTTATCAGGTGTTCTCCAAGCCTAGCAGCCGTGGTAGCCCAGCTCAGGACTGATAACTCTCCCCTTGGCTCGGTGCCCTGAGTGGTGTGTCAGGGAGGATGAGGATGGTTTATCCCCAGTGAGTGTGCTGCCGGCCTCGGGGCTGCCTCTGCCTGTCGCCCGCAAGTGGTGGCCCCCACTGAGGGTGGCTGCTTTCTGCAACTTGAGTTATTTTAATTTCTTCCCCCTCTCTCGTGGTGGCTCCTGTTTGAGGGCTCACCACGATGGTTCCCACTCACCCATCTGTCTGCCTTTGGAAGCTGAGCATTCCGCAGGCTGGGTGCGAGCGTGGCAGTGCCGGCGCTGGTGGAGGCACTGGGCGGGGGCTGGGGATGCTCGAGGGGAGGAGGTTCAGGGTTGTGCCATGGGGAGCTGAAGGGCAGTGTGTTTGCACTCAGCTTTGCATCCAAATCAGGGTCAGAGCCAGGAATCTCTCTCCCCCAAGAGCCTTGCAGTGCCAGCGCCCATGGCACGCTGCCCAGGCTTCCCGGCCTTGGGTCCAGGATCAGGGCGAATCCCGCTTTAAGGCAAAAGGTTATGGGCGGGAAGGAAGCAATCACAAAGCAAACACCACAGCCTTCTCCAACTGCACACGGCTCTGGCACAATAAATAGAAGGAAAGGGACAAAAATAGCCCCCCGTGTCGCAACGTGGACACAGCAAGGAAGCAGGTCGGTGCTTTGGGGGGTGGGGAGTGCTCTCCCGCCCACCCCGACGCCCTGAGTCCCGGCCAAGAGGACGTCCTGCAGCGCTGCGGCCGCCAGACAATATCCTGGAGCAGACATGATGAGTGGGCTTCAGGGAAGGTACCTGAGCCCTTGTAAAGTCACTCACTGCACCCCGCACCTGAGCCCTTGCAAAACTCGCTGCATCCCACGCCCTGGCAGAGCTCTGACACTTCCCCTGCGTGCAAACCCTGTTCCCAGCCCCCAGGACCCAGCTGAGCTGCACCGTAATTCGGGCAGAGGCAAAGCCCAGATGTGAAGGCACAAGGACTGGCTGGGGGCCCGGCAGCCGGGAAAAAAACACGCGAGTCTGGCTCTGGCATGGGGAGCGGGTTCGGGGGAGCTCGCACGTCTAATGCAAGCTGCCTTCCCTGGCCAACAGAGCTCCTGGTCCCCCTTTGGGGTGGGTTTGGAGCACGGCGGGGAGGAGGGGAGGATGCGGGCATGGACTTGGAAGAAAAATGTGTTCACGCTCCCGTGCAAGCCTTGTGATGGGCGAGAAAAAGCCTCATCTTCCCCCAGCCTGCGCTGATTCCCCCTGGGGTGAGCCAGGAAACACCTTCCCGGCGGCACCAGGACCCGGGTCCCGGTTGGGGGGGCTGGGGTTCCGTGGGGCGGCCCCTCCCCACACGGCCCCGCTGCTGGGGTGCGCAGCTGGAGCCCTCCCAGGGCCCTGCCGCTTTAACCTGCCTCTCCCACGTGCTGTCTGGTTGTGCTGGAGACGGTGACGCAGGCAGGACGTCAATGGACGCTGTGGGAGAATTTAGACTTGGAGAGGAAGGGGGGCAGGGAGGAAGGGAGCGTTTGCAGGAGTGGGGGGCAGGCGGGAGTGCACGGCCGGGGCGGGAGGGACCCCGCACCCAGCCTNGCTTGTTTGGGTTGGAAGGGACCTTAAAGCTCATCTCATTCCAGCCCCCTGCCATGGGCAGGGACACCTTCCACTATCCCAGGTTGCTCCAAGCCCCATCCATTCTGACCTTGGACACTTCCAGGGATGGGGCAGCCACAGCTTCTCTGGGCAACCTGTGCCAGGGCCCCATCAACCTCCGCAGGAAAGAATTTCTTTCTAATATCTCATCCTCTGGACTTAATCCAGCAGCTCCATGTCCTTCCTATGTGGAGGGCCCCAGAGCTGGAGGCAGCACTGCAGGTGGGGTCCCACCAGAGCCGAGCAGAGGAGCAGAATCCCCCCCTTTACATGCTGCCCACACTGTGGGATGAGCCCCACATATGTGGGACAGCACTGTTTGTGTTGGCTGCCAGTTTGTATTGCCAGGTCACATCGAGCTTCTCATTCCCCAACAGCCCCAAGTCCTTCCCTTTTGGACATTTCCCACCAGGGTTTGGCCGTGGAGGTTACCCCACAGAGTGTCAGCCCTGGTGAGCAGGTCCCACACCCTGCAGCGGGCTGAAGGCAGCAGTGTGCTGGGGTTGTTGGCAAATAGTCCTAACCAGTGGCCAGGCCAACACCGATGCTTTGCAACAGCAGTGGGGTCCGCACCCACCCCAATTTATCAGGTGTTCTCCAAGCCTAGCAGCCGTGGTAGCCCAGCTCAGGACTGATAACTCTCCCCTTGGCTCGGTGCCCTGAGTGGTGTGTCAGGGAGGATGAGGATGGTTTATCCCCAGTGAGTGTGCTGCCGGCCTCGGGGCTGCCTCTGCCTGTCGCCCGCAAGTGGTGGCCCCCACTGAGGGTGGCTGCTTTCTGCAACTTGAGTTATTTTAATTTCTTCCCCCTCTCTCGTGGTGGCTCCTGTTTGAGGGCTCACCACGATGGTTCCCACTCACCCATCTGTCTGCCTTTGGAAGCTGAGCATTCCGCAGGCTGGGTGCGAGCGTGGCAGTGCCGGCGCTGGTGGAGGCACTGGGCGGGGGCTGGGGATGCTCGAGGGGAGGAGGTTCAGGGTTGTGCCATGGGGAGCTGAAGGGCAGTGTGTTTGCACTCAGCTTTGCATCCAAATCAGGGTCAGAGCCAGGAATCTCTCTCCCCCAAGAGCCTTGCAGTGCCAGCGCCCATGGCACGCTGCCCAGGCTTCCCGGCCTTGGGTCCAGGATCAGGGCGAATCCCGCTTTAAGGCAAAAGGTTATGGGCGGGAAGGAAGCAATCACAAAGCAAACACCACAGCCTTCTCCAACTGCACACGGCTCTGGCACAATAAATAGAAGGAAAGGGACAAAAATAGCCCCCCGTGTCGCAACGTGGACACAGCAAGGAAGCAGGTCGGTGCTTTGGGGGGTGGGGAGTGCTCTCCCGCCCACCCCGACGCCCTGAGTCCCGGCCAAGAGGACGTCCTGCAGCGCTGCGGCCGCCAGACAATATCCTGGAGCAGACATGATGAGTGGGCTTCAGGGAAGGTACCTGAGCCCTTGTAAAGTCACTCACTGCACCCCGCACCTGAGCCCTTGCAAAACTCGCTGCATCCCACGCCCTGGCAGAGCTCTGACACTTCCCCTGCGTGCAAACCCTGTTCCCAGCCCCCAGGACCCAGCTGAGCTGCACCGTAATTCGGGCAGAGGCAAAGCCCAGATGTGAAGGCACAAGGACTGGCTGGGGGCCCGGCAGCCGGGAAAAAAACACGCGAGTCTGGCTCTGGCATGGGGAGCGGGTTCGGGGGAGCTCGCACGTCTAATGCAAGCTGCCTTCCCTGGCCAACAGAGCTCCTGGTCCCCCTTTGGGGTGGGTTTGGAGCACGGCGGGGAGGAGGGGAGGATGCGGGCATGGACTTGGAAGAAAAATGTGTTCACGCTCCCGTGCAAGCCTTGTGATGGGCGAGAAAAAGCCTCATCTTCCCCCAGCCTGCGCTGATTCCCCCTGGGGTGAGCCAGGAAACACCTTCCCGGCGGCACCAGGACCCGGGTCCCGTTTGGGGGGGCTGGGGTTCCGTGGGGCGGCCCCTCCCCACACGGCCCCGCTGCTGGGGTGCGCAGCTGGAGCCCTCCCAGGGCCCTGCCGCTTTAACCTGCCTCTCCCACGTGCTGTCTGGTTGTGCTGGAGACGGTGACGCAGGCAGGACGTCAATGGACGCTGTGGGAGAATTTAGACTTGGAGAGGAAGGGGGGCAGGGAGGAAGGGAGCGTTTGCAGGAGTGGGGGGCAGGCGGGAGTGCACGGCCGGGGCGGGAGGGACCCCGCACCCAGCCTCGCAGGGTCCCCGGGGAGCATCGCTGGCAGCTCCGTCCGTGCAGTGTTCCCCCCTCCGTCCCCCGGCATATGCCGGGGCCTCCGCCAGCTGCGAGGGCAAATAATCCTCCTCCCGCGCCCGAGCCGGGGTGGGCGGCGGGGGGGCCCGAGGGGCCACGTGAAGGCGACGCTTCCTCCCTGCCCACGCTGCCCCCCCGCCTTGTCACCACACGTGTGCCACTCTTGTCCTCGCGCGGGTCGGGCACGCAGCGGGTGTGCTGGCTGTGCCCTGGGCAGGTCACCCCGGCTCAGGCAGGAGGTCACGGATGCCCCAGGAGCAGGGCTGGCAGAGACCCTGGCCATCACCGGAGCTGTCCCTCGGCTCGGGGCTGCGGAGAGCTGGGATTGACTCCGTGAGCTCATCTCCGTGCACAGCTCCGCTCCTCTCCCTGTCCCGAGATGGGCTGTGCAACTGCCAAGGGCATCACCCCCACCCCGGGCCAGGGTCCAGCTGATGTGGCATGACAGGACCCCCATCCCCCTCCCTCGCTTTCAGCTCTGCGTACCAAGGGCACCGGCACTGCCAGGGACAAGCTGGCAGTAGCACTTCCACTCCAGTGAGGGATGAGATGAGCCACGAACTTTTGATTCCTCCCTGCATCCATCCCCAGTCTTGAAGAGCCAAACTGGTCTCCTCAAAACTCGCATGGAACTCTGCTCCCACTTGGTTCAGAGGGAGGGACACTGGCAGAGAGAGACCAAAAGTCGTGGCAAGGCAGCTGGAGATGCTGCTCTGCAATACAAGACTCTGCTCTCGGGCTCTTGGCTTTGCCCCCAGCCCTCACCCCACCCCTCTCCCTGAGCTCTGTGCAGGAAAGGAACAAATGTCTTTCCCACTTTAGGTTTTTGGGGGCCTTTTTTTTTTTTGTAATAGCCTGAGGGTGTAGGTGGCTGCATATCTCGGAAGACCCAGGAGTCCTGCCTCCTTCCTGCTGGCATAGGGCAAAGGAAAGCAGTTTCCACTGTCAAGAGGCTGCGCACCAGCTGTACAAAGCAGCAGCCTGGTGTGGGAAGGGAGTTACTCAGCATTTGGTTCCCAAGAGACAAAAAAA